>CM057135.1:11313000-11659000 GCA_029964075.1 Patiria pectinifera
ATCACAGCTGTTGGTTACTGACCCAAAAGTACAACAGCGTTTTAAAAGATTATAGAGAAAACACGGCTTGGTTGGCATTATTTTACTGCAAAGACAAAACATCGTTTGATCAAGCGTTAGACGAAAACGACGTCGTACCCATTGAAGAACGAGATTATATAAAACGACGTTTGAGAGATGTGAAATATAGTAAATTGGTCGTATACACCGAACCTCCAGTTAGTTACAAGCTACTTGAGTAGGTTAATAACCTAGCTGCTTAACCAAAATAACCTAGCTGCTTAACTAAAATAACCTAGTTGCTTAACTAAAATAACCTAGCTGCTTAACTAAAATAACCTAGCTGAGTAGCAACCTATTCAACAAACTACACATGTATTACAATTTGTTAATCAACAAACGTCAACAAAATACATTTTGCTGTTAGTAAATGATAGCAATATTCGAGTATTTGCAGTTTTTGGCTATTATCATCATATCACTTAATCTATCGTTTTACACCTACGAATACCTTTGCTTTTGTAACAAAGTTGCAACAGCTACAACAAAATTAAATTCCTTTCTAATTAAATGGAGGACCTAAAACTGACTTTAACGAACGAACAAGATCACAACGCAGAACATAAAGATCGTTTGTGCGGTGTCGTAGCAGCCGGAAACTCTAGAAAGTACTTGGGAAAGGAATACACCGTTAAACATATCGAAGCTCTGGACAGTAAAGAACTTGAAAAGCTGTATCATCTGTACGAAACTAAATTTGGAAATGAAATTGTTAAAACCGTTGGTAAATACACTTTAAGTCTATTTTCGAGAGTGTTAGCTGTGGTTACACCCGTACAAGTTTTAGGATATAACGTCACTATAGATTCTGAAGAAGAACTCACCAACGACTTGAGTTCTGATCCTATTATAAGTGCGAGTATGGCTGGTATGTTGAGCGACGTTTGTTACAAGTACGGAACTTTAATATCACCCCTAGTTGCTACGATTATCACAACAAAACATTTGAAATTTAATAAACCTAATATAATAAATGGAAGATCAGAAAGCAGCGACAGCAACGCCTGCAGCTCAACCAGCAGAGACAGAGACGCCCCAACCGATAAAAACAACAACATCACCGACGGTAACGAGAGTGACCAAGACTAAAAATCCTAAACGAATACAGCAGGGTAAAGCTTTAGCCGAGCACAATAGACAGATGAAATTAAAATTAGCAAAAATGGACGTAACATCGGTCGATAATACGTAAGTATCGGTCGATAAAAAGTAAGGCAACTGCGCCGGTAATACAGCCAGTGCCGGTAGTCACACAACCCACTACACCCAGCGCCCCCAAAACGCTAGACATGGAATAAACAGCAATTTAAAAATTGTTATATTAAAAACGATGAGTAACTTTGACACCAACGGAATAGCAAATACGATTTATCACGGAGCCGTCATATCGGGTCTTTCGATGGGATACGCTATGGTAGGAGCTAAACTATTCAAAATGAAAGCGCCGGATTTAAACAAACTAAGCGTAGAAGATGCGGCTAAATTGACGGGCATTATAAGTGGAGCTCTGGCCACGCAAAATTGGTTGGTGACCCAGGGTATACTACCGGGCAGTATAATGAAAACGGCATAATTTAATTAGGTTTATTAAATAAATGGCTGAGGGAGGATTTGACTTTGACCCCGTTGATGATTACGATTACGATGACGATGATGATGTAGCAGAGACCAATTTGGACGACAACTTTGATACTCCTGTACCACCAATCCTGACTACCGACATAGATGACGTTTTAGATCAAGGAAGAAGCATGCTCACTAATGGGCGCGTTGATGAGTTTTACGATACTTATAACATATACAATAAACCAATATCTCCGAGATACGAAAACTTTATTCTCAACACAGAAGGTTTATTTTATGACACTGGTAAAGGCTTACTAAGGTTAACGGATCAAAGAAAACCAGACAGATTCTTGACTCTGAGGACTATAGAGTTAAATGTAAGAAAGATGGGTTTAAACGGTAGAGATTTTATTAGAAAGGAATTAGGCTTTACGCATTACGAACGTAAGACACTCAGTGACGATCAAAGTCAACAACTGCAATCGCTACAACCCGAGAGTATCCCCATGACAGAACTACCCAGAGTCACCGATGAGGTTATCGAGATTATAGACGATTTAGAACAAGACACCGGCGCTCAAACAGAAGGATTGAATTACAGAGAACTCCAGGGTTTAGACAAAACTCTTCAGACGTTGAGAGGTAACCTAGAACTTAATTTATCGCGTCTCACAGAACTGGACCGAGAGATTGCAGCCACGAGACAAGAACTCGACGAATCTCACAGCGAAGAGGGTCGACGAGAGTTAAACGATAAATTGAGCGACTTGAACGTTGAAAGATCCGCCAGATTAGAAGCCGCAAAAGCCAACGAACGAGGGCTCAAAAGTCAGATCGCTAGAATCAAAGAAACGATTAATAAAATATTAGGCGACGACACGACTCTGGCGGAAAAGATTAGAACTCTGTTTAGAGAACAAGGTGTGACCATAGTGAGTATTTTAGCCGCTTTTAGTTTAGCCATCAGCACGATAGTCAGTAGCATCGTCGCTAGCGTGAGAGGTGCGGGTGCCCCACCCGCGCCAACACCTGCACCAACACCAACACCAAAAGGCGGTATCAAAGAGTGGATTTCTAAACAACTTGCTAATTTTGCATCTGCTCTTCAAAAACTGGGAGTGAGCGCGTTGGGTGCTCTGCCGGGTATCATAGGCAGCGTACTCAGTTGGATATTTAACGCGCTGAGTAAGTCCGTATCGTGGTTGGCCGAACACGTGTGGGCTTTGTTTTTGGGTGTGGGAGCCTTGGTGTTTGCGTACCTGCAAAAACGATGGTAGTAATAGTTGTAAACAAGTTTAAACAAAAAAAATAAGCCTTACCAGCGCAAAGTTGGTAAGGCTTATTTTTTTGTCTTGTGAGATTAGAGTGTGACTTATCGCATTGCCTCGTAAGCTCAAATACCCATGCCAACGATAGCAAATATTCCTACCGTCAACGATAATTTTTCGTCTTGGTGAGTTTGTAGTTTCGTGGGCTCCTTTGTTAAAACTGTAGGTGCTGGTGTTGGTGAGGGTGTTGGTGCTTGTGCTGGTGTAGGTGATACAACATCGTTCGTCATAGGCTTTAGGGGTGTTGGTGGCGCGACGTCATCGGTGTCATCAAAAGAGTCGTCCGGTTGAGGTTGTGAGTTTAAATCTGGCACCAAACCAGTGTTCATACTCTGGGTAGCGATTTGAAGATTGTTGTTATAGCCGTCGTGCATTCCAACCCTCAAGTTCATATCCGATGGAATTAAATACAACCCCGGTTTCACGACAAAATTTAAAGGCGTTCTGGCATACTGCAAAGAGTCTTGAAATTGATCAATACTCGTTTCCATGTCGTCTACTGCATTGATGATATCTTCAACGATGACGTTAAATTGTCTCTGAGCGTCTAATCCGGTTCCCGGTGATAATACGCTCGTTTTTGTTTGAGCCTGCGCACCGAGTAAAGCGTACACGTAAGATCTGATTGATTTGTTGATCTTTATGATTCCCGCGGGGGTAAACGAACTCTTGGCGGGTATAAAATCTAACCAAGCCTTTTGTACCGATTCGTTTTGTTCGATGTAAATAACCGTCCAAGGAACGTAACTGCTTCCACTCTTTTTAGGACTGTCTAGACCGTGGTAGCCGCCGTAAAGAACGTTGGGTTTGTTGGGTAGTGCTTTATCATATTCACCAACCGCCACAAACTTGCCTTTATTAAAGATATATGAGGTACCTAAACCGTTAGAGTTTGTGTCTCTCGTCTGTTTAAAAGACTTGTTTTGATCTATGCCAAACAACATACAGGTATCGGTAAATGCTCTGTGATTATAACTGTTGTCTAGAGCGTTAAATGCGTCATCTCCCGGTAAAGGAGCGGCAAAGTCGTACAGGATCTTTCTAACCGTAAAATATAAATGAAAGTTAAAGATGGCCCAAACGTAACGGTTGCTCGCGTTTAAAAGATCGAATCCAATACCGCAGCCCGTAGTAGCGCAGTAGATTGCAACATTTAACTGATTTTGATAAAACGACATGGGGTGTGATTTCCAACGATCTACATCCTCGTCCGTCTCAACGTGAGGCAATTTATAGTCCGAGGTTAAGTCGGGAAACATGGTTAAAAACCTGTTGGAATTATTAACTATGACCTCCAGTTCACTAGGTTTAGTGCTGTTTAAAAACTTTGCTTGGGGTGCAGCTTGATGTTTTAGCTCGTTTGCCTTGGCTACATTTTGATTTACTTGTCTCGTTACCTGATCGGCTATCGATTGTATCTGTTTTTTTAACGACTTAAAATCACTCATTATTTTAGTTTCAGTTTTAATATAAAAAGACTTTAAAATAAATGCATTCGTTTCACTTGTTTCAAAATGAGCAGACGTTTAAATTAGAAGACGTCGTAGATAATTTAAACGGTCAAAAATCTATACGCGTAAAAAGGGTGTTGTTTAACGCCGGATATTTTAATATTTCCAGCGCCACGGAGATTGATTGGTATACGCAAATAGACGGGAGACCCGCGTTTACCACAGATAAACCTCCCCTCATACCCGCGGAGTTTCTTTCAGATGTACACATAACAACGCCGGATAGAGATTTTATAGAGCGATTGTTACCCGATATACCATACCACTATTTATTTAACGATGAAAATGTTTTACAAAAACTATAAACGATCTTATAAAAGCGTACGAAGACGATAGACTAGAATCCGTTTTAGAAGCAAACAAAAGAAAAAGAGCTATTATAGCTGAACGGCGAGGGTTGATTTTAGCCGCCATGAATTCAGAAATAACAAAAACTGAATTAGAACTTAATACGCTTCAATCTTTAGTAAGAATATTATTTGTTAGAGAAAGAAAAATCTTTGAAGGTGAGGAATTGGCTTTAAAGTTTATTGAAGGAGAAATGGGTGCGAGCGAGTTGAGCGAGTTGAGAGATAGTAGAGAAGCAGGAGTGATTATCAGAGGAAGTCTTATCGTGACGGGTGATGATTTCGATTTTATTCCTCCGAGTCATTTAGAGCCGTTGCCACTCGGAAGTATCGGTTCAGTCATCATACCACCGGGGTGGTACGACGTCGATTGGTTCGATTTCATTTTAAATTCTATACCCGGGGTAAGTTTTCGAGTATTTAGAGAATCTAAAAAGGTGACGTTGGTGATAACCGACGTAAATCTCAAATTGCGTTTAAACAGAGAAGTATCTCGATTACTCAATTTACCCAAAGGAAGACTGGTACCCAAAGTGGTGTATACGGGGTATTACGACGTTAATCCGTTTAAATTTTTGTTTATTCGCTGCCCGCAATTAAGTACGAGTGAAAACTTTTTTAATGGTCGTCCTTCTGACATCTTAAAAATCGTACCCGTGGGTACGCGCAAACCCGAGCCTGATAGAGTCGAGGATTTCAAAAAACTTAAAAACGGTATAATCGACAAACTGACATTTTCTATCAGCGGTGAAAAAGGACAGGTATTCAACGATAAGGGTGAGGGTATCATTATCGAGTGGGAGATCTTTTAATTTTAAAATCTTTTTATATTAAAAACATGAGTGTAGATGGTAAGGCGTTATACCCCGATATTTCTGGAGATGTACTCCGATTAAATAGTAACGAAGAAACAAAAGTGTTCAGACTTAAAAAGATTGAAGAGATTCGATCTTTAATCTTGAAAGAGAGAGACCACCGTGAGCGCACTTATAAAAAAATAAAGAGAATGATTGACACTATTCATTACGTAGAGATAGGATTAGAAGGGTTGGGGGCTATAGCGGGGGCTGTCAGTATTCCCGCTCTCTTGGGTGTTATATCAGCTCCCGTTGGATTGGTGCTAGAAGGAACGTTTATAGGCGCTTTTGGTGTAGATATTCTGCTTAGAATCGCGTCTAAGCGATTATCCACCAAGCTGAAAAAGCACGACCAGATTAAAATATTAGCAGACTCCAAACTTAACACGATTGAAGAATACGTGTCTCAAGCCATCAACGACGGAGATATATCGCACGAAGAGTTCTTATTGATTACGAGAGAGCTCGCAAAATTTAACGAGCTTAAGCAAAAAATTAGAACAAAGACCAGCACAAAGCTTCAAAAAATTAAAAACGATACAGACTTTGAAAAAGAAGTTAAAAAACGGGTAGACGAACGGCTGGCAAAAGAAAAAAAATCTCTTATCGAAAAACTTACAAGTTCAAATTCTCGGTAAATAAGCATTATGAAAGCGATCCGCCGAGTTATACCTCTATTTCACCTCTTAGGGCAACACCCTCGGCCCCGCCTTTATTGTAGTGGTCATCGTATCTTTTTAGTGCTTTATTAAATTGATTTTGAGTCACTTTAAATACATCTCTAACTCGTTCTTTGTTCCATCCAACGACATGATGGTAACACGCCGCTATTAACGACCGTTTAACGCAACCATTTCCCCTCAATGTTTTGTAGTTAACGAGCTCGTTATATTTGTTGATTGTTTCTTGGACATCTTCTACGTCTTGCTCTGGACAAACAGAAAAAATAAGTTTCTCCACAGTTTTTCTTTTGTTTCTTTTTAAAGTTGACCAATTGATACGATCTTCTTGCACATTTTCTGCCGAAAAATCAAAGTAACATGAGACTATTTCACCGCACGTTTTACAAACTAAAAAACCATTCTCGATGATTATATGATGATCGCACTGATCTGTTTTATTAGATAGCTCGAGGTTTTCACTCTGAAAAAAAGTCATGGATATATCTAATAAAAACCGATATTATTTTTTAATAATTTTTCAAGTACTCGTCGGTCTGAACATATTACTCTCCATTTTTAAAAAAAACACAGCTTCTCTACCTTTTCACAGATAGAGAAGCTAATTTTTTTGCCCGAGTTTAAAGGTCACGTGGTGGTGACTCACACATTTTTCAAGGTCACGTTGTTTACGCCAAATTCCTATCATGCCTCAACACGTTTCAAGGTCACGTGGTGGTGACTCACACATTTTTCAAAGTCACGTGGTGGTGACATCACCTCATTTTAGCGACGACAGATTTATTTTTTTAACTCCAGAGCGACAGGCCCTGACTTGACACACATTTTTTCTTTTTTGCTCCCAAACCTGACGTCAGATTTCTAAAACATTTGCCGCGGGGGATTCCCCTTTATTTTTCCTCCAACTATTTTTAGAATCGAGAGCGGCGTGTCCAGACTGGCCGCAGATTTTTTATTTTGATCCGGTGACCCCACCTCCCCTACTACTCATGCAGTGTTAACAACAGGTCATGCAGTAGGCTCAATAGCAAATGTGGTGTAAAGGAAAATTAAAATTGCATTTTTTCTTGTTTGTTCTACCCAGAGCATCATTGAGCCAAAAAAAGCAGGGTTACCAGGCTTTATATCCTCAATCAATAAGCGTGGACGACCTTACCTGTCCATTTGGACTTTCTTTGTTTCTTGAATCTTTTCCCAACAAAGGCATCGCACGAAGATCCTCCAGCTCCAGCGTCACGGTCAAGGCCAAACGGGTTCAAACCCCGGTTAATAGTGGGCGAGCACTTTCGTGCATCTCCGGTGACAGTCCAGGAAACGAAACTATCGAGTGCCGGGAAAGATCCATCGGGATTTGGAACGACAACGGAATCATCGGATACGTACAGAAGCAACGACTCTGGGTCAATTTTAAAGATTTTACCTAGCGTTGCGGTATTCAGTTGAGTGCGAGAGATTTTAAGAATTCTTTCATCTCCACCTGTGGAAATCATGTAGTTCGGGAAGTCGATAAAATCATCGTCACTGTTCGGGTCCATGTTTGCGTCTGCCACTGCCAAAAAACTGAATGTCGTATCACCGCGGATCCGTATCGCTTAATTTTCTAGACTAGTACATGTATACAATGTCTGGTGAGAACTGAGTTTCCTTTCCCCGGAAATGTCTAGAGCGTGGGATTTTATTTTTTATCGGTACACAAAGAATTTCGTAGCTTTGAAGATGCCGCGATGCCTACCACCACAAAACCCGGCCAATGTCCTGGCATCCTTGCTCTGTGGTCCTGGGGAAGGCCTGCGAAAAACTCGTCCCCGATATGCGATGATTTAATACAAGCTCATTTTTTTTTTTACTATGCTCTCCCTGGACGACGCGTGAATTTCATCTTGAAAGAAATAAGCTTGTATGGTTGTTACTTTGGGTTGTTGTTTGTTGTTTTGGGTGTTTCTTGGGTTGTTTGCTTGGTGTTTTGTTTTTTGATTGTGTTTGTGTGTTTCTTCGACTTTTTTTCTAAATAAAATTGTGCGCGTTTTTCCTCAGCATTACGACCGAGATAAAAACCAACAGTGTGGTGGGTACGAGTGAAAGAAAAAGAATTACAGGCACCTTGATCTACTACTTATTCTCCAAGATGAGAAATAGCCTACTTGTCAAACACGTGACGGTTCCAAGGTACTTGTAATTATTGTACATGCAAGACTGCCCCTCGCTTACGCTCTTCTCGTGTTTGTTCTCAACTGGTAAGAAATGGTATGACCATGGAGCAGTGTTTTATTGCTCCATGGTATTGGTATGACATGTCGTATGAATGTGGAGATGTATATTTCAGAGATTTAGTGCTATGCCTGGGGCACAGCAAGGTTGTTTGTGAGTAAAAGCAGTTCCTGAAACATGTGAAAGGGGCACTCTCACATGCCGGTGGAAGGGGGTTAAACACACTGATAAAATAGCACTTGAATGGAAAAGGGCAATCTCTACAAAAACATAAACATTGGAGGAAATCCCCCCTTATGCCCCATGGTACCCCCGAGCCGCATACTAATGTAAAAATGGAGCCAATATTACCAGACAGATTGCAAAAACTCCCGACAATTTTTTTTAATGCCAAAATGCAACAAAAAGCGCAGGAGAAAAGAGAAGGCATGCCCGGCAGATCCCTAGCGTAGAAGATTCACCCCCCCCCCCGCCCCGGAAAAAAAAATCAACCTGAACCCCTTGCCTGAAAGCAGGGTCCGGTCGTGGCTATTATTATACGCATATTATGTCTTGCTGGATATTAATTTTAGAACAACGTAACTTATGAACTGCATTGATTTGACCTTTCTCTATGGTTGATGCAGAATCCAAGACAAAGTATTCTAAAATTTGGAAGTTTTCTCATTCTTCTTGCAGATTTTAATAATGCCTTTTCAAATTTACAAAAAAAAATGTACGGGAGCTTGATCAACCCCTATGAAATTCCTTTGCTGACAGGAGACAAATGAAGTTATGAACATTTAACTTCAAACCAAAAAGTTTTGCAAGTAGCATAGGCCTAAGCACAGCAGCATGCAGGGCACGCGAACATTGCGGCACGGCGGCGACTGCCTTTGTGGCGATCGCAAAGCCGGCATCCTGGGGCGTGGCCGTGGGTAGCCACTGTACTGGCGGGTGCGCGACGATGTACATATGTACTATACATATTTTTGAGCCAATCAGAAATCTCAACACAAAACTCCCAGTAGCGGGCGGGATTATCCACGGATCCTCCCTCTACTACAGCGGTCATACGTTCGATCGCTCGATGATAGTCAAGTTCTGATTGGCTGGCAGAGGTCGCACTTTTAGGATGCGCGGTCGAATTCAAAGCAGCTGACTTAAGGCAAACATCGGACGCACGACGTTCACGGTCTGTTGAAAGCAGAAAAGCAAATGGCCATTATTCGGCCGCTTGTACGCCAAATTAAAATCTGCTTTGTCCGGTACCCAAAAAGCAGAAAACAAGAATAAGTCTTGTCAAACGTTTGATCCACTTTTCTGCTTTTCTGAAAAGCAAAAAGCAGATGGCCACATTTCGACCACCTAGGTAAAATCTGCTTTTCCGGTATCCAAAAAGCAGAAGAGTAGAATGCACAGTTGTTGATAAAATGTTCAATCCATTTTCTGCTTTTCGGAAAGGAGAAAAGCAGATGGCCACTCTTCGGCTGCCAGCAAACGGAAGAAAAGTAAAATCTGCTTTTCTGGTAGCGGAAAAGCAAATAAGTAGAAAAATGCATTTTCAGAAAACGTTCAATCTGCATTTCAGGTAGCAGAAAAGTAGAAAAGTGAAAAAATGCATGTTACAACAAGGAAAATCTGCTTTTCTGCTACTCTGATAGCAGAAAAGCAGATGGCCACTTTTCGTCCTCCATAGCAAATACCCAACCTGCATGGTGGAATATATCGTAATACTTGTTAAAAAAAAAATACATGCACATACTATTACTGTCAGAGGATAAAACGAAGTAAAAAAAGCTTTCTTATAAATCTAACCCCGTGCAAATGCCCAACCTGCATGGTGGAATATATCGTAATACTTGTTAAAAAAAAAAATACATGTACATACTATTACTGTCAGAGGATAAAACTAAATAAAAAAAGCTTTCTTATAAATCTAACCCCATGCAAATGCCCAACCTGCATGGTGGAATATATCGTAATACTTGTTTAAAAAAAAAAAAACTCACCCCATGCAAATTCCCAACCTGCATGGTGGAATATATCGTAATACTTGTTAAAAAAAAATACGTGTACATACTATTACTGTCAGAGGATAAAACTAAATAAAAAAAAGTTTTCTTATAAATGTAACCTCCATGCAAATACCCAACCTGCATGGTGGAATACATCGTAATACTTGTTTAAACAAAATAAATACATGTACATACTATTACTGTCAGTGGATAAAACTTAAAAAAAGCTTTCTTAAAATCAAACCCAATGCAAATACCCAACCTGCATGGTGGAATACATGTATATCGTCACCGTCACTTAACCCCTGCAAAGTAGAAATAAATCGTTCGAGATACAATCAATCAGTTTGGAATTCCAGATTATAGAGTCTTAACAAGTCCTGATATCAGGTAAAATCCTGACAAATCTCTGCCCTGCACAAAGTTGAAAAGGAATAACAATGTGACTATCAAAAAGAACACAGATTTATGTGTTGCGATCAAGCTACATGAGTCGTTTGTCGGGAATTTTCATTTGGAGATACAGGCCAAAATAGGGCCACTTCCTCACATCACTTGGTGTTCTAACTTCCATGATTTTTTTTAACTAAATATGGTATCAGCATGAGATATGGTATCAGTTAAAAATGAGATATTGGTGTCTAACTTTGGTAGGGGGTTGCCCTTGGGAGTAGGCAAGTTGGGATTGGTTTTGGGGTCCAAAGGTCAAAGGTCAAAGGTCACCGTGGTGAGTTAATGGTTTCTGCATGATAACTTCAGTTAGATATGATATTTGGGTTTGGAATGTCAGTTTGCGGTAACTTTGGTAATTTAATGGGCTACAATAACAAACTCCAGCTGAGGGGTTTCAACAGCAACGCTGTTATTTTGTTTTATTCTTGTGGCAGTTAAAACAAAGGAGAAAAAGAAAGAAACTTGATACATCATGTACACTGGCCCAAGCCCATCCTCTTAATAAGTTCCCCTTTGATTGCTTCAAAGCACATGTTCTTTTGATTATGGAGTAATTAGTACTTTGAAACCTCATGAAAAAATTCTAACGAGTTGAATTCAATGGAATACCAAAAGTAACCCTATCATTAGCCTTTAATACTTGGCTAGGTTATTTGAATGTGTACACAAGCCCATTTCACACATTTCAAAATGTTCAAATGTATCAATTGTCATGTTTTTCTTCATTCTTTATTTTTTAGGCCAACCATGGTTTGGATTCAAAGAAACTTTGCACTAAGGGTAATGCATCTTGTAATTCTAGCTTCACTGCAGATTCAACAAATGGAGAAGACAATGCATCAAGCTCTGATCCCTTTGAAGTGCAACCAAGGTTTCCAGACTACTCAATTAAATGTCCATGCAGTTGCCAGCAACACCTGCCCAACTCCATTAGATGTTACCCTTTGTGATCCTGCTACAAGCTGTATTACAGAATCACCAAGCAGAGCAGACAGTGCTGTAGGCCCAACTTTAAGCCAAGACCAAAGCACAAGTCTTCAGAGCTTGCCTTACTCAGATCATTCCAGTCCCCATGTAGATGCTAGCAACACCTGCCAAACTCCATCAGATGTTACACTTTGTGATCCTGCTACAAGCTGTATTACAGAATCACCAAGCAGAGCAGACAGTGCTGTAGGCCCAACTTTAAGCCAAGACCAAAGCACAAGTCTTCAGAGCTTGCCTTACTCAGATCATTCCAGTCCCCAGTAGATGCTAGCAACACCTGCCAAACTCCATCAGATGTTACACTTTGTGATCCTGCTACAAGCTGTATTACAGAATCACCAGGCAGAGCAGACAGTGCTGTAGGCCCAACTTTAGTCCAAGACCAAAGCACAAGTCTTCAGAGCTTGCCTTACTCAGATCATTCCAGTCCCCATGTAGATGCCAGCAACACCTGCCCAACTCCATCAGATGTTACACTTTGTGATCCTGCTACAAGCTGTATTACAGAATCACCAAGCAGAGCAGACATTGCTGTAGGCCCAACTTTAATCCAAGACCAAAGCACAAGTCTTCAGAGCTTGCCTTACTCGGATCATTCCAGTCCCCATGTGGATGCCAGGAACACCTGCCCAACTCCATCAGATGTTACACTTTGTGATCCTGCTACAAGCTGTATTACAGAATCACCAAGCAGAGCAGACAGTGTTGTAGGCCCATCTATAATCCAAGACCAAATTATATGTTGTCAGAGCTTGCATACATTGGATGATGACTCCAGTCTCAAGGTAAATCCCAGCACCACCTACCAATCAACGATGAATATCCAAATGTGTGATCTTGGTGGAAACTTTATTGCAGAATCACCAGACAGATCAGACAACACAGTTTTTTCCACTTCAGTCCCTGTATGTAGCAACCGAAGTCTCTGGAACTTGTCAAAGTCAGCTGAATATTTAAGTCCCCACATAGATGCCAGCAATTTCTATGATTCTCCCAGAGTCGTTAATTCGAATGATACTGCTGGTGGCTTTGTGGCACAATCTTCAGGCAGATTTGAAAATTCAGTTTGGGCTACTTGGAATTGTGTCAGTAGCTCAAAGTCAGATGATCATCCTATGTCTACACAAAAGAGCAGTGGTTTTGTCCAACCCCACAAAGATACTTACCTTTTAGATTCTGACAGCTATGTTCCAGAATCATCAGATGAAGAACATGAAGATGACCATATTCCGCTTGCAGGGAAAAGAAGGAATGCTGTACAGCGCAACACTCAGAATATTTGGCCAGATAATCATCAAACACCCCATCAAGATTCTTTCCATGGTACTGATGTTAGTGATACTGATTGTGATGACACTGACGGCTCTGACTCGGATTATCTTCCTGAATCCACTGATGAAAGTGTTGATGAAAATGCATATTCTGCTTGCTCACCTCTGATTCCAGTCACTAGGGGAAGGAAACAAGTCATAAGCTCAAACAACTCTGAACATCAGAGTAACCATCTGCATGAAAAGGAATCCGATATGCTGAATGGGAATGAGGACCTCCCTGAGAGTAGCTTTAAAAATGAAGCTTCAGGCAAATGGAGAGTGGTGAACAATATCAAAGTTTATAAGACTACATGTTCAGGTTCAACTGACCATCAAGTTTCTGCGGTCTCGAGCTCATCTTCATCTAATACATGTACATCAGACATTGAAGTACTGACCACTTCAAATGATGGAGGTGCACGTAGATGGGATAAGCCCCAGTTCTGTCCATTTTGTATGACTCCACAGAAGAAGTTGCCGCGCCATTTGGCTACTGATGTGCACAAAGACGAACCACAAGTTCAGCAGTGGCTCGCCACAGAAGACCCCAAGGAACGGGCTAAGCACTTGACACTGAAGAGAAACTATGGTAACTTCCTTCATAACGCCAAAGTTCTTGAAGAGGGAAAAGGTAGTCTTATCGTAGTATATAGGCCGGCATATACAGTTAGTTCTATGGACTATTTGCTGTGTACCAACTGCTTTGGCTATTTTGCGCAAAGTGACTTATGGAAACATAAATGCAGCCAGGCAGCAGATGACGAAGAACCAACTAAAAAGAAAAGAAAAACTGGACTACGAAACAGCTAGTAGAATGTTGTTGCCAAGCATACCTGGGGTTAGTAAGCGTACTCATGAGATCTTGTCCAGCAAGAAAAGTGACGCAATAGGAAGACTTGTGCGATCAGACCAACTGATTGGAAAGTTTGCAGAGAAACTGACCAAAAAACATGGCCATTCAAAAGATCAAGAAGGATACATTAGACAGCGGCTGCGTGAGGTGGCAAGAATGGTGTTAGAGTACCGAATATTAACCGAACATTCGGAAGCCCAGTTCCAAGCCTGGCTCTTAAAATAGGGCATAGCCTTAAGTCTTGTGCAGAAATTCTGCGAGGAGATGCCCTGTTGTCCGGGGACAAAGCTCTTGAGAAGAATTGCAAAGCTGTAGTACAATTGTATAACTTGAATTGGGAGGGTGAAGTTAGCCATCATGCACTGAGAACCTTGCAAGAAGCCAGGAGAAACAACCCAAAGTTACTGCCCTTAACTGAGGATGTTGTTCAGTTATCAAAATACATCAAGAATCATGTTGTAGTGAGATATAGAGAGCTGCAGAAGGCTGTAAACAAAGATGTTCCTAAAGCTTGGACAGAATTAGCAGAACTTCTTCTGACTCAGATCATCGTTTTCAACCGGAAACGCTCTGGAGAGGTGTCAAAAATGACTTTGAGTGATTACAGCAAGTGTGCCAGTGGCACAACATGTGTTGTTGATGGGGCCTTATCAGCACTTGAGAAGGCATTGTGTAAAGCGCTCTGGAGAGTGTTGAGATTGTTGGAAAGCGTTTGCGTACCGTTGTAGTGCTGTTCACTGCCAAGATTAAGACAGCCCTTGACACACTGATGAACCGAAGACATGAAGCAGGAATAGATGACAGCAATGCGTACCTGTTCAGTAATCAGCGAGGACTGGGACACATAAGGGGAACTGACACACTTCGAGAACATGCTTCAAAGTGCAAAGCTAAGAATCCTGAGTTCCTTCGTGCAACGAGACTTCGCAAACACATTGCTACAGTATCACAAGTAATGAATCTTCAGGAAAACGAGCTCGACCTGCTGGCGAGCTTCTTAAGTCATGATGTCAGAACCCATCGTGAGTTCTACCGCATGCCACAGTCAACACTTCAAGTTGCCAAACTGTCAAAGGTCCTTCTCAAGATGGACAAAGGTGATGTGCAGGGACTAGCTGGAAAAAGACTGAAGGATGTTGAACTGGACCCTAGTGAAGGTATGATTTTTATATCACTACATGTACTAAAAAATTACAAGAGTTGATTCGATCCACTAGCAGGTATGACATTCTTCCAACTTATGTCAAATTTTTGCTGAGAGAAAACAGTTCTGATGGTGGAAACAAAATAAAAATTATTAATGTGTGTAAAATTAAAAAATACAAATTTATTTTTATTGTAATAAGTTTTTGTTAGTACATGTGTATTTGTATTCAAATCAGAAAAAATTAAGATAAATAAAAAAGAGGGCCCACACCATAGAAAGTCATACCAATTTGTTAGTACTTTGAGCACCATAACATTTTTCAATTTTTCTATTAACAATGCTGTTTCATTACTAATTGAAATGTTGGCAGCTTTCAGTGTTAGTTATTACTTTGAACACCATAACATTTTCAATTTGTTTTATACCATGCCTGCTTTAACTGAACACAAACCAAGCTGGATTGCACCTCAAACTTATTTCTAAAAATTTTGTGTGTATAGATTTTAATGTTTGAATTATGTTTAAATGATTAAATTACCAAATTGGTCAGCAAAAAAATGAATGAAATATAAAGGAAACACAATAAAGGAAATTGTGTGGAATGTGAAGGTTATCAAGACCAAGGTACAATATATACATGTTATTATACATACATATTTAAGGTTTTTTGTTTGTGTTTTTTTCTTAGAATACGATACAGATGCGATGTCGGAATCGTCAGGTGATGAGAGAGATGATGAGCCTGAGGAACCCATGAGTCTGAATGAGGAAGCGAAAGGTTCGTACATTGGAATTTAGAATAAATCGGAAAGAGTTTCTCACTAGTTGGAGCCGCCATAATGTATGACACTTTTACAGCCGCTTTGCAAAACCTGTATTTAACAAGCTGTCAAGTATGGGACACTAAATATTGAAGACGGCATAATGTAATCAAGTAATGTAGTATTTGAACACACCAAAGTCATTGGTACAACCAACAAGTACCTGAGACATGGTTTGTCAGTGCAGCAAATGTCTTATGCAAACATCTTGATGGGTGAGGGTAGAGAAGGAAAAAACTTTTAAAAACTTTTTTCAACTTCATTACAGATGCAGATGGGACAAAGCTTGTTGTACAGCAGCAAACAAAGAGGCCATGGACTTGTGCTGAAAAAAAAAGCAGTTGTGAAACATCTGGGCATTTGTTGTTGAAACTAAAGTTTAATTTCCATATGTTGTTTTCTTTTTTAAACAAAAGTAATGATTTATATATACATGTAGAAGTTGAAAGGAAGTTAACATCAATTTCTGACATCTACAACAACAAAAAGTGCGAAAGAAGAATGTTTGACATGTTTGACACTGCGTACACAAATTTAATTTGTAGTTGATACTTAAGTTTAAAGTTTCATTTTATTTATTTATTTTAACAAAAGTAGTGATCATAAAGAAGTTGAAAAGAAGTTAACTTCAACTTCTGACATCTACAGAAATAAAAAGTACGAAGGAAGAATGTTTGACACATAAAGCTTAGATTTTTCTTTTATTTGTTTATTCAAACAAAATGAGTAATCTTTTAGAAATTCATAGTCAATTCTTAAGATGACATACATTCAGGAAGAGTGTAGATTGGTCCCAATCGTCACAGTACAATTTTGTAACTGGTGGGGGGGGGGGGGCACAGCTTGCCAAAGCACATATCTAGTAGTTCTTGTCTTGGGCATTTTGCCACATAATAACTTATCACAAAAAACTGTACATGTACTTAAGTAAAGTATTTTTGACTGTTATTTAAACATTATTAAACATATATTATTTAACAGCGTACATAGAACTTTAAATCCAACACTTTATATATTTAATAATATATATTGTTTACTCTCCAAACAGATTAAAATATATAAAACGAGCATTATAACTCTGTGTAAATAGCAAGTCAACAACAAGCCAACTCTTAATCTGGCACAGCAAGCTGAGGATGGGTGTCAAAACAACAAATAAGTGGAGCTATTTTTGTGGATCTTTCGGTCACATATGCTACTGTAGACCACTGCCGCCTCCTGAAAAAGGTCTTGGAGTTGACCCTGTTCCATCTCAAAAGATTCCGTTTGAAGCCATAGCAGCAAAACTTACCTCAGCACTTAGCCGTCTCTATACTTTGAGCGCAATCACCTCCGTGCCAATCTCGCTAGGACCCAAGTCTGCTCGTTCCACGAAGCCAACTGTCCCTTTATTCATCGAATGGTCCGGAACACCATCGGCGCCAATTGTAGCCATCCTGTCTACCTTAGGGTGACCCTCCATTGTATCCTGTCATTCAAGTCATCCAAATTTAGTTCCCCGTAACAACATCATAAATAAATTGAACAACCTCCGAAAGGGGAGCCAAACCACACACCCGTTTGGACTCCGTGTCATTCTTCAGCAGAGTATGCGTGCCCCGTGTTAGAGAGATCAGCCCATACAATGAAACTTGACCCAGCCTTAAACAACATGCAGTTTCATAACTGGATGCTTGAAACCGACCATTACAAGTAATTTGCACCTCCTTGTTGGCATTTCCTATTCCGAAGGGAAGTTGCCAGCCGAGCTAAGATGTCCAACTATTGATAAATGACGAGTTCGCCTCCTCCGGGGACGACAAGCTTCGGCACAAAAGGCTGAAGTCAAGAAAAGCTTCCTTGGCCATAAACACTCCTGCACATCATCCAGGGAAGTTGCAAGACTCAAACACTAGAAGCAACGACTGGGAGCAAACACCCACCGATTGTCATGGTTATATAATAACAACGGCGGAAAACCTCCCGACAGGTGCTACATCGACATGGGTTCAATGGAAAACTTGTATCACATCATGTAGTGCCAGAGATTTCTACCTGCCTAGGTTCAAAGATAGCATTGACTCAGTAAACAGGGCGGCGTAATTTTTTTTTCCTAGGAGGGTTAGGGGCAATGTCATGAATACTTCATTTTTTCCTTTGAATCATTGCAAGACTTCTCGCTCTATTTACGACGTGGATTCGAACCAGGGATCTTTGTATCCATAGCTCATCTCGCTATCCACTAGGCTACTGTGTGGTAGCTCGATGACAACTGTTCTTTAAAATGCTTTAATGTATTGTAACTAGTTGAGTAACTAACAACAGTGCTGTTGATGCCATTGTCCGTTCTCATGGATAAACATGAATTATTCATGACATTGCCCCTAACCCTCCTAGGAATAAAAATTACGCGGACGGTATTGGGCCGATACCAGCTAATTATGTGTTTGTTGTGGCAGTACCATAAAGTTCAAACGGTTTAAAACCAGAAGCGGACTAATTGCTGGTTCGATTGCGCCAAAACGGTTCCGTGTTGATGGTACAGACACCACAGAGTCGGCATTGGTCCAGTGCTTGCCCTATTAAGTAGCAAACGGTAATGGTAACACCGTTCAGAGCCTGCATCGGACCAGTGCTGGTCTTTTTAAGGCAAACAATAACAGCAAGACGGCGCACAGCCTAAACAGGGCCATTGCAGATCACTTACGATGAAGAAAAAACGGGAAAAGGCCTGAATCGGGCCAGTGTTGGTCACTTTATAGGGAACCATAATGGCAAGACGGTACACAACCTGAATGGGTCCAGTGCCTGCCCTTTAAAGTCAAACCATAATGGCAAAAAGGTACATCGCCTGAATCGGGCCAGTGTTGGTCCTTTCACGGCAAACTGTTTGGCCGCCGTATCAAGTGTCTGGACAAACTGACCATTTGACACGATCCCAAATGCATTTAGTACTAACCCAAATGGTTTAGTTGCATTCCATGACCCTGAAAATATATGTTTAGGCACCAAGATTTAGATCCTTAGTGGCTGTAGATATGCAATACACGTATTCGGAGATTTAGGTTTATATGGCGGCAATGTGTCAAATGCAAGATAGCCACAATACTGTATTTTTTTACAAACTAACTATTTGACACTATCCCAAATGGTACAGTTGCATTCCTTGACCCTGACAATGTATGTTTAGACACCAAAACTGTAATTATAAGTGGCTTAGAAGATGAGCTATTGGTAGATATAGGTTTTTAATGACCGCCAACTTTAAAATCCAAGATGGCCGCCATAATGTCGTTGGATGTGTTGGTTCCTATCAAAAATTGAAAGTTCAGGCATTGAGGAGCATGTATGGGAAATTTGGCACTTTTGTCCGAAATGTCCACATCCATTCACTAAGCTGCCTAACTAATAAGCGCGAGCGAGAAACTACAAAAAACAACCGTCGCGATCAATTCGATGACGTGTCACGGGCCGTTCTACTTTTGTAAGGGGAGGGCTAATACTAGTAGATATTCATCAGCAAGATGGATGCAATTTTCATCGGTAAACATCAATACTCCAAAAATAAAAACTGATGTTATATTTTACACTGCAGTGAAGATTTATTTTTAGACATTTTTGAATTAATTCTAGTAGAGAAAAACAACAATTCACAATTCCTGGTTACATACCCTTCCGCCTTCGTGTTTCATTACACCTTCCTCAAGTTGGCGCGAAAATGTTGTATAATAATTGCGCAATACAATGGCTCCAACCTCACTCCCACGACTTACTTATTGAGAAGGTATGACCACGGAACATCTACTTACATGGAACAAGGTTGTCATACATGCAATTTACAGTACAATGTACATGTACATGTACATGATGTACAATATGTACGCGTGTACATGTACAATGCTTAATGCACAACCTCGTTCGCGTTCTGCCGTTAGTACGCGGTGCATATAATAGAAAATTTCCACAAGATACCGGCAGCGAGGTTGAATTTTTACTGGCATCACTTGCGCATTGGACATTTTTAGCCGACTTTCATCTCGACACAGTTTGCTTGTTTCCGAAGCTTATTCTCTAACAATAAGTTCATAATATGGACGGCAGTCTTCAGCAGAGCTCCACAAACATGAACAAGAAGGCATGTCGAAGAGGGCCCTATGCTTTTCCGTAGCGAAAGGGAATTTATCTGGAGATTAAAAAAGGGAGTTCCAAAAGTAACGAAATGGCGGATGAAACAGTTGATGTCGTCGTGCACGACGGGTACTTCTAGTTCTACGAGTACGAGTTCGATAAGGTCATCTTCGTTACTTGATAAGGACGCAACTGCTGTTTTTTACGTGTTTTATACCTTCCAAAAAAGAGGGAATTAACATTGGGCCATAAGAATGAACATCCCGGATTTCCGTCCGGACAATTTTGAAAACCCATGAGGCTTTTTTCATTATTTATTATTTTTAGGCTATTCTTCATTCGGCGCACTAAGAACTCCCGATTTAGTTTGCAGCAATTTTGTAACCATTTCCAATATGAAAAACAATGATTTTTCAGAAATAAGGCCATGAGAATGAATATCCCGGATTTCCGTCCCCCGCCCGCATGCCGCCGAAGCAGCCGCAAAAAAATGTCATTATCATTACGTCCACATCCCACTAGAAGCTTTCCGAGTTAGAAGGGTCCTACTCGGAAAAAGCACTCCCTTTTGGGGGATTAGTTTTGTTTGCTTTCTTTATCTTGTGTCAATAAATTTTAGATACGAGCAGTTTAATCCTTTGTTGATATATATATTCTCATCTAAGTGAGTTAGTTTTAACTCTCAAACATCTGCAAAAATTCTTCGTTTTTACAATAGAAAATACCTGTGTTCGGGTTTTATATTCTGTGTAATTACTTCGCAAACTTTTTATCACGAAAAAATTCCCTTGGACAGCTGAGAACGATACTTACAGGTGTTCAAATCTGATGCGGTGTTCGTGCTATACCAGCACGTGCGTGTGATTTTAGCATGTATGTACATGTACACTGTACTATGTACTAGCTTGTGAATACGCGGATGGATATTAATTCAGCTGATGTTTTCCTTGCTGTAATGGCACCAGAGCCCCAAATCTTTTTTTTTAAGTCGTCATTTCTGCTAATTGAAGTGTTGCTACCATGGCTCTGGTATCATGAAGAATGTTACTATACGCATTAGCAGCAGAGTGGGATTACTTGCCCTATTTTCCGCGAACCTTTACATTCAAATTCATGCGTGCAGCTTGTGTACGTGTGCGTACGTGTAGGCATCACTTTCCGACACACGTTGCATGGGGTACAGCCGAACAATAGTCGGTCCGAAAACGGGGTATAATTGTTATGTTTACAAAGCAGTTGACTAGTTGCAAATTCTAAAACACGGTGTGAGGATGCTTGATGCAACGGGCCATCGATCATTGTGTGAATAATTCTTATGTTCCAGCAAGCGCCTCGATCGACATTATAATGTCGATCGATGCGCTTGCTGGAACATACCGTGGCCATTGGCCGCATGCCCTGTCGAATTGGCCGCAATATGCTCCTTCTAAACAATTCCCGGTTCTCAGCCAACTTGCCCTTTTTATTCACGTCACATGTACGTACCAATAATTATTCAACATTTAACAGAACCCCAAAATCACGGTGAAAATATTTGCAAACGCTAAATTCGGAAGGAAGCCGACGGGTTTTCCCGGATCGCACTCGCCGGCTGAAGTTACTTCAGCCCACGGACGTCGGGCAACATGGTGCATGCGATCAGTATAGACTGGCTCCTGCCGCGTGCTATAACGAAATGCTAGTGATGATTGATGTACCGGGAACAGTCTGAGGCCGACATAACACTGTAAATCACGGTGGATGAATTTGACAGCGTGAAAATCGTAAGCAAACATCGATACCAAAAAAAGATTTCTGCGAGTTTCTTCTCAGAACTCGATATCTCTTTTCTGTTCTCTTTTTATTTTGAGACTCTACTGCTCGTACTTGAATCGCTACAACGTAGCGTGTTTCCTCAAAATTTTCCACCGTAGCACGTGGTCTGTCGTCTGCCGGGCACAGTTCAGTTTACGCACGCTAATCCTGTGCGATATATGGACGGTGTTGGCAAATTTGCGCAGCGTGCGCCCCATGACTGCATTTTTACTGTGCTGTGTTTTTAAGAATCATCCATGCACCTTGAACATTTTTCTGCATTAGTTCAGGCAAGTTTTCATCACTTTTGGGGGCTAACTTTGTTAGCTTTCATGATATAAATGTTAACGAATCAGGCCGAAAATGCGCATATGATCGGGATACTCAGACCCATGCTCAGACCTTCAGACAAACAAAATTGGCAAAAGAACTCTCTGGCCTACCGACCCTATTTTTCTTGGTCTAATGCCGTGCATACGCACGGTGTGAACAACTTCATACTCCGTATCTGTTAGACACAGAAACATCAACGACCTTCAAAGTTTATTCTTTAATTATGGCAAGACTTAAGGGCCCATTTTGATAGCTGTCATTGCGTAAATAAAAATAATTTGGGCCGGAAATGCGATGTGCATACTCAACTAAATCAGCGCACCAAAATTATAAAGGGAAAGATGAAGTATCCAGACGCCACTTCAGCGAAGGTGTATAAAGTCTATGGAGAGTCACGAACATTTTCTAAGTATGTTTTCTAACAACATTGAAAAGTTTCTCACGCAGTCCCAGATTCATGTCTTTTCAACATTTTGGAATGACTGACCTTTATTGAGATGACATAAGAAGAAAAACATGGCGTCAGGTTGCAACATAAAAAATCCAGACATATCGACGTTATTTTTGAAAATCATATTGCACGTTTTGGCTTTTCATTTATATCAACACACTGATTCTGCATGAACAGCGCTGCTGGTTCCGGAAGTATGTTAACCAAAACAGTCGTGTTTCGTGTTTTTTTTGTAATGTTCATCTTCTATATTTTAAGTTCATAGATGTAGATATTATCCTGTCTGGAAATATAAACTCAAATTCGGCCCCACTGCACATGGGGCTAACTACAGTAACATGTATATATGTCCCATTATCTTGCAGGTATAAATTGCACTATACAAATAACTATGGATTAAATTCTTGAAAGTTGGCCTCAGTGCCCCTTCACTTGATCTCAGTTCCCTTTGAAATTTCCAATTCAAAGTGACCTGCCCTTTTTCTTAATATAATAATAATATAGTAACATAAGTTAAACAAATAAAGTCCTGCAGAAAATTCATTGTTCTTTCCTAGAGTAGAACTGACAAAATCTTTCTTCCGAAGTATTGCATTTTAAAAACTCCAAAAACGTTGATATAATGAATCAAAAAGCACTTTAATTGAACGTATGTGATCCCCGAACACGCTAGAATGTACACTCTTTGCATTCCTAGTGCTTTTAAAAACACCCCTGATGTTTTTTTGAGAACAGCTCATGTGATTGTTAACAATCTGCTTTGCTGTCTCAAAATAACTCTAAAATAATGGAAGCCTCAAAGAATCCAGACTCAGTTATGCAAGAAGTTATGTCTGATTTCGGAATCTTATTATGAAAACTTTACTATACTACACAGGCATGCACATGTACACAGTACATACGTGTACATAAATATGGGTACAGTACATGTACACGCTTCCAATGTATGCAACAGCATATGCCATGTCATGCTCGAGTGAATCGAAAGTAGTGCCGGCAACTTCCAGTTTTAAGTGTTTGGTTAAGGATTACAAGCATTTGTTTGGCCAAGGGATTGTAAAGATAAAAGCTGGGTAAAGGTGTTGAAAAGTCAATAGCCAAAAGGGAGTGGGATTACAGGGAATCTGTCTAGTGGGCCCATTTCCGTAATGTTTTCAAAAAAAGTCATTATTTCTAAAAAAAAAAAAAAAAATCGTTGTTTTTCCTATCGGAAATGGTTAAAACATGGCGGCAACGTAAATCGGGAGTTCGTAGTGCGCCCACGCGTACGAATGTGGTGATGCAAGACGGACTGAGAGCTAGTCTACTTCCAAGGCTGGTTCCGTTTTCATGTACGCCTACTCGCTATCGATGTGCGGTTTGTACACCAACTAATGAATAGTGAATAATGAAAAAAATGCCAAATGGGTTTTCAAAATTGTCCGGACGGAAATCCGGGATGTTCATTCTCATGGTCTTATGACTTTTTTGAAAATAATGAAATTTTTTGGCGGCTGCTTCAGCGGCATGCGTGCGGAGGACGGAAGTCCGGGATATTCATTCGCATGCATGGCCTTTTAAACAAAGGGACCACACAACATTTGTCTTTACTGCATAAATGTTCAAGTTCAAGGCTGGGTTGTTTTAGCAGTTTTTAAAAGAAGAGAAACTTTTTTTGCGAGTACAAGTATCTCTAAAATACGATTTTTTTTTAAAATCGACTTGCCCGTCCCTTAGTGACAACGGTTGTTCTAGACCCAGACTAGGGCCAGTCGACTCCCTCCGTATTCATTGGCCCCACTCACGTCTAGGGAAAAACAAGTAGGGCCTTAGCCCTAGGGCCTTGGCCCTAGGGCCTAGGCTAAATAAAAGTTCGGCGCTTCTCTAGCCCTTTGCTTTAGTGAATGTTCATCTCTACTTTTCGTGTCCTGATCATTCTGCCCTTCATTACTGCAGCGATGCAAGTCCACGTGCAAGTGCAATATGATGCTGACCTCTAATTTTTCGGCGGCTGTTTGCAGATTACAAAAACTGGGTAAATCTGCAAACAGCCGCCGACAAATTAGATCCTAGTATCCAAGTGCGCTTACGCGTGGACTTAGATTTTTTGAGGAGTACATCGCTGCAGTAACGAGTGGCAGAGTCGGGACGTGACAAATAGCGGCAAAAATTTCATGAAAACGAAGGGCTGTAGAATCGCCGAAGTTGTGGAATTATTATTTCCTTGGGTGAGTGAATGCCCTTGAGAGATATGGGGTTCATAGGAAACGTATATATTATATGCTCCCCCAGGTTTTCCCTTGAAGTGAGCAGGGCCAAGGATACGGAGGGAGTCAAGTACACTAGCTGGCCCTAGTCTGGGGCTAGTCTAAGGAAGCCATACTACACATTGTACTACACGTACGCTAACCGTACATGACAGTCATATGGTGAACAAAATATGTTATTTGTAAACTTTTTTTTCGTGTTGATTACCTCGATGAGTAGTAGGGATAGTGGGGGTACGGGACCAAAATGGAAAATCTGTGGCAAGCCTGAACACGTCGCTCTCGTTTCTAAAAATCCCCCGAGGCAAATTTTTAGAAAAAAATCTGATCAAAATCCCCCGGTCCCAATTTTTAGATAAAATCTGATCAAAATCCCCTGATCCCAATTTTTAGAAAATCTGATCAAAATCTCCCGCTGCAAACGTCAGGTACCAACCTACCTCCCCTTTCCCAATATATCCCCCTCTCAATATCTCAGTCCCATCAATCTAATCCTCCTCTCTTTCATATATACTTTCTTTCTATCCAGTGCTCTAGCAAACTTGCAATGATCGCAACAAACTATAAGATTGTCTTTCTCATGTGGCTTTTTTTACATCGATTCGGATTATCTTTGCATTAAGTCCATGTCTTTTTTTCCCATTTCATATCTTTATCATAAAAAATCGACACCACGAGTTTCTGCACGACTTAATGACATACTCTCTGTCTAATTCTTTCTCTACTTCGTATCCTTCTTCCTTTTGATACTTCTTACTGTAGTAATCTATCCAATAAGTAATTTTTTTTTGTCTATCCGTTCTTGTAAACCGAGATTATCTATCCTATTATCTTTGACTTGTGGATTACATACTTTACATTTGTCTTTTCTTGTACAATGGTCACAACTGTACTCGTTTAACTTATCTGAACAAACTTTACATGTCTTATATAGTTGACCATTCTTTTTTGTTTTGAACTGGATTACTTCCAACTGTCTGGCACATCTTGTACATGTCTCTAATTGCATTCTTATTTTATTATTGTGGTTTAAAAAAATATCTCATTTTTATCTGTGGTTTAAAATTTTATCTGAATCAGGTTTTTAAAAATAAAACAAAAAATAATAATATAAGAGTTCGCTGTTGTCTGTCAATAAGTGGTTTAAAATTTTATCTGAATCAGGTTTTTAAAATAAAAACAAAAAATAAAAATAATATTTGAGTTCGCTGTTATCTGTCAATAAATTGTGGTTTAAAATTTTATCTGAATCAGGTTTTTAAAAATAAAAACAAAAATAATAATAATATTAGAGCCGATTAGTCATTTAGCTATTTTCTCATTAATGAAGTCTTAACTAAACTCAAAACTTTATTAGTTCTTACGTCATATATCTTTTGGGTAGCTTCATTATTGGCTTTACGATTTGTATCTATCTTTAATGTTTTATCTTACTGGCTCCCGCGGGGAGCCAGTTCAATGCTTTGTGTAAGGTTGAGTGATAAACGTTCAGTCAGGCTCCCGCGGGGAGCCACTTAAATGTTTTAACCAAACGTCAATGACATTTGGGCGGGTATGACAGCTGTGTACTCTACTGGGAATTTCCACTACAGTCAAGCTCTCATCGATTATGAAATAATTGATCGCACTCCAAAAAAAAAATGAAAAAAATATTATATTTTCTATAATAAAAATGGAAAGTAATAATATGTTCAGACCGACCGTCAAAGGATATTCTAAATGGAACAAAGCCACGCTACGTGATTACGTGCAGCGATATAATATACCGCACAATGAAAATGTTTATCTTACTCGTAAAGTCTACATTGAGGGGATAAAAAATTATTAAAGTCAATTTAAAAACTTGAGTAAAAAGAGACTAGATGAGCTCAAACAGATTGTAGACGAACAAAATCTAATATACGTACCGACGGGTTATAAAGGACGGTTTTTGAAAAAAGATTTAATCTCGGCGATTAAAACATACAGACAACCCGAAGACTTTACAGAGTCAGCTTTTAGAGAAACGAGAAGGTTTAAAAATTACTACAGAAACTGGGAATTAAACCCTAGACTTTATAACCACGATTTAATCAAGTTTTTTGATTCGCACAAGGAAGAAATAGTCAATAAAATCAAGTCTGAACTGAGAGAGCTCAGAGGTTTAAAAGTAGAGCTGGAACTAAAAATAAGGTATCGAAAAATCAAACCGAACGATATCATTGAAACGATCGAGGCTATTCATTATAGCAAGCCGAAAGCCGTTTTAAATCAAAGTCAAATAAAACAGGTTTTATAAGAAGAGATCGAAGAGCTATTTAAAAAGGATGAAAGGTATACGAATCAAGGATCGGGTTGGGTAGTCGATACAATACCCGCGTTATACATCAACATCAACAGATATAATCCAGCGAGAGGTAGTTCTTACATAAACCTACCCGAACATCTTAAAATTAAACAGACGATGATCAACGTACAAAAAAAAGACGAGTGTTGGCGTTGACTTAAAGGCTTAAAGGCGTTGACTTTCCGACACCGGTCGATCAGATACCCAAGATAAAAAGACAAAATAATATATCGATAAACGTATACGGTTATGAGGGTGAGATATATCCATTATACGTGTCTAAAAACTACGGGGCAAAAGAGATTGATCTGCTTTTGATTTCTAAAGGTGACAAGCATCACTTTTGTTGGATAAAATATTTTACGATGTTGATGTACGACGTTACAAAACATTAATTTAAGAAATATTTTTGTCGAAGATGTCTATGTAATTTTACCAATCAAAACAAATTAGACAGACATATCGCCGATTATAAGGGTATAGATGCACATCCATCGAAAATTGTATTTCCGACAGGTAAACCAAAATACATAGACGGGCAACCAGGCGAAAGAGACGTACCGATATTAGAATTAAAAAACTAAAGACATAAACAAAAAGTACCATTTGTCATTTATGCTGACTTTGAATCCATACTACAAACAACAACACCCACACAGACACTAACATCTAAACCTACTCACTAAGACAAAGACACAAACACAAAAAAGATTAACGTTCACAAAGCAAGCGGTTATACGCTAGTTGTCGTCCGATGCGACGGTAAAAAAGTGGATCAAGAGACTTATAGAGGCAAAGACGCTGCATCAAAGTTTGTAAAAACTGTGTTAGAATTACAGTCAGACATCAGTGCTATATTTAATCTTTGTGAACCCATTGAATTTACTGAGCGAGATAAAAAAACATCATGATAAAACAAACACGTGTTGGATTTGCGAGAAACCAATTTATCCCAATTACTCGATCAACTGTCAGTGCCAGAAACCCAGAGAACCGAAGACGATAAAACAAATGAAAGAATATCAGTACGAAATAGTAAGGGATTTATCGAGTCTAAATGTCTCGACTGCAAAAAGAAGATTAATAAATTAAGAAAGGTGAGAGATCACTGCCACGTCACTGGTAAATATAGGGGTGCCGCAAACGCTTATTGTAACCTCAAACTACAAATTAAACCCGGTTGTACACCGATACCGGTCTTTTTTTCACAATTTACAAAATTACGACGCGCATTTAATCATGCAGGGAATGACAGACAGTGTTGTAGTCGAGTCCTCCTCATCCCGAGTCCGAGTCCGAGTCCTTGAGCAAAGGACTCGAGTCCGAGTCCGAGTCCTTGTCAATTTTTGATGTCCGAGTCCGAGTCCGAGTCCTTGAAAAAAGGACTCGAGTCCGAGTCCGAGTCCTTATGTATCAAATTCAAGTCGCGGTTCACCAATACTAAACGTTTTCAAAATGTCACTATCAAATGTCAGGTGATAGAGAAGGGGTAATGGTTTTGGCTGTATGCACTATGCAATGTATTCATTATGTTTATAATGTACATTAAAAAAAGCTTGCATTAACTTTTACCTTAGTAGGCGTAGAAGCCTACAGATATTGACGCAGATACTACAGTAAAGTGACAATTACAATTAGCATATGATCTTCAGTAATTATTCTTCACATTTGTTGCTTTTCTTTATTTCCCTTTCTTACAGTAAAGGTTAAAAAACTTGTAAATAGCATAACTGTTAAACAAACTATCAACAGAACGCAGAGCCACAGATCAAGTCTACAAAATATGTAAAGACTAAAAGAAACTGAAAAAGTCTTCTGTAATATGAAAAGTTCTAACTAACGGAAATAGCGGAATTCGGTTCCACAGCAAAACCAAATCAAGGTAAAAGACATAAAATAATTGAAATAAAACACCTAAAAAAGACCCGATTTTGCCGGACTCGAGCCGGACTCGATAGCCAAACAGAAATACAAGTGATCGCTAAAAAATCAGAAAAGTATATTTCGTTTTCGACAGGAAATCTACGATTTTTAGACTCGTTTAGTTTTATGACATCATCGTTGGATAAATTAGTGAAAGCTTGTCCAAAAGAATCGTTTCATCTACTCAAAAAGCATTTTAAACATCCTGACTTGCTATTATAAAAAAGGAACTTATCCCTACGAATATATGAACTCGTTTGATAAGTTTCAAGAGACCAGCCTACAAATAGAAAAAGGACTGGCGTTTATCGCGGGAGGAACGCTATTGGTGGGCTTCTTGGCTTACAGATATCTTTAAATTTTTATAACTTGTATAAATAAAATGAATGCGTATGGAAAAAAGCTCAATCCCAGCAGGTTATTAAAAATACCCAGATCTATCAAGGGTGAGAAAAAAGAGGTGGTCATTACCCACAATCCTAGTAGTATATCGGCGGGGCAAATGCTGAGGGTCAAGTTTCCTCAATTGGGTGTAGACGACGTGATCGTACCCGGCACTTGTAAATTAGCTTTCAATTTAGAACTCGAAGGTGGAGGTGACAACAATAGAACCATTTTTAGCAATTTGGCCAGAAATTTAGTCAGCGAAATCAGCGTCAGACTTCAAGGCCACGAAATCGTGAGTTATCGTCACGCCGACGTGTATCACAACTTTAAAGACAATTGGCTCAACAGCTCGACGACTCGAAACATGGCGTACTCGGGCATAGAAAAATAAAACGTGTCTAAACTAAGAACTGGGGCTCAAGATGCTAACGCGGACGCCAACAGCGGTAAAGATCAAGCTATGGCGGATGTCTATGGTAACAGATACTGTATTTCCCCTAGACATTGACATACTGACTTCGCATCACCCTTTTTACCCCAGCGGTTTAAAACAACCTCTGACGTACGAGATAAAGTTTAACGATCACGAAAAAGTAGTCGAAAGTTCAGATACGGCGGCGATGTATTCTATCTCAGACTTGTCTCTCGAATACGAAGTGGTGACCAACAGAGACCTAGCTATCACCATCAGGAATAAACACAAGGGTTTAATGCAATATCTGTTTGATAAAATCCACTCGCTAGGAGTTAGATCTGTCAACAAATCGGACACGCTTTGGAACGTCAGCGTCAATCAACCCATCAGGAGTCTCAAGGGTATTTTGTTTTTGTTTAAAGATCCCACTGAGAAAAATCCTCAGCGATTTTATAATCCAAAACTAACCAAAACATCGGTGACAGTAGAAGGTTAACCCAATCAACTCTACAGTCAAGGCATGTTTCAGTATCAACACTGGAACGAAATTATCAAGTTCTTCGGAGACAGCGATACCGAAAGCGGGCGCGGAGTATCCAAAGACTTTGACGGGTCTTGACCTCGGAGAATATCTAAAAAACAAGTACGGTCTGTGGCTCGATTTTAGAAGTAACGACGACAATTCCGCTCATGGATCCGGTAGGAAACTATAAAAGTACATTTGAAGTTATAATCATCATTTGCCCTTCCATATTTAAAAACAAAACGTACATCGACGAAAGTGGATTCACGCAGATCCCGAGGTATACCTCTCCGATCCGGAATTGTACAAGATGACGCTCAACGAAGCGATCGATTTTTACAGGAAAATATTCGAAGGTGTTGCTACGCTGTTTATCGTGGACGATTGCTCTTCAGATCAAGAGATTAAATATCGTAAAAAGACGTGTGCTTTAAGCAAAATGGCGTTTAGGGGAAGACACGTAAATCACAGCTGTTGGTTATTGACTCAAAAGTACAACAGCGTTTTAAAAGATTATAGATAAAATACGGCTTGGTTGGCGTTATTTTATTGCAAGGATAACACATCGTTTGATCAAGCGTTAGACGAAAATGACGTCGTACCCATTAAAGAACGAGATTATATAAAACGACGTTTGAGAGATGTGCAATATAGTAAATTGGTCGAATACACCGAACCTCCAGTTAGTTTACGAGCTACGTTACGTTACAACTTTTACAAGCCAACACACAATTACTTTTTACGTGCCCGATTGAGTTATCTTAGCGTTCTATCGTTGCCATATCGTCTCCAAAACTATCGTATTGTAAAACGACTCGGTAATCATCGTAATAACAATGTCGGTAGTCTTCTGTAAGACCTCTTAAAAAATCGGTATCGATGAAAAGTTCTGGATTAAATTTTTTTTTTCGTTATCCTTTTTTTCGGCAACTCCTGATCCATCTCGAAATACTAAAGTCTACAGCCTTACCATCATCACTCTTACATTCTCGACATATGTTGCGTTGTCGATTATGTGGACAGATACCAGAACCACCGCAGTCTTTACATAAGCAGCGTTGACGACCGTGTTTACAGATACTAGAACCGCCGCAATCTTTACATAAGTAGCGTTGTCGATTATGTGGACAGATACCAGAACCGCCGCAATTGTCGATTATGTGGACAGATACCAGAACCGCCGCAATCTTTACATAAGTAGCGTTGTCGATTATGTGGACAGATACCAGAACCGCCGCAATCTTTACATAAGCAGCGTTGACGGCCGTGTGGACATTGTCGTTGTTGTTTAATTTTACTTCTACACTCAGCGCAGATTTTTGTATTTTTCACCGTTTGGTTTGATGCTTAGATCGTCACTTTTACAAAACTTACAAACGTTTGATTTTGAGTAATATTTTTGTTTTATTTTATCCCTACACATATTACACATCATATAAGTTTCACCGTTTGATTTCATACCGAATTGTTCAAGCTTGCAGGATTTATGGCACTGAACACAAACGTTTAATATTGTCATTCTTTCTATTTATTTATATGATAATAAAAATTTCTCATTTTTTTATTAGCGACTTTGTTACAACAAAATCAGTAAAAATAATAGCAAACTGAGGTGTTTACAGCTAACTACTGAGTTGTTTACAGCTAACTACCGAGTTTACAGCTAACTTCTGAGGTGTTTACAACTAACTACTGAGGTCATTACAACTAACTACTGAGGTGTTTACAACTAACTACTCAGCTGACTACAGCTAGCTTAATAACTAGCTTTATAGTAAATGATAGCAGTATTCGAGTATTTGCAGTTTTTGGCTATTATCATCATATCGCTTAATTTATCGTTTTATACCTACGAATATCTCCGCTTTTGTAACAAAGTTGCAAAAGCTACAACAAACTTAAATTCGTTTCTAATTAAATGGAGGACCTAAAACTTGCTTTAACGAACGAACAAGATCAAAACGCAGAACATAAAGATCGTTTGTGCGGTGTCGTAACAGTCGGAAACTCTAAAAAGTACTTGGGAAAGGAATATACCGTTAAACATATCGAAGCTCTTGACAGTAAAGAACTCGACAAATTATATCATCTATACGAAACTAAATTTGGAAATGAAATTGTTCAAACAGTTGGTAAATACACTTTTAAGTCTATTTTCGCGAGTGTTATCCGTTGTTACACCTGTACAAGTTTTAGGATATAACGTCACTATAGATTCTGAAGAAGAACTCACCAACGACCTGAGTTCTGATCGTATTATAAGCGCGAGTATGGCTGGTATGTTGAGCGACGTTTGTTACAAGTACGGAACTTTTATATCACCCCTAGTTGCTACGATTATCACAACAAAACATTTGAAATTTAACTATCCTAATATAATAAATGGAAGATCAGAAAGCAGAGACAGCAACGCCTGCAGCTCAACCAGCAGAGACAGAGACGCCCCAACCGATAAAAACAACGTCATCACCGACGGTAACGAGAGTGACCAAGACTAAAAATCCTAAACGAATTCAGCAGGGTAAAGCTTTAGCCGAGCACAATAGACAGATGAAATGCTATAGCGTCGATATTAGGAGTGGGGTTGCTGGTATTAAAAAGTAAGGCAACTGCGCCGGTGGTACAGCCAGTGCCGGTAGTAACGCAACCCACTACACCCAGCGCCCCAAAAACGCTAGACATGGAATAAAAACAACAATTTTTAATTTATTATATTAAAAACGATGAGTAACTTTGACACCAACGGAATAGCTTATACGATTTATCACGGAGCCGTCATATCGGGTCTTTCGATGGGATACGCCATGGTAGGAAATAAACTACTCAAAATGAAAGCGCCGGGTTTAAACAAACAAAGTGTAGAAGATGCGGGTAAATTGACGGTTATTATAAGTGGAGCTCTGGCCACGCAAAATTGGTTGGTGGCCCAGGGTATACTACCGGGCAGTATAATGAAAACGGCATAATTTAAATAGGTTTATTAAATAAATGGCCGAGGATTTGAATTTGACCACGTTGATGATTACGATGAAGATGTTTACGACGATGATGATGTAGCAGAGCGGATCTGGATGACGACTTTGATACTCCTGATACACCCGTTACCACTACCGACATAGATGGCGTTTTAGATCACGGAAGACGCATGGTCACTAATGGACGCGTTGATGAGTTTTACGATACTTATAACATATACAATGAACCAATACTTCCGAGATACGAAAAAATTCTTCTCAACACAGGCGGTTTATTTTATGACACTTGTAAAGACTTAGTAAGGTTAACGGATCAAAGAAACTCAAACAAATATTTGACTCTGAGGTCAATAGAGAAAAACGTAAGAAAGATGGGACTCCCAAACGGTAGAGATTTTATTAGAAACAAATTAGGCTTTACGCATTATGAACGTAAGACACTCAGTGACGATCAAAGTCAACAACTGCAATCGATACAACCCGAGAGTATCCCCATGACAGAACTACCCAGAGTCACCAATGAGGTAACCGAGATTATAGACGATTTAGAACAAGACACCGGCGCTCAAACTGAAGGATTGAACTACAGAGAACTCCAGGGTTTAGATAAAAGTCTTCAGACGTTGAGAGGTAACCTAGAACTTAATTTAGCTCGTCTCACTAGGTACGTTTCTTAATTCCCGAACGAAAACCTAAAATGACCTTAAGGCTACGTTCAGCGCTGTAACCGTGGATCTGATTGGTTATGCCGGAGTATGCCACCATGGGCAGCACTGATCTCGGGACGTAGGACGAGAGCAGCGAACCTAACGCTTGCGGCCTCCCTGTGATTGGCTGTGACTATGCACCGTATAAGCCATTAACATGATAATGATCCCAGTTCACTGAGAGACTCGTGATTGACGTGCGTGCCTTTGGCTGAGACGTGATGGTATGGTTGACCAGACATCGCGTCTACATGGCATTCATTGATTTTCCACGTGATGGCTGGAAGCTTAGGCAGCAGCGTATTCAGCTTTTGATGGGCGGGGGGGGGGGGAACTGCACATCGGCGCCGAAATGTAGACATGTTTTTTTTCTCCCAACACTTGCCCTGACACTGACCATTGGTCATTTTTATTGGGGGTAAATTTTTTGAAAAGGGCACTTGCACATCCGTTGTGAAATGTAGACAGGGTTTTTTTTCTCCGGACACCTGGCCTCCGTCAAATCAAAAAGCGTGGGGGGGGGGGGCTGGTCCCATCTGTCGATGGGGGGCACTGTTCAAAACCGACAATTATGCACACAAAGGGCCAATATATGGTGTTTTTTAGGGCGATACAATACGAAATTCTGAAAAAAAGGCATCCAAAACGGCCAATGCCACACAAAAAAGGGCACTTGTTCAGAAAAAAAAATTGCATTAATTTAAAAAAAAGTCCGCCATATTAATTAAGAGCGAGCACCTTTAATGTTTACTATGCAGTGATTGTATGGAATGTCAACTTCACCACATGTAATTTGAGCCACCCGACCCTCACAACCAGCCCATTCACCCCTGGCATGTCTGGAGTATCTCTCAGGCCCCAAACAGCCGTTAAAACCACAGACATAACCCCATTAGACATTCCATTTTGGTCACAGGGGTGATCGAACTAATCCCAATGTTTATAGTGCATTTGTACACAAGCCTATGTAAATGTGCACAAGCACACAGGGTTTTCCCGCCAATTCCAACCCCTCCAGTAGGATCACAAGACTGACACCCCCTCTGAAGGACGTACTATGGTCCATACTAGGATCATGTGATAGATGGCCCCGGGTGTGTTTACCACGTGGCCAGGACAATATAAAACATAAAAATGTGAAGATTCCATATTCCCTTCTGAATCCCGGCATGGTTTTAAAAAAATAAACCCGGAATAAATTGCAAAATTGCTGATTTTTACAGCGTGATCTCAGACAAGCACGTATAATAACATATCAAATATCGAGAAGAAAACAAATAAGGGAACAGTGTGTAATTTGCATAAATGCCAAATCATCAGCAAATGATAGGTAAATGCCCAATTTGTACTTGTTCGTTTTTACTTGTGATTACATTTGAAGATGTAAATCAATGAGTTATTTCAAACTTATACTGCAACTCTAACCTGCAGTACAACACAAGTTATATTGTTGTCAATTCTCTGGCTGCAGTCGGCTGGACACGAACATTTTGTTACGCAATGGTGTATTCTGATCAAATACATTCATTTCTTACGTGAACAAAAAAGCAGAGGATTATTCGAAAAAGAAAACTCCTTGAATGAAATCCCATGGCTATATATTCTATCAATGGCCTGCAATCGATCAGACAACCATGGCTGCCAGAAGAGGAAGAATTGTGGTTGCGGAAGCAGAAATTCGATTACTTCGTGAGGCATACCAACTGTACAGAGAAAATTATGTACGAATTCTAGAATTTATGAAGAGAAACGCTCACCGTCTCAACGAACAGACAAGAATAGTTTACAACACCCGTCCAGATAGACAGCTTCGGCGGCGGATCCGCGACTATATAATTCGAGAGATTATAGGAGCCCGACCAGTCCAGATGGAGCCGTAGCCAAACCCTATTGATGATGATGATGTAGCGCCTGATGCAGATGCTAATCCACAGAGACATAGGCGTGTTCCGTTGTGGGTGTTGGCCCGTCGGAACCAAGAGCGATATGCTGAGGTACTGGACCAGCACCTACAGTTAATGGAGAGGCACCGTAGGATGCTAGACGACATGTAGTGGATTTTAAATGGGGGGGGGGGGTTCACTGGGAGTGTGTTGGATTCGGCTGAAGATGTATGGTTATGGATGTGGGTGATTATGGTTGAACTCGAGGACACACACGAGCAACATCATCGATGAAGGACAGGAACCATCCTAGTGTGTGTATGTGGGGATAGAAGGGAGACTAATCTGGGATAAGTGTGCCTAATTGATTATGTTCTACATGATGAAGCTTTCTATATTGGTTTTTAAATTGGCTGTCATTTTCAATATTTTTCCCCAAAATTGTGTAACGAAACATGTCATTGGAGCCAAATAAACCCATTTCTGACACTTTAAAACCCTTTCATATTTCAAATTCAAAATGGCCGCCCAAAAAGTTTAGAATAACTCGTATCAGAAATTATATGAGCTAAAGATAAACGTGACATGCTTGGGTATATGTTACTTGACACACCAAATACATTTCTGATGTGATAATGCCAGATAATGCCAACCAAATATAGCAGCCAAAACTCTGAAAATCTTTTTAAAAATGCCTCATACAGTTTCACAAATATCAGCCACAAATAACAATTATTGTGACATTGCTATTGTGACATAATCAACCGATATCACACAATCATGATATCTAAAAGTGGCAAAGAGATCAATATGGAGTGAAATTGGTAATTCCCAAGGTATTCTTATTTCTTTTCGCTATATAACATCCTATTTAAATTTCGTCACATATAAAAAAATATTGCGTGGTTTTGGCTGCTTATAGTCAAGGGAACATATTTAATTGTTTCAATAACACAATATTTTTTGTTGCTGATATTTGTAAAATTTTACCAGGCATTTTTGGAAGATTTCCACGTTTTTGGCTGCCATATTTGCTAGCATTATCTAACCATTTCAAAAGTATCAGATATGTATTAAGTGTGTCAAATATAATAACATATACCTAGCATTTATATTTATTTGTGCCGATATATTTGCTGATTATGGCTTAATCTGCAATTGTCATTTTAGGGGCCAATTTGAATTATGTGCCGAGTTTAAATGTGTCAGAAATAGGTTTCTTGGGTGCAATGCCATATTTTTGTAATACCATTATACAGCAAAATGTAGTGAAAATGGCGGCCATTTGGAAATTCAAAATAGCGGCTGCAGACATTCCTGAAAAATGTAATCCTGCAGAAAAAGGTAAGGAGACGATTCTCCACCGATAACTTATAACGTCTACCCACTGCACCACCTTCGATGAGCGGACGGACATCTTCAGTCAAAGCTCGGAATGATTCCACGGTTTCGCCTGTCATCGACCAAAAGTCCATCTCGTGCGTAGACAGAGTCGAAAAAACATCTCTTCCGTAGTAGGGTCCATTTTCTTGCGTCATCATCAACTCGTAGAACCTTGAAACTGGTGGTGGTGGTGGAGGAGGAGGAAGGGGCATTTCGGTCAGAAGCGGCAGAAGTGGTGGTGGTGGAGGCGGCGGCAGTGGAAGTACTGGTAAAGTTCGCAGTCGTTCCATCTCGTAGTTTTAGCTTGTATTCTAATATTGTAACTATTTATTTTGCTTTCTCGGCACACTCTGAGTTATTAGCATTACAGATTCACAATGGTATTATAGCAGGGGCTCCTAGATCCTAATGACTAGGATTGGAATAAGCTGATAAGCTGAGTTTTGCATATCCTGTCTTCGTCATGCCAGGTTGAGCTATGTCATGACGTAACAAACTGTCCTAAATTCCCCCATTTACAACCCTCCCAAATACGAGTATGGCAGGTGCAGATCCAGGGGGTGCCGATATAGCCCCCCCCCCCTGTGAAAAATGCTGGATCCACCCCTGCATGGGTATTATTTTGTGGCCCTTGTTGATGTAAGGTGTTGCACACAAACATGATGGTATGGTTTGTAAAATTTTCAAGTCCACCCATACTCGTATTTTTGTCCGACAGTAGTCGGTGGTGGGCGTTTCGTTGTGATTGACATTAATTATGCATTTTGTGGTATAACTCATCCCTGGATTATTTCAAAAACGTTGTATATGGCCTGTGTATCAACATAATGAAGCTAAGTATTCCAAACAGCTGCGTCTTAAAATACAAATTTACCTTACAACCACTACTTTTGGAATTTGTGTTTTTTTAATTGCCCCCCTCCTACGGTTTTCGGGTGGGGTGATCCTGTGTGCTCTACATATTACATAATGATCATGCATCTATCAAGAGAAATACCAATGTAAGATATCAAAACCGTCATCGGTAAACATGCGTTTTTAATATTTCTCCCTTTGAAAGGTATATTCCAAAATGTTGTTATTTTTGAATGGTGTGTTCTATTTTCATGTTTGTTTTGGTTGATTGACGTTTTACATAATTATAGACATTATCTGCGTAGAGGGTTCAATACCTGAACGAAATGCTGCGCTTCTCAAATGCGGTAAACCAACAGGTGCGAACGAAACTATCATTGCTTTAACGCTGTGAGATATTTCTATAGAATTAGGGTGGAGCGGTGGGCCTTCCTTCTATTGTCTGTGTTGTGACACTGTGCCCCGGCCAATGAATTGAAAAGGCCGTGGCGTAAGTTATTCATTCAAGGTATTAGGCTCTTTATAATGTGCCCGCCTCCTATTCATAACCCGAACGTAAAAGTAACTTATAGCTATGCCACGTGACAGGGAATTGGGCAATCACTGAAAAGATAACACACGTGCATGGACGTAAATGTTACGTACTTAGGGGCAATTAACCCTAAAGGGGCCGGGGGGCCTCGAGCCTCGAGCTTTGCGCATCTTTTGATACCAAAAACATAAAAATCGGACCACGGGATGCCGCGTAGCGAAAATTTTTCCGGCGCTACGCGCCGTGAAAACTGAATTTTTGCATATACGTCGTGTACACAGAGCAGAATTGCCATTCATACATATGAATAATTAATTAGCCATAATTCCAAAACCCTTTGACCTATAGTCATGAAAATTCTTGGGTATGTTTAGGAAGAGTTGTTCTATGCATGTGCCGAGTTTCAAAATTTTTCGTCACTCGATGGCCGAGATCTTGGGGGGGGGGGGGCGGCGGAATCCGCCCCCCCCCCCGGCTGAGAGATGGTCAAAATAACCCGGCCCCTTTAGGGTTAAGAAACGTACCTAACGAACTCGATGACGAGATTGCAGCCAAGAGACAAGAAAGAACTCGACGAATCTCACAGCAAAGAGGGTCGACGAGAGTTGAACGATAAATTGAGCGACTTAAACGTTGAAAATCCGCCAGATTAGAAGCCGCAAAAGCCAACGAACGAGGGCTCAAAAGTCAGATCGCTAGAATCAAAGAAACGATTAAAAAAATATTAGGCGACGACACGACTCTGGCGGAAAAGATTAGAACTCTTTTTAGAGAACAAGGTGTGACCGTAGTGAGTATTTTAGCCACTTTTAGTTTGGCCATCAGCACGATAGTGAGTAGCATCGTCGCTGGCGTGAGAGGTGTGGGTGCCAAAACATCCGCCAACACCTACACCAACACCAACACCAAAAGGCGGTATCAAAGAGTGGATTTCAAAACAACTGGCTAATTTTGCATCTGCTCTTCAAAAACTCGGAGTGAGCGCGTTGGGTGCTCTGCCGGGTATCATAGGCAGCGTACTCAGTTGGATATTTAACGCGCTGAGTAAGTCCGTATCGTGGTTGGCCGAACACGTGTGGGCTTTGTTTTTGGGTGTGGGAGCCTTGGTGTTTGCGTACCTGCAAAAACGATGGTAGTTATAGTTGTAATTAAGTTTAACAACAAAAAAATAAGCCTTACCAGCACAAAGTTGGTAAGGCTTATTTTTTGTGAGCTTAGAGTGTGACTTATTGCGTTGCCTCGTAAGCATTTTAAATACCCTTGCCAACGATCGTAACATTCCTACCGTCAACGATAATTTTTCGTCTTGGTGAATTTGTAGTTTCGTGGGCTCCTGGGTTAAAACTGTAGGTGAGGGTGCTAGTGTTGGTGTAGGTGCTGGTGATACAATATCGTTCGTCATAGGCTCTGGGGGTGTTGGTGGCGCGACGTCATCGGTGTCATCAAAAGAGTCGTCCGGTTGAGGTTGTGAGTTTAAATCTAACACCAAGTTTTCATACTCTGGGTAGCGATTTGAAGATTGTGGTTATAGCCGTCGTGCGTTCCAACCTTCAAGTTCATATCCGATGGAATTAAATACAACCCCGGTTTCACGAGAAAATTTCAAGGCGTTCTGGCATACTGCAAAGAGTCTTGAAATTGATACTCGTTTCCATGTCGTCTACTGCATTGGTGATATCTTGAACGATGACGTTAAATTGTCTCTGAGCGTCTAATCCGGTGCCCGGTGATAATACGCTCGTTTTTGTTTGAGCCTGCGCACCTAGTAAAGCGTACACGTAAGATCTGATCTTTATGATTCCCGCGGGGGTAAACGAACTTTTGGCGGGTATAAAATCTAACCAAGCCTTTTGTACCGATTCATTTTGTTAGATAAAGGCTACGGTGTAATCGCTGTAACGCCCCGAACCCTTGGATGGATCTTCCAAACCAAACCCCATTTTAGTTCCACCCATCATATTTTTACGATATTGACTATACTCGAGGTTAAGGTCGGTTGTATCATAATCGTTTCCATCTGATCTATACCAAACAACAAACAGGTATCGGTAAAAACTCTGGATTATAACTGTTGTCTAGAGCTTTAACTGAGTCATCTCCCGGTAAAGGAGCGGCACAGTCGTACAGGATCTTTCTAACCGTAAAATATAAATGAAAGTTAAAGATGGCCCAAACGTAACGGTTGCTCGCGTTTAAAAGATCGAATCCAACACCGCAGCCCGTAGTAGCGCAGTAGATCGCAAAGTTTAACTGATTTTGATAAAACGACATGGGGTGTGATTTCCAACGATCTACATCCTCATCCGTTGTGATGCGAGGCAATTTATAGTCCAAGGTTAAGTCGGGAAACAAGGTTAAAAACCCGCTGGTATTATAAACTATGACCTCAAGTTCACTGGGTTTAGTACTGTTTAAAAACTTTGCTTGACTCATTATTTTACTCTAAGTTGTAATATAAAAAGACTTTAACATAAATGCATTCATTTCACTTGTTTCAAAATGAGCAGACCTTTAAATTAGAAGACGTTGTAGATAACCTAAACGGTCAAAAATCTGTACGCGTATAAAGGGTGACGTTTAACCCCGGATATTTTAATATTTCCAGCGCCACGGAGATTGATTGGTATAGAAGATACGAACAGGTTGACTCAGATATAGCAGTAAGAACAGATAGAGATTTTATTGAATCGTTGATACCTGAGTACCCCTACGACTATTTAATTAACGACGAAAATACTTTCAATAGAGTTATAAACGATCTTATAGAAGCGTACGAAGAAGATAGCCTAGACTCTGCTTTAGAATCAATCGAAAAAGAAATAGGACAAATAGAAGGAATACAAGGAACTTTAACCATTAAAAAGAGAGACAAAAGAACACTATCCGACGTACAAGTCAATACGATTAATTTTTTAATATCAATTATAATGGAAAGAAAAGGCTTTATCAATGAAGGTAAAAGGATAGCGCTAGAATATATCCAAGGTATAATAAGCAAACCTATGGTTAGACTAATTAGACAAGCTGGGGTAACAATACGGGGGAGTCTTATCGTGTCTGGTAAAAATTTAGATTTTATTTCTCCGAGTCTTTTAGCGCCGTTACCAGCTGGAGTCACCGGTTCGGTCACCATACCACCGGGGTGGTACGACGTTGATTGGTTCGATTTCATTTTAAATTATATACCCGGGGTAAGTGTTCGAATATTTAGAGAATCTAAAAAGGTGATGGTGGTGGTAACCGACGTGAACCTCAAGTTGTGTTTAAACAGAGAAGTCTCTCGATTACTCAATTTACCCAAAGGAAGACTGATACCCAAAGTGGTGTATACGGGGTCTTACAACGTTAATCCGTTTAAATGTTTGTTTATTCGCTGCCCGTAATTAAGTAGGGTGAAAACTTTTTTAATGGTCATCCTGATGATATCTTAAAAATCGTACCCATGGGTACGCGCGAACCCGAGCCTGATAGAGTCGAGGATTTCAAAAAACTTAAAAACGGTCTAATCGACAAACTGACATTTTCAATCATAGGTGAAAAAGGACAGATCATCAACAACAAGGGTGTGAGTATAATGATTGAGTTGGAGATCTTTTAATTTTAAAATCGTTTTATATTAAAAACATAAGTATAGATAAAAAGGCGTTATACCCTGATATTTCTGGAGATGTACTCCGATTAAATAGTAACGAAGAAACAAAAGTGTAGACTTAAAAAGATTGAAGAGATTCGATCTTTAATCTTGAAAGAGAGAGACCACCGAGAGCGCACTTATAACAAATTAAAGAGAGTGATCGACACTATTAATTACGTAGAGCTAGGATTAGAAGGATTGGGGGTTATAGCGGGGGCTGTCAGTATTCCCGCTCTCTTAGGTGTTATATCAGCCCCCGTTGGCTTGGTACTAGAAGGAACGTTTATAGGCGCTTTTGGTGTAGATATTCTGCTTAGAATCGCGTGTAAGCGATTATCCACCAAGCTAAAAAAGCACGACCAGATTAAAATAGTAGCAGACTCCAAACTTAACACGATTGAATAATATGTGTCTCAAGCCATCAACGACGGAGATATATCGCACGAAGAGTTGACATTGATTACGAGAGAGCTCGCAAAATTTAACGAGCTTAAGCAGAAAATTAGAACGAAGACCAGCACAAAGCTTCAAAAAATAAAAAGCGATTTAGACTTTGAAAAAGAAGTTTAAAAACGGGTAGACGAACGGCTGGCAAAGGAGAAAAAATCTCTTATCGAAAAACTTACAAGTTCGAATTCTCAATAAATAAACATTATGAAGGCGATCAACCGAGTTATAACTTTCCTCTTAGGGTGTCACCCTCAGCCCCACCTTTATTGTAGCGGTCATCGTATCTTGGCTCCCCGCGGGAGCCTGACTGAACGTTTATCACTCAACCTTACACAAAGCATTGACGTGGCTCCCCGCGGGAGCCAGTAAGATAAAACATTAAAGATAGATAAAAATCGTAAAGCCAATAATGAAGCTACCCAAAAGATATATGACGCAAGAACTAATACAGTTTTGAGTTTCGTTAAGACTTCATTAATGAGAAAATAGCTAAATGACTAATCGGCTCTAATATTATTATTATTTTTGTTTTTATTTTTAAAAACGTGATTCAGATAAAATTTTAAACCACAATTTATTGACAGACAACAGCGAACTCTTATATTATTATTATTTTTTGTTTTTATTTTTAAAAACCTGATTCAGATAAAATTTTAAACCACAGATAAGAATGAGATATTTTTATAAACCACAATAATAAAATAAGAATGCAATTAGAGACATGTACAAGATGTGCCAGACAGTTGGAAGTAATCCAGTTCAAAACAAAAAAGAATGGTCAACTATATAAGACATGTAAAGTTTGTTCAGATAAGTTAAACAAGTACAGTTGTGAACATTGTACAAGAAAAGACAAATGTAAAGTACGTAATCCACAAGTCAAAGATAATAGGATTGATAATCTCGGTTTACAAGAACGGATAGACAAAAAAAAATACTTATTGGATAGATTACTACAGTAAGAAGTATCAAAAGGAAGAAGGATACGAAGTTGAGAAAGAATTAGACAGAGAGTATGTCATGAAGTTGTGCAGAAACTCGTGGTGTCGATTTTGTGATAAAGATATGAAATGGGAAAAAAGACATGGACTTAATGCAAAGATAATCCGAATCGATGTAAAAAAGCCACATGAGAAAGACAATCTTATAGTTTGTTGCGATCAGTGCAAGTTTGCTAGAGCACTGGATAGAAAGAAAGTATATATGAAAGAGAGGAGGATTAGATTGATGAGACTGAGATATTGAGAGGGGGATATATTGGGAGAGGGGAGGTAGGTTGGTACCTGACGTTTGCAGCGGGAGATTTTGATCAGATTTTCTAAAAATCGGGATCGGGGGATTTTGATCAGATTTTATCTAAAAATTAGGACCGGGGGATTTTGATTAGATTTTTTTCTAAAAATTTGCCTCGGGGGGTTTTAGAAACGAGAGCGACGTGTTCAGGCTTGCCACAGATTTTCCATTTTGGTCCCGTACCCCCACTATCCCTACTACTCAATGGGATATATAATCTGAAAAAGAAATTTTCCTTTCCTTCTTAAACTAAAATTCTGAAGGCCCAAAGCCTTTTATCATCAAATTGTCTCAAAGGAAGACTTGTGCCTGCTTTCAGGATAATAACTGTTCAAATTTTGACTAATACAAATTTGGGGTGGTATTTTATGATGGCAGATGTGGCATAACTGCCGTATACATCCCAACATATCCACTTCAGAAAGGCAACTTGTACTCTTGCATGGGCTAGCTTGCTCCTCATCTTTCCTATGTTTTTTACAAACATGAGAAACCGACTGAAAATATTTTCTTTTTCGTTCCTGTTGAATAATTTTAGATGTTGACCTTGAACATGCTGGACCCCAACCGCAGTCCCAACTGGAATGTGAGCCAATTCAAGACCCCCCCCCCCCAATAAAGTGGCAGTCCATGGATCCTGAGGTATGGGAGGCCCCCTTTGGTGAAGATGAGAAGAACATAACTGATACAACATGGTATGACGCTGACGAACATGTTGAGGACCATTCGTCTGAATGGTATGACGCTAACGAACCTGTTGAGGACCAATCATTTGAATGGCACGACACTACAGAAATACACGAATGGAACAATGACCCTAACATTTCATCACAAGTGGAAGACACATTTGCTGATGAAGATTCCTCCGAGTGTGGAGATGGTTTATTGTATGATGGCGCACCAATCACATTAGCTAAAAGCATATTACTCATTCTTACTCTTGTGTTAAAACATAGCTTGACTGGAAGTTGCCTTGTTGAATTACTGACCCTTGTAGCTCTCCACTGTCAACAACCTAATCTTTATAAGACTTCGCTTCATCTATTTCGCCAATAGCTCTCATTTCTACATTTCACACATTTTGTGCCAAATGTTACTTCCTTCTAGGTGATGTGACAGACAAATGCCCATCTTGTGCAAATGCCATTGAAAATGATCTGAAATCTGTTTCTTATTTTTTTGAAATACCATTGTTAATCCAGCTGAAGAATTTGTTTAAACGAGAAGAAGGCATCAATTATAGATTTCAAAGGAAGAAGAAAACTAAAGGCAATTTTGAAGATATATACGATGGTGGCATTTACAAGACACTGTCCTCTCCAGGAAAAATTCTGTTTAATAAGAATAATATATCATTCATGTGGTACACCGATGGAATCTCAGTTTTCACGTCTTCTGACTTTTCAATATGGCCTGTGTATTTTGCAATTAATGAATTAGCTCCAAAAAAACGTTTCCTCAAAGAAAACCTATTAATTGCAGGATCATGGTATGGTGAGAATAAACCTTGTATGAGGGACTTTTCTTAAGCCATTTCATTCAGCTTTGAAGGGTATATATGATGGCGACCTTCTCAGTAATTTTCAGAATGAAGAAATACATGTGCGCGGAGTTTTGTGTGGAACCTGCGATATGCCCGCCAATTGCATGATGTTGAACATGACACAGTTTAATGGTCTTTATGGCTGCCCCAGGTGTACCCAACCAGGAGAAGTTATTAACGTTGGAAGGGGGCATGCAAGAGTTTCTCCTGTAAAATATCATGATGTCGATGGCCGAAAAAGCACCCATGAGCAAACTCTCAAAACAGAAGAGGAAGCTTTTTAAAGCAAGCGTACAGTACTGGGAATAAAAGGGCCCTCGTTGTGTTTGTACAATATGCCTGATATTATCCACGGTACTGCAATTGACTGGATGCACCAGGTGTTATTGGGAATTGTAAGAAGGTTGTTGCATCTTCGGTTTGATAGTAGTCATTCTATTGAACCATATTCTCTTCATAGTATTGTTGATTAAGTTGATGCATGATTGCGGCAAATACAACCTCCAAATTGTTTTCCCCGAGTCCCTAGAAGCATCAAAGATCATCTGAAATACTGGAATTCATCGGAATGCAGATCTTAGCTTTTTTATTATTCATTGCCTGTATTGCATGGATTATTGCATGATATCTTTTTTTTTCAGCATTACTTATTATTAGTTGAAGCCATCTACTTGTTAAATGGGGATTTAGTCTCACCAGAAATTGTAGATCATTGCGAGCAGGTTCAAAAAAAATTGTTTGATGCATGCTACGCTATATTCACAGAGGGAAATGACATCCAACATTCACCAATAACTATACTTATGTGATGTCGTTAGGGATCTTGGTCAATTATGGGTGTATTCCTGTTTCACCTTTGAATCGTTAAACAATGAATTAGCGTCACTATTTCATGGTACTCAGAAAATTGATCTGCAGATGGCAAAGAATATTTGTTCATTTTTGAAAGTACCACATCTTTTAACAAAACTCAAGATTGGATTACCTGTTTCAGAACTTTATTGTCAATGAGAAAAAAAATTCATTTCCAAAGAAAGGTCAGAGGATATGTGAAAGTATTTATGCAGTGGGAACGTTGAAGAGGTACTTTCTAAACCGAGAGGAGAAGCAAGCCTTGTCCAAGTTGCTAGGCCACTGTAGCTCGGTTATAAATAATAGATGCTTTGTATTTGCCCGCATTCTAAAAAATAACTCGGACATTTACTCTAAAAGTAATTCTTTTACAGTGTCATTTATGGACAATATGAATGAACATTGTGGACATATAACTAAATTTGTGAAATTGTCTCTGAACTGTTCATGTGAATCAAATTGCACATGCTCAAATTGTATGTACATTGCTTTTGTAAGTATGCTTGAGTCTTCACCATTTGAAATATCCAAAGATAATGTCACATCTGCAACTGTACAGCACAATACCCTTCAAAAGAATGTGTAGAATTGTTGCTATTCGAATTTAAGCTATCTGCAATATATGTGTTTTTGTAGACTTTAAAGACAGTGATACAGTATTTGTAGCCAAATGACCCAATACCATTGAAAGAGATTAAAGATATTTAACAAATATAGTTGGTCAAGTTGAGGGATATGCACAACTGTGCTGCAGTAATGGATATTTACATGTATCAATCACACAAGGTCACACTGATTAACATGTGTTTGCATGTGTAATTTCAGACTTTGCTAGAAACGGTGTATATCACTCTCTGTGCATGACATGTCATCGGCAATTATCATACCAGTATGTGTGAGCATGTGCACATTAATTTGCATCAATTTCAAGTGTCTTCTTCATTATGTGTATCTGAAGAAACAGGCAAATAAAAATAGCAACGGATCAAGTGTATATGAGAGGAAGTGAACATTGTTTCCAAGTTTCTCACTGCATTGTTCAAAACAAATAGAGTTGATAATTTGTTCGAATTTTTGAGATGAGTGTTATAAGAAATTTTTTTTTCACTTCTGTAAGCATAACCGATTGCACCAAGTTAAACTTAATTGGTTGGCACAATTAATAGATAAAGTCACAAAATATGCTAGCTGCAGTGCAAGCTTGCACTTGGTAAAATGTGCTGCACACATTATTTTGGTCTGTACAAAGTCTATGGAAGTAAAATGTCTTTAAAATGTTTTCTGACAAAATTGCAAATGTATTTGTCACACGTTCAAGTTTTTTCAACATTTTTGTAATGATCAACCTTCTCCGGTTTGTCTATGATTAAAAAGGTACGCCAGGATGCATTTTATTTGCATCAAAAATGAGTATATTACCCTACAGCAAAATTAACATTAACAACAATGCAACAAGTTCTATATCTTCTTGGCAGCTTCTTTCTTCTTCACCAGTCGACGATCGATCAACCAGCATATCATCTCTTTTCACAATCTTTACTTTCTGTACCTATATAAGAGATGTAAGGTAAAACAAAAATGTTCAGTATTATTTAAGAAAAGTGCAATGTGCCTTAGGCTAAACCTTTAAACACCAGATTCACAGTTTCAAAATATCCATAGTCTGGAAAGTTTTTGTTTTCAACCTTTTTTTTTGGTAGCAGCTGCTTTAATTACCCCTCCTCCTTTCAAAAGTGTTCCACCACACAGGCCCCCCCCCCCCCCAGGTCTTCTCCTGTGAAGTTATTACAGTCTGCTGTCCTGCTACAACGTAATGTCGTGGAGAAGTTGGACACTGCACAACGGTCAAGTGTGGGTGACAAGTCACATTGCACTCAATCATTTGTGGCCAACGCATTTCTTTGGTTTCCTCTTGAAAAAAATGGGTTTTTTTTCGGGGAGAAAGAATGCCATGCCTGGGTTCAGTTAATGTCCAGATGATCCATATGTTAAGCATTTATGCAGTCACACAGAATGTATAGTCTGCTGATGATCGATGCCAACTGTATATGGTAAACTTCAATGTAAATGTACATGTATTCATACTTTTGGTTTTGACGAAGTTGGAGGCACAGAGCTCATCTGAGCTATCCTCTTCGTCACTCGCGTAACGTTGTGGCCGTTTCTGAGTTCTCTTATTACTATCCTCAGCGCTGGAGGTGGAAGGAGCCGGAGACGCCGTCAGTTCGTCCCTCTTGGCTAACATGCCTCGGTCTCTTCTATCATCTGTGACAGAAAAATGCAATTCAGTAGGCCCTTAGCAACGGATTTAGTAAATGCAGTGTGATAATAAAAGCACAAAAGTTAGCATTTAATTAACAAGTGATCAAAGTGTTGGAAAAGATTGTCATATCCTAAGGCCAAAAAAAGTTGGTCTTCTTCCGGTTTCCCTACCGACGCTTTTCAGACAGCCCTTACCCTACTTTTTTTATGGGAAAAATGAGGAAAACAAACCAGAAAACCATCAATTTCGACCTTTTACCCTTGACAAAACACAGACGCCTCAATATCATCGCGCTAAAAAAAAATGGCGAAAAAAAGAGAGAAGAATTCCCTACCTACCGATTCTATTTTTGAATGTCATGTAATCGGAAGCAGAACTATTGTTTTTATTTTTTTGCCGATATAACATTGTCACTTTTTGTAAGCATGTCTTCAAGACGTTTGTTTCACACGAAACATTGCACGCACGCTTGAAAATAAGTCAAATTTAATCACTATGGGAGGAAGTTTCTCAGAAACTTTACACCTTTTAAAAAGGGGAATCACAACTATGTACAATTGTACATAAATTGTCAGTATTGTACCTAGATCCGTGGATGTGGCGTCGTAAACAGCACCACAGAACAGCCTTACGTGAAAACACTCACGTCGCCAGGATTTTTTCTAGAGGGGGGCAGAGCATATTTCTCCCAAAAGAAGTTCCTGTATTTCTCAAAATATTCTCGAATTATCAGTTTTAGAGAGGGGCGGGGACAATTTGCCCCCCCCCCCCCCTTTAAATTTAAGTTACACCAATATTACATGTAGGCCTATGACTTCGCGCCTGTTTTATCTTTTCTTCTTTTCTTGTTCCCTTTTTTTTTTTTTTTTTGCTTTTCAACAAACAAACGCACAACCTTCATAGGCACAACTTCTGATTTGCGAAGGTCACATGGGTGACACATGTCGCTGGTATTCCAGCATACTAGCACGCGCCAAAGAGCTGTCCGGGTACTGACAATCAAGTGTTTCTACCAAACTCACGTTCAATATTGTACCCAAAACAATTTTGATAAACTGAGGTGAGAGAAGGAAATTTTAACGAGTAACCTACATGTATCTGCAGTAGGTAGGCTATGCCCCTGCATGGGACATGTGGAAAGATGTGTATGATCGTCACCCGAAATCTTTAACAACAGTTAAAACACACACAATGTAAGGTGGCCTAAGGCAATTGTAAAAGCTAACGTAACGTAGAAAAGAATTATGATGTGTTTAAACAAGTTAAAGTTAAAGGGTCAGACTCAGAGGCTTAACCTCTGAGTCTGACCCTGCCAACGCATTTTTTAATGTTGTTAATTTGGTTTCTGAAACTTGAAATATGCGCCCCTAATTGAAATCCTACAGCCCAACAATTAACGAAATATAAAAAAAAACATGCTACGATATGGGAGGCTTTTGAAAGAGAAATATTCTTATACAATAACCAGATCACTTGAAAACTTACCGGCAAAATAGACAACATTCGCTACATGGAGTTGCGTGCTCGATTTCGGACCTTTTTTGATGGCCACTTGACCAAGACCTCCTTTGTGGATTCCCACTTTCCTTGATTAACGGTCGGGTCATCCTCATCTAAACAAATAATGTCAGTTGACCCGATTTCCACAGTCCCTTCTTCGAAGAAATCAAACAAGGCAAACTTCATTGTGATGCTAAGTCGGGTCGAAAGTGGAAATTTGAATTACAAACGACACACGTCATGCGAGATGAACAGAACGAGAAAAAATGGCGACTGATCTTTGTTCAAATTGGCGTGAACCCTTTGACGAAATGCATGATGGGAGTTTATTAAAAAAAAAAAGCCGAATAAGGCCAAAAAAAAAAAGTCTCCGGTTTCTGGTATGCGCGCGCGTCGCCGTAGCCATGCGCGTCGGCAAAATGAAAAAGTTTTTTTTTCAATACAAGATGATGTTTCAAAACCGCCAAACTCACTGGTTTGACTGGAATTCTGCTGCTGAACAATTTTAACGTGTTTTTAGATGGGGTTATGATCGAGAATAAGATTTATGTGGCCTCTCTGGACTCCCATATATTTGCACTAAGTTTAGTCGGGCACCATTTGCAGTCATCAGCCGACATTTGAAGCAAAAAAAAAAAAAAAAGCCGCGTCGCCGCACCACTTTTGGGGCAAGCTCCATACCAGAAACCGGAGACTTTTTTTTTTGGCCTAAAATGAACTTATCCAAAATTGAAATACCAATATTCTGCCAAAAAATGAAACAGTTGTTTTTTTATAAATTTTTGGTCTTTTATTTTTGGTCTTTTATTTTTGGTCTTTTATTTTTTGGTCTATTTATCTTAAAGTGAATTAGACCTTTATTGAAGAAGAAAATAGGGGATGGACCTGTGGGATATCGTCATTTCCTACACTGGTTGCAGTGTGATGTTCACAATACATAAAGTGTACTGGGAACCAGTGCAGTCTTGGTCCCTCAATCGAAGTTTCGCTAACGATGCTTGATAAAATCGTCCGGTTTGGGAACCAGTCTAAGGCGCGCTGCATGATAACATGCACGAATGCCGCGCACGCCTATGCATATGATCGTCGAACGTGTCGCCGATACTCGTACGCCAAGCGGATGATGCACCGAATAATTTCACCCCTTTCTCGTTAGTATTGAGAAGGAAATGTTGTAGGCTAAGTTCTTTCTGTTGGCACTGTCTTTGAAGCCGAGATATAACGTTAGATCATGGCAGATAAAGAACCATCTCGTAAACGCTATAAGTTGTATTTGATCGACGACAATGCAAACGTTCCACGGCAAACTGTACACAACTGGAGAAAAACAAAATTCAGCGACAAGACCTGAGTGCGAGTTCGAGCCTGATCATGATGTTGAGGTGAGCTGAGGAGGCTTTTGGCTTTATCCCCCCCCCCCCCAAGAAAAGGAGCAGTTTTCCCCACCATGCCCACAGTTAGCCCCATAAATGTGGCCAGTTTACTGGACTGCCTCCGTAAACATAGGCCACACACTGACCGTATGGGAAACTGACTCGGCGAAATTCATGAAATTCATGATAAAATGACTATTCCATCCTAGGAATAGTCAGAATCTTTTGGTCTGAGAACCGGACTACCACTGGGCCTGCGGCGTGCGTCCTGCACGCGTGATTGACAGGTGAACGGTCTGCGCGAGGGCGTTGTTCAGTCGGACCATGGGGATAGCTCCATGCATTGAACCAAGTGCCGACCAAGTTGCCAAGAAGGCTCCAGAAAATGTCGTAAAATTACGCAGCAGCTGGGCAACTGACACTGGCAGCAGGTTCTAATTTTGTTATTAAGAGGGTAAGTGTATGTTTAAAGCATAAATGAACTGGGTCTGAAGTCGCAATGTGGTGGAAATCACTTTCAAAATTTCATGAATTTCGCCGAGTCAGTTTCCCATACGGTCAGTGTGTGGCCTATGTTTACGGAGGCAGTCCAGTAAACTGGCCACATTTATGGGGCTAGCCCACAGTTAGTTAGGCCTTAGCCCCAAAATGTGGCCTATTTACTGGACTGCCTCCGTAAACATAGGCCACACATCCACCATGTACAAAAACGTGTCGACGGAGCCAAATTTTGATTTTCACATTTAGGCTTACTTTGTAGGTTTTTTTTGCTTTAGAAGCATTCTCACCCTCTATATAGGCTAATCAGAAAGTGCTGCCTTTTTCAGATGTCTAACTTTTGTGAAATTTCATGTTGAAATTTTGATACGAAAACGTGTAAAAATAAATCTGGAAATTTCACGAAAAATGGACATCTGAAAAAGGCAGCACTTTCTGATTAGCCTATATAGAGGGTGGGAATGCTTCTAAAGCAAAAAAACCCTACAAAGTAAGCCCAAATGTGAAAATCAAAATTTGGCTCCGTCGACACGTTTTTGTACATGGTGGATGTGTGGCCTATGTTTACGGAGGCAGTCCAGGAAATAGGCCACATTTATGGGGCTAGTTAGGCCTAGGCCTACATATCAAATCATAAGTTGACATGCATCATCATCATGCGGTTATAATAAGCGTCAACACATGACACACTACGCCTACATAATACAGCGTCAAAACACACAGAAGCGTCAACATGGCGTCAAAATGGCATCAACACAGCGTCAACACCTCCAAAACGCATTAAATTGACAAAAGCAGTGTTCAAGCTGTACAGTCAGCCAGTATGGGCTAAAATAAAAATTGGGAAAGAATGTTGGCTTGCATGGCTTGTTGCAACCTTACGCCACTTCTGCGATTGTGTACAAAGTTCATGAAGTTAGAGTATGGAGAGTCCAGAAAATTTTCTAAGTAATTTCCTAACAAAATTGGAAATATTTCTCAGTCCCAGATTCATGTCTGATCATTTTTGCTATGAATGACCTTCATTGAGATGATATACATGTATGAAGAAAAAAGTGGCGTCAGATTGCAACATTTTTCCCAAATTGTGGTTTAAAAATAGGGCCTAGGTTAAACGTCTGAAAATTGTTAAACGTCTGAAAATTGCAAAGTCTCCGGTTTCTAGTATGGCGCTTCCCCAAAAAGTGGTGCGGCGACGCGTTTTTTCCCCTTTTTTTCCCCGTTTTTTTTTCTTCAAATGTCGGCTGAGGACTGCAAATGGTGCACGACTTAACTTCGTGCAAATATATGGGAGACCAGAGAGGCCACATAAACCTTATTCTGGATCATAACCCTATCTAAAAACACGTTAAAATTGTGCAGCAGCAGGATTCCAGTCAAACCAGTGAGTTTGACGGTTTTGAGACATCATCTTTCATTGAAGAAAAAAACTTTTTCATTTTGCCGACGTGCATGGCTACAGCGACGCGCGCGCGCATACCAGAAACCGGTGACTTTTTCTTTTGCCTTAGAGAAAAAAAAATTGCGTGAAAAAAACTCCTTTTTCGTAACCAAAATGTTACCTCTGACCCACCAAAAATCTCTTTTAAGTCTTAACTTAACAGTTCTTTGCCCGTTCTGTCAATTTAATATTTTATGTGTTAACACTGTGTGGACACTTAAATATTAGTACGACCCGCATCATGCCGGGTAACCATCATGCCCATCCATCGTGTCCATGCAGCAGCACTGCACACTTGGCACGTTGGGGGTCCTACCTATAGGCCTACTATAATGTGTCAACTAGCGTCAACAGTCGTTAATAACCCAGCATCAAACAAATTTGTATCTGCGATCCTCCATAATCTGCGCAGGTAACACTTGCAATGTGGGTGTGTCATGCGTGATTTTTTTAACACAAATTGAATTGATGATTTTCCAAAACTTTAAACACGAAAGTCTCAAAATAAAGGCTGAGCTTAGTGTTTATAATAATAAATGATTATATTATTCTTATCACAAATACATAGTTATTTCCAAGATTTTACTGTTTGATTTGGGTGGGGGTGTTTAAATAAAATCTGTCCAATATCCTATGATTTTCTCCCCGATATACAAAGATGTTCATAATCACCCGATGTTTGTAACTCAACAAATGCAAAACTCTATTGTCAGATAAATGAAGATCACAGTAACGACTCGTCGGATGCAGAAGAGGAGCAACAGCACAGTGGGGCCAATGGTGAAGATTTGAACTCTGACCGAGATGGCACATTATTGCCCAGTGACGACTTGCCAACTCTTGAGGTATGCAAAGCTATGTACATGTTTCCCGCTATATCTTCACACATAGCTGAAATTTCGATAGGGGTCTGCACTGATGATGCCACACTTTGTGTACATATGCTTGACAATACATGTACATGCTTTTATAAAGGTCTCTGGCTCTGGAAAAAGCACATGTAAACGGTGTGTCTTTATGAGTATATATGCGTTGTTTCGTAACGAAACTAAACAGAAATGGTATGCTTTTGTTAAATATGAGACCACATACATTGTAGTTTTCAATTAAGTGTTGGCTCCTTTGGGTTATTTGTCTTCAACTAAGTGTTTAATATATGCTTTTTGGGATTGTGCCAGCTACACTGTACTTCAGAGGACGAAATCTTTAAAATTGTATGTTATTATGATTGCTACGATGGATATTGGGTACGGCTTCTGATTTTGTTATTCCTGAGAATAAGTTCTGAAATACCTGAAAAATTACTGATATCACACTTTCTTTACATGTGCACTTTCCAATAGAGGCCAGGCAGGGAGGCATGGTTCTTGTCCCCACCTTGTTCCCATTTGTTAGTACCGATGAAGCATTTTTAAGCATTTTTTTACTTTTTGAAAAGCATTCCTAAAATATTCTTAATCTCATGATAAAGAGCCCAATACTGTTCCTTGACATCATGGAATCTTAGCTGAAATGTGTCTTTATGTGTCTCTTTCAGTCTTTCCCAAGTGACGAGGAGCTAGAGCCAGATGAAGGTGACTCGTTTTCCGAAGAAAGCATTGCTGATGATAACAACGTACAGGTAAAATTCTGTTCATCTGCTGTAATGTTTGGTAACGTGAAGAAGGCACCATGCTACATGTACATAAAAAGATTACTTGCCCCGTGTTTTCAAGTTTCATTGAATGATTACTGCAAAGGGCAATCTCTTTTCATCTTGTACATCCTTTAATAGGTCCGGGGAAAAATTGCGGGACAGTTTCCATTATATGTATATGTATCATAGCAAAGGTAATATTTTAATTGTTGTAGTTTTTGGGGTTTGTATTTTGATCAACAAACGAATTCCGGCCAGGTGTCCATCCCAAGTTGCAAAGTATATTCAGTCAGAATGTAGTCAAATTTGAAGGTTTTGAGCTGTTACATGTTATGTTGTATTTACAGGCATACATTTCACAAATAAAAAACAATCAATTTTTTTTTAACGTAAGTCAACAACTGAATGACTCATAACTGTTCAGTGGAACTCGGCTTTACTGAACAGCATCATTGGCACCCTATTGTTTTGAACAGATCATATCAAACATTGCTCTTGCAGGTTACACCTCTATGTTCCGACACCCCTATGTTCCGACTGCACATATTCCTATTCCTAACCCTAACCCTAACCGGAAGTAACACAATCTAGGTTGTCGGAACATAGGGGTGTCGGAACATAGAGAGCAGTCACCCTCTTGCAAAACAGGTTGATATACAAGCAGGGGGAAAAAAAAGAGAAAAAAAAACACCTGGAAAATCTAATGCTATTTTTGTGAATCCCGCATTGTTTGTTATGGCGGCGTCCCACCCACTATATTCACTTGGGTAATTTCTTTCATACAAATTGTGTGTATGGACGATTACAATTTTAAAAAAAAATGGCATTTGGATTTTTTCCCCGTAGCACCTCTGATCCAGATGAAGGCCCGAATTGTTAAGGCCCAGATGATGAAGACCAAGATGATGAAGACCCAGCTGGAGAAGACCCCGATGATGAAGATCCTGTGAATCTTGCATGGCGTACATAGGCCCAGGTGAGCTCCTAGACAGTTGCCCTAATGCAAACTGCCAGGTAGAATTTAATGCCTCTGAAAACAAGAAAAGTGGAACATTCTTTTTGTACTTTCCACTAGAATCGCAGTTGAAAGATTTCTTTGAGAACATTGCAGTCATGCGTGAATCCAGATGGGGGCACACCCGGCCCGTTCCCCCCCCCCCCCCCCCCCCCTCTTTCGCAACTGTTTTTTTTTTTTGTACAAGTCGTCTTAGGGTGGGCGAGCATTAAATCCATTCCTTTGAGAACATGGCTATCTTTTTCGTTTTTGAGTCGCCATTACGGCGGGTGGACGGGCGGTCATCAAATCAATCGCTTTGAACATAACTATCATACAGTTGTGGTTATTTACCGGTACATGCTAATTAATGCACGCTGATCGTGAACTGTGTGTATGGATTGATTCCTATTGCTCCACACGCTATGTATGAACTTCTGCGCTGCACACACAACGCGCTTCCTTTGAATTTTATGCAATGTATACACTGACCCGACTCGGCGGCAGCGCGCCGCGCCGCGTGACCGTGGGCCAAATATCATGAAATAGCCTTCTTCTTGCAAATGATAAAGTAACCATACAGGAGTTCACAACCTCACGTGCAAAATTGATTGCCTAATATTCGTGCCCAGAAGAATTGATCCAAAACTTACGGGATCAAACTTTTTATGACAATCGAGATGGTTTTGAAATCGGTAAGTTTTATTTCTTCTTTTTGTTTGTAAAGACTATTTGTAATGTTATACTCGGCAGGCTTATAAGTTATACAACATTTTTCAGAGGAATTGGGACAGAGAAATTTTCGGGGCCGGTTGAGTTGCTCAGCCGTAGGGGGGGAGGGGGGATGGGGTGACTCACCTGCTCGGGGGGGGGGGGGACCCGCAAGCCCGAACGCGGAACGCTGACGCGTTCGGCCTGTAATCAATCTTACAAATGGAATCACGGAGGAGGAAAAGGGAGAGAGAAAGGGAGAGATGGAATTTGGGAAATTTATTGAATAAGTTCCAAAGTGTATAAATAAAAGACAATGTACGTAGGCCCCTGCATACGTAGGCCCCTGCATTCCACATCTGCACGTAATTTAATATAGCTCTAACGATGTGGGCCAACTCGCAACGCGCGCCCATTCAAGCGCAAGCCTGGCCCCTGGCGCGCAAACGTAGGTCAGGGCCCAGGGGCCAGTGTCACAGCTAGCTGTGTACAGAGCCGTTCCGGCTAGCCTGAGGTTAGGCAAGAACTACCCCTCTGAGTGTTTTTTTTTTTTGAAGTTTAATCGACTAGACTTTAACAGTCAGTCTTTATTTTTTGTTTCTTTAAGAAAGTCAGTCACTCTCTCTAAATCATATTTATAACAAAATTTGCAATCACAATCGTCAACATGTCATGGTCATGATATGGCCAATGCAGTAGCCCGATAAATAGTACAGAAAACGGCGATTTGATACAGCGTCGTCTAGCACTAGTCTTTGTCCCCTGCAGACTCTAGTGCTTTGGCACTAGAGTCTGCTCAGTGCGGCGGCCATAGACTAGGTCTTGGTCTAGGTCTAGGTCTGGTAAAGGCATGTAAAGCAGTGGGGCGACGATATGCGTGAAGTTGCAGAATGAATTTTGTTCTACTCTCAGTCAAGCATATAGGAGCTTAGAAGTTCATATTTGAACAATGATATCTCTTATCATCATGCATTAATTATCGATATTTTTGTACAATTTTGACGTAGAATTTAGTAGAAAGAAGGCTTGTTCATCTGCACATAGTCACGCAATGGGCCCTGTTCATGTTTTTTTCACAGAGGGATAGGACTAGAGATAAACCATAGCCTATGAGATAAACACAAAGTACAAACGCATTGACATAGCCAATGCGGGTGGGTGGAGAGGGGGGCGGGGGAGTATTTGAAAATCTGTCGGCAAATACATTTTAGTGCCCGGCAACCAAAGTGCGAGCTAATTCTGTGCGGCGCCGCGGTGCAGCGCACGTACATGTACCTATACATGTACATGTACGTACAACAACATGTACCGTACAAGATCTATGCAAATATTATGCAAGGCTTACCAATTTTACTTAGGGCATAGTTGATAGGCTCATATTCTCCCAGCACTTATCTAAACCAACTTCAAAGCTGTGTACACTCGATCGAGGCATTAATAACATCACTGGAGAGTATTCCATGTCCACTTCGTTTCCTACTAACCTGTTGGACCTATAAATGCATATTTCCTTAACTATGTAAATTAACCGCTAAAGTGAAGATTTGCTATAGCGTGCCACAGCGACCTCCTGCGCCAGCGCCCACAATAGTCAGAGCCCCCGCCATTATCGTTCTCTTTTTCTTTAGCGCTCGTGACGGTAGGACGTGTTTTTCAATGCTCGTTTTATAACCTCGTGTTTTTGCGTTTATACATTGTACATTAAAGGGTACGTATGTATTTGTATTTTTGTATCCTTACAGTTTGAAGAAAATCCTACTATAGTTCTGAGACTGTTCTGGTTTTTTGGGTCTTTGATAAAATGCCTCCCAAATATGTCATGACCTGTGATAAATGTCACAAGATTTTGCCGAATAGCCTAGACGACTCCCACGAATTATGTCCTAATTGTAGGCCATGTTCTAGAGCTCTTAGGTGTTCCATTCGCGAGCAATGGGGCTCCGAAATATGGACGACGATTGACACCTGGCTAGCGAAATGAAGCTTCGACCACTTCTGGAAGGAAAAAGAAGTCATCGAAGCGGGTAAGTACGGAGCCACCGCGGTCCGTTCCTGGTATTGGTTTTACCGATCCTACCGAACGTGCGACGGGGCTTTCGCGGACTGGAGCCGGGCCTTTCCCGGGGACAGGTTTCGGGCACGGAAGTGTGACATGCAAGTCCCCATAAGGGAAGGAAAAGGACCGGTAGTGGGTGCGATGCGCCGAAAACCACCGGCCCTGACTCGGTTCAAACCGGGGCCAGACGGAAGTCTGCGAGCTCCTGGGCCGATCTACGTCGGCAACCCCTGCGACCGACGCCGGGATTTCCCCGAGAGCAGATTGCTCCGAAGGGGATTCCCCGGATTGTCCTCAGCCACCGGTTGAGGGCGCAAACCCGAAGAAAAAAACGATCGGCCCATCGCGTTTACGTTCGGCCCCGACCGTTGGTCTGGGGAACCGAGCGGAACCGGGCCCTATCGGTCTGACGATCGCGCACCAGTGGCGCCCGGTCAAACCCAGAGCGTGCCGGTGGCGCCCAGGGTTCTTTTGGACGTTTCTTCGGGAATGTCTGATTTAATGGCACGGCGCCGGGCCCATAAATCCCGCCGCCGCCGTTATTCTAGCTGTTCAACGAGCGACAGTGCCAGTACGTCGCCGTCTTCTGGCCAGTCATCGGACCACCCACGTCATCGCAAACGCGAGCGGAGAGACAATACATCAGATTTATTGCTGAAAAGTTTTCAGGCTTTGTCGGCTCAGTTGGCGGCGTTGGCGCCACAACCACTCCCAATTCCCCCTCAAGCTGAGGCCGAAGATCGGGAATTTGACCGGGAATCAGGCGGCGCTATTTCTTTTTACCCGTCTGATTCATTGCAAGAGACGGACTCGGACGTCAACCGCGCTACGCGCAGAGACGCCAATATACCTTCACCTACTCATTCTACAGCTGTAGATACACACGAGGCAACACCTACGGGTAACCTCGAGTCCCGGCCGGTTCCATCTTCGATGGATCGGCCGTCCGACGTGGATTCTACCTGGAGTCATCCTTATGAGACTACCGATACAAGATTTCGTGAAGTGATGTGGGATATGGTTCGTATATTAAAGGTTCCCATTCCCGAACAGTCAGAATCTTAACAAGGTACACGGCCTAGTTTTAAGAAACGCACAGGTGTACCAGAGCGGGATTCCCCGAAGTCAACCTTTCCGGAATTCCCGGTGGACAGTGTTTTTTCTAACCGTCTTAAAGCAATAGCTGGTCAGAAAAAATGGCAACCCTTTGCCAAGGCAGCATGTCATCCCTTTCGGGTTCCAAAGCAAGATACCGATGAATTTTTAACAGTTCCGGTTATCCCAGACAATGCAAAGGACACGATGGCGGCAGATACAGGGAAACAATCACTTAAAGTTCCCTTTGCCGATCCTGTCCGGAATAAGCTTGAAGAGGCATTACATAAGGTTGATGCAGCATCCCGCATGGGTCTGCAAACGACTTTATTTATGCTTCTTTTGTCAGAATACTTGGTTACTGCATGTGATTCCAGTTCCAGTGTTCTCCCACAATGGCTGTCAATGCCTTTCAATGTCTGGAGGATGGATTACGCATCATCCTAGACCAATTTGCTCGGGTCTCTGTACTTGCCACGGTCTCCAGACTTTCCAATGTCCAATGTTTGCGGATCAGTTTCAGACGATGATGGAGGCCGAGGCCAAACGTCTAGAAGCAACAGACCGTATTAATTTACAGGCCCCACCGAAGAAGTCACAACCAACAGCTAAGGTCCCGACTACTTCGAATAGGTCCAAAGGGTTTAGAAAACATTTGCCCTCCTTTTGGATACCCACGTCTACCCAATCAACCGCTGTGGCTCGATCAACACCAGCAGCAGCCGCAACAACATCGCAGACAACTTCAGGACGGAGTTTTGGCTTGCCAACCTCAAGAGGTTGTGGCACGCGGTTTCCCTCCCGCCAGAATTCTTCTCGAGCGGGTCGGGGATGGCGTCGGTGGCGCTGGTTCTCCACCCGTGGCCCCCCAGATTAGGCCCGTGGGGGGCCGCTTAAGGCAATTCGGGGAGACTTTGGCCCACTTTTGCACCGATGGGTGGGTGCTTCAGACAGTCACACAGGGGTACAGCCTCGAGTTTACGAGCACTCCTCCATCGGTAATGTTCTCACGTCCAACCCCTGTTCCATCAGACAGAGAACAGCGGAGGGCATTGGAGAAAGAAATAGAAACCCTGCTATCAAAGCAAGCAATTCAACCGGTACGAAGCCCAGTAGAAACATCAGGTTTCATGACAACATTCTTCCGTACACCCAAGAAGAAACAATGCGAGTGGCGTCCTATTCTTAAGCGGTTCCGAATGGAGACCCGAATTTAAGGTGTTGGGTCTTAAATTATCTCCCAACACCATCTTGGGCCGCATCAATAGATCTGCAGGATGCTTATCTTCACGTACCCATTTGCAAGGAACACAGAAAATACCTTCGTTTTCAATATAAAAATACAATTTTTGAGTTCCTCACTCTTCTGTTCGGTCTGTCAACATCACCAAGGGTCTTCACCAGAGTAACAAAGACCCTGGCGACAATACTTCGAAGAGCAAATATAATGATATTCCTCTACCTGGACGATTGGTTAATCGTAGGCAGGTCCAAAGAGGAAGTTCGACAGCCCTTAAAAGTAACCGTCGACTTGACGACAAGGTTAGGGTTTCTGATAAACTTCGAAAAGTCTCATCTGGTCCCCACGCAGACACCGTCTTTTTTAGGGGCAGAAATCGACCTGGTAACAGAAATCGCTTACCCTTCGAGCGAACGAGTACACAATGTCTAGGAGTGCGCCACACCTTTCCTGACGGCTCGATCAGCACCAGCGGTGGCCTGGCTACGACTGCTGGGCCTAATGGCCAGTCTGGTCGATCTAGTCCCATGGTGTCGCCTGAGGATGCGGCCAATTCAAATGCATCTTTTGGCTCATTTTCGACCAAGTCAACATCCTTTGTCAAGGAGCATACCAATACTGAAGCCAATCATCCTCCACATTCATTGGTGGACAATTTGGAGCAACCTGAGTCAAGGTTTGCCTTTCCCTCCTCCACCACGGTGACTCTTACGACAGATGCATCCAACATGGGATGGGGTGCGCATCTGCAGTCACAGCTAGTGTCAGCTAGTGTCTTTGGACGCCAGACGAACTGGTTTTCCACATCAATGTTCTGGAACTCCTGGTAGTTAGTTCGCAGAGCCTTATCTCAGCCCAGTCAAACAGAAGGTTGTAATGGTGCAATCCGACAACTCAACTGTAGTGGCCGACATAAATCGCCAAGGAGGAACACGTTCCCCCAGTTGTGCTTCCAAGCTTGGAAGCTACTCCTTTGGTGCATAGATCACAACGTAACTCTTGTGGCATGTCACATACCAGGCGAGTTGAGTTTGACTGCAGACGCGCTGTCCAGAGGAAACATCCTTCCAACAGAATGGCAACTACACCCAAAAGTTGTCCAAACACTGTTCAATCGAATGAATCGTCCCAACATAGATCTATTCGCGTCACCAATGAACAACCAATTGCCGGTATACTGCACTCGAGTCGTGGATCCAAAAGCCTGGGCAGTCCATGCCTTAACAATCGACTGGACAGGCATGTACGCATATGCATACCCACCGATCTCAATTCTCTCGAGGGTACTGCACAAGATACGGAAGGAACCCTGCAAGGTGATGCTCATAGCTCCATTTTGGCCTCGCCAAACCTGGTTCCAAACGATGATCAGGTTGCTGGTTCATCAGCCCATCATCCTCCCGCAGATACCAGATATACTGAAACAGCCCCGGCCCAAGTTGAACCGCCTGGATCCGGAGTCACTACGCCTGACTTGTTGGCTATTGTCCAGCATTCCATGCAAACAGCAGGTCTTTCTGAGGAAGCTGCCGCCTTGGCAGCCTGTGGCCGGAGATCGTCTACAAGGAAGACATATGATAGCCGACTCCGACATTTTTTTAAGAGGTGCGACGGGAGGGACGTGGATCCCGGGGTCTCTGCATCTGTAACCATGGTTGGGGACTTCCTCCTCCACCTGTTTAATACAGGGCTAACATTAGCCCCAACAAAAAATTACAAGTCGGCCATTGCTGCAGTGCATCAAGGTTTTCAAGACGGCTCCCCTGTATCAAACAACCTGGCACTAGGTCAACTGCTCAAAGGCATGTTTACGAAGCGTCCTCCTCAACGTAAACTTATCCCAGCATGGGATTTAGGAGAGGTCCTACGTACTCTGGCAAACCCGCCCTATGAACCTCTTGCGACGGTACCCTTGTTGGATCTGTCAGTCATGGTAGCTTTCCTCCTCGCTTCTCTAAAATGGTACATAGCTCGCACAAAACCCATCCGCGGTGGGGAGTCTTAACTGTTCATAACTTCAACTCCTCCCCACCGCCCAGCATCCCGTGACACAATTTCTCGAAGGATAGTTACAGCTATCCGATCCCAAATGCCAGACTGTCCTCTGAACGAATCCCGTCGGACGATTCATGCTCATGATACGAGGGCGGTCACAACATCATGGGCACTATTGCGGGGTGTTCCTGTGGAAGATATAATGCAGGCAGCATGCTGGAAAACAGCAACGACCTTTTCTTAATGTTACCCGAGAGATGTCCTCTTAACAGAGGGGCGGACTGGGCGGGTGACGATGTCAGCCACCATGCCATCAGCTGCCCCGAGACAACCCTCCAAAGAGGTCTCAACCCAGGCTGTTGTACCGACAACTCAACAGTAAGGTGAGTAAGGCTCATGGTAGTTTGTAATGTGCCTTTGTGTAGTCCATGAGGGGATTCCTTGTTTGTGTGTCCTTCTTTGACTCATTTGCAGCCCACTCCCACCACCAATTTCGGTGCCAGTCTTATGCATTTATAGGTCCAACAGGTAAGTAGGAAACGAAGTGGACAACCCCCAGACTATGGTGTTTGGTTGTCCACGAGGGGACTACTTACCTGTTGGACCGTCCCGCGCGCCTTTCCCCACAGTGGGCTCCTCCTTTGGTGTGATTCACTCGCGCTAAAAAAAAGAGGACGATAATGGCGGGGGCTCTGACTATTGTGGGCGCTGGCGCAGGAGGGCGCTGTTGCACGCTATAGCAGTGCCCTCGTGGACAACCAAACACCATAGTTTGGGGGTTGTCCACTTCGTTTCCTACTTACCTGTTGGACCTATAAATGCACATTTCCTTAACTATGTAAATTAACCGCTAAAGTAAAGATTTGCTATAGCGTGCCACAGCGCCCTCCTGCGCCAGCGCCCACAATAGTCAGAGCCCCCCCCCCCCGCCATTATCGTCCTCTTTCTCTTTAGCGCTCGTGACAGTAGAACGTGTTTTTCAATGCTCGTAGCATGCACGTTTTTACTGGATTTAATTGCTATTTGTTATTGATTTTCTCAAGATTTGCAATACATTTGTTTCTCGGAAGCACTAGGTGTGTTTCTGGTTACATTTGTTTGTTTTTTAGACGAGTTTTATAAACGTTTTTATTTTGTTTTATGACCTCGTGTTTTTGCGTATATACATTGTACATTAAAGGATACGTATGTGTTTGTATTGTTTTATCCTTACAGTTTGAAGAAAAACCTACAATAGTTCTGCCACTGTCCTGGGTTTTGGGCTCTTTGATAAAATGCCTCCCAAAAATTTCGTGACGTGATAAATGTCACAAGATTTTGCCGAATACCCTAGACGACTCCCAGGAATTATGTCCCAAGTGTAGGCCATGTTCTAGAGCTCTTAGGTGTTCCATTTGCGAGCCATGGGGCTCCGAAATGTAGACGAAGATTGACAACCAGCAACAGCCGCAACAACATCGCAGACAACTTCAAGGTAAAGAAATCGTGAGTTATCGCCACGCTGACGTGTATCACAACTTTAAAGACATTTAGCTCAACAGCTCAACAACTCGAAACATGGCGCATTCTGGCATAGAAAAAGAAAACGTGTCTAAACTCAGAAGGGGGCTCAAGATGCTAACGCGGGCACCAACAACGGTAAAGATAAAGCTATCACGGATGCATATGGTAATAGATATTGTATTTCCCTGGACATTGACATATTGACTCCGCATCACCCTTTTACCCCAGCGGTTTAAAACAACCTCTGACGTACGAGATAAAGTTTAACGATCACGAAAAAGTAGTCAACAGTTCACAAACGTCGGCGATGTATTCTATCTCAGACTTGACTCTCGAAAACGAAGTGGTGACCAACAGAGACCTAGCTATCACCATCAGGAATAAACACCAGGGTTTAATGCAATACCTGTTTGATAAAATCCACTCGCTAGAAGTTAGATCCGTCAACAAATGGGACACGCTTTGGAACGTCAGCGTCAATCAACCCATCAGGAGTCTCAAGGGTATTTTGTTTTTGTTTAAAGATCTCACGGACAAAAATCCGCAGCGATTTTATTATCCAAAAATAACCACAGTCAAGGCATGTTCCAGTATCAACACTGGAACGAAACTATCAAGTTCTTTGGAGACAGTGATACTGAATGCGGGCGCGGAGTATCCAAAGACTTAAATTTGACGGGCTGTGACCTCGGAGACTACCTAAAAAACAAGTACGGTCTGTGGTGCGATTTTAGAAGTAACGACGACAATTCCGCTCACGGATCCGGTAGGAAACTTGGAGACGGAGGAGGCATCAACGTTCAATTTATCAGAGAAGCCGAAAGTCAAGGTGACCTCACGATGTACGTATTTTTGGTGATGGATGCTCAATTGAACTTGGAAGACGGGAATTTTAAATCTCTGTTCAGTTAATATGACACAGCCTCATTGCGCTTTAATCGTCGGCAAAACAAATTCGGGCAAAACCAAATGGATTTTGGATCTGTTAGAGTCAGACTATAAAAATACATTTGAAGTGATAGTTATCATTTGCCCTACCATATTTCAAAACAAAACGTACATCGAAAGAAAGTGGATTTAAGCAGATCCCCGAGGTATATCTCTGCGATCCGGAATTGTACAAGATGACGCTCAACGAAGCGATCGATTTTTACAGGAAATTATTCGAAGGTGCTGCTACGCTGCTTATCGTGGACGATTGCTCTTCGGATCAAGAGATTAAATATCGTAAAAAGACGTGCGCGCTAAGCAAGATGGTCTTTAGCGGAAGACACGTAAATCACAGCTGTTGGTTATTGACTCAAAAGTACAATAGCGTTTTAAAAGATTATAGAGAAAATACGGCTTGGTTAGCGTTATTTTACTGCAAAGATAAAACATCTTTAGAGACAAGCGTTAGACGAAAATGACGTCGTACCGATTGAAGAACGAGATTGTATAAAACGACGTTTGAGAGATGTGAAAAATAGTAAATTGGTCGTATACACCGAATATTAGTTAGTTACGAGCTACTCAGGTGATTATAACGGGCTACTCAGGTGATTATAACTAGCTACTCAGGTGATTAAAACTAGCTACTCCAGGTGATTATAACTAGCTACTCCAGGTGTTTACAACTAACTACTGAGTTGTTTACAACTAACTATTGAGGTGTTTACAACTACCTTTTGAACTAACTTTATATTAAATGATAGCAATGTTCGAGTACTTACAATTTCTGGCTATTATAATTATCTCTCTTAATCTATCGTTTTACACCTACGAGTATCTCCGCATCTGCAACGTTGTTGCTTCAGCGACATTAAAATTAAACTTTTTAATTAGATGGAGGACCTAAAACTTGCATTAAGCACATCCAGCTCTACCGATCAAAACACAGAACATAAAGATCGTTTGTGCGGTGTCATAGCAGCCGGAAACTCTAAAAAGTACTCGGGGAAGGAATATCCCGTTAAACATATCGAAGCTCTTGACAGTAAAGAACTCGACAAATTATACCATCTGTACGAAACTAAATATGGAAATGAAATTATTCAAACAGTTGGTAAATATACTTTAAGTTTATTTTCGGGAGTGTTATCCGTGGTTACACCCGTACAAGTTTTAGGATATAGCGTAACTATAGATTCTGAAGAAGAAATCACCAACGACTTGAGTTCTGATCCTATTATAAGCGCGAGTATGGCTGGTATGTTGAGTGACGTTTGTTACCATTACGGAACTTTTATATCACCCGTAGTAGCTACGATAATCACAACGAAACATTTGAAATTTAACAAACCTAATATAATAAATGGAAGATCAGAAATACAGCAGGGTAAAGCTTTAGCCGAGCACAATAGACAGATGAAATTAAAATTAGCAAAAATGGATGTAACATCGGACGACGCTACGAGCTCGTCGGACTACAGCTCCTGGGTGATGTGGAGGTCTGTAGCGTCGATAATATGAGTGGGGTTGCTGATATTAAAAAGGCAACTGCGCCGGTAGTACAGCCAGTGCCGGTAGTAACGCAACCCACTACACCCACACTGCAAAAACTGTAGTGTTAATTTAACACCATTCGGTATCTATATAGGACAACACCAGTTACATTTAACACCAGATGGTCCTATATAGATACCAACAGTGTAGATTTAACACTGCAGTTTTTGCAGTGCAGCGCCCCCAAAACGCTAGACATGGAATAAACAGCAATTAAAAAAATTGTTATATTAAAAACGATGAGTAACTTTGACACCAGCGGAATAGCTAATACGATTTATCACGGAGGCATGATATCGGGTCTTTCGATGGGATAGGCCATGATAGGAAATAAACTCTCGAAATGAAAGCGCCGGATTTAAATAAACTAAGCGTAGAAGATGCGGGTAAATTGACAGGTATTATAAGTGGAGCTCTGGCCACGAAAAATTGGTTGGTGAACCAGGGTATACTACCGAGCAGTATATTAAAAACGGCATAATTTAAATAGGTTTATTAAATAAATGGACGAGGGAGGATTTTAGATAGATCCCTTTGACTATAACGAAGACGATGATGATGTAGAAGAGACCAATCTAGATGACATTTTTGATACTCCTGATACGCCCATCCGACCTAACGACATAGATGAGGTTTTATATCGAGGAAGAAGCATGGTCACAAGTGATCGCGTCGATGATTTTTACAAGAATTTTAACAGAGGTGACAACCGTTAGCTCCGCAATACGAAAACTTTGTCAGCAATAAAGACGGGTTATTTTTCCAAGCAACTGATAAAGCCTTAGTAAGATTAACGGATAGAAGAAACCCCCAAAAATGCTTGAGTCTACCGAGTATAGAGTGTAATGCAAAAACGTTAGATCTTCCAGGTAGAGATTTCATTAGAAACGGATTGGGTTTTAAAGATTATAAACGTAACCCGCACCGATGAGGTAACCGAGATTATAGGCGATTTTATAGACTCCGGCGCTCAAACGGAAGGATTAAATTACAGGGAACGCCAGGGTTAAGACAAAAGTCTTCAGACGTAGAGAGGTAACCTAGAACTTAATTTAGCGCGTCTCACAGAACTCGACTGAGAGATAGCAGCCACGAGACAAGAACTCGACAAATCTCACAGCGAAGAGGGTCGACGAGAGTTAAACAATAAATTGAGCGACTTGAACGTTGAAATATCCGCCAGATTAGAAGCCGCAAAAGCCAACGAACGAGGGCTCAAAAGTCATATCGCTAGAATCAAAGAAATGATTAATAAAATATTAGGCGACGACACAACTCTGGCGGAATAGATTAAAAATCTGTTTAGAGAACAAGGTGTGACCGTAGTGAGTATTTTAGCCGCTTTGAGTTTAGCCATCAGCATGATAGTGAGTAGTATCGTCGCTAGCGTGAGAGGTGCTGGTGCCCCAACCGCACAATCGCCAACACCTCCAAAACCGACTCCACCAAAAGGCGGTATCAAAGAGTGGATTTCAAAACAACTCGCTCATTTTGCATCTGCTCTTAAAAAACTCGGAGTGAGCGCGTTGGGTGCTCTGCCGGGTATCATAGGCAGCGTATTAAGTTGGATATTGAACGCGCTGAGTAAGTCCGTATCGTGGTTGGCCGAACACGTGTGGGCTGTATTTTTGGGTGTGGAAGCCTTGGTGTTGGCGTACTTGCAAAAACGACGGTAGTAATAGTTGTAATTAAAGTTTAAACCAAAAAAAAGCCTTACCAGCACAAAGTTGGTAAGGCTTTTGTGTGTGTGTGTGTGATTAGAGTGTGACTTATTGCGTTACCTCGTAAGCCAAAATACCCATGCCAACGATAGCTAACGTTCCTACCGTCAACGATAATTTTTCGTCTTGGTGAGTTTGTAGTTTCGTGGGCTCCTGGGTTAAACTGTAGGTGTAGGTGCTGGTGTTGGTGATACAATATCGTTTGTCATAGGCTCAGGGGGTGTTGGTTGCGCGACGTCATCGGCGTCATCAAAAGAGTCGTCCGGTTGAGGTTGCGAGTTTAAATCTAACACCAAACCAGTTTTCATACTCTGGGTAGCAACTTGAAGATTGTTATTATATCCATCGTGCGTTCCAACCCTCAAAGTTTATATCTGATGGAATTAAATACAAACCCGGTTTGATCGATACTCGTTTCCATGTTGTCTTCCGCGTTGATGATGTTTTCTACAATGACGTTAAATTGTCTCTGAGCATCTAATCCGGTGCCCGGTGATAATATGCTCGTTTTTGTTTGAGCCTGCGCACCTAGTAAAGCGTACACGTAAGATCTGATCGATTCATTTTGTTCGATGTAAATAACCGTCTAATGAACGTAACGGCTTCCACTCTTTTTAGGACTATCTAGACCGTGATAGCCGCCGTAAATAACGTTTGGGTTGTCGGGTAATGCTCTATCGCATTCACCAACCACCACAAACTTGCCCTTATTAAAGATGTATGAGGTACCTAAACCGTTAGAGTTTGTGTCTCTCGTCTGTTTAAAAGACTTGTTTTGATCTATGCCAGATAACAAACAGGTATTGGTAAATGCTCTGTGATTATAACTGTTGTCTTGAGCGTTAAATGCGTCATCCCCCGGTAAAGGAGCGGCAAAGTCGTACAGGATCTTTCTGACCGTAAAATATAAATGAAAGTTAAAGATGGCCCAAACGTAACGGTTGCTCGCGTTTAAAAGATCGAATCCAACACCTCAGCCCGTAGTAGCGCAGTAGATCGCAACATTTAACTGATTTTGATAAAACGGCATGGGTTGTGATTTCCAACGATCTACATCCTCGTCCGTTGTGATGTGAGGCAATTTATAGTCCGAGGTTAAGTCGGGAAACAAGCTTAAAAACCCCTTGGTATTATTAACTATGACCTCGAGTTCACTGGGTTTAGTGCTGTATAAAAACTTTGACTGGGATACAACTTGATGCGTTAGCCCGGTTGCCTTGGCTACATTTTGATTTACTTGCTTTTTTAACGACTCAAAATCACTCATTATTTTAGTTTCAGTTTTAATTTAAAAAGACTTTTAAATAAATGCATTCGTTTCACTTGTTCAAAATGAGCAGACGTTTAAATTAGAAGACGTCGTAGATCATTTAAACGGTCAAAAATCTGCACGCGTAAAAAGGGTGATGTTTAACCCTGAATATTTTAATAATCCCAGCGCCACGGAAATTGATTGGTATACGTATATAGACGGGAGACCAGCTAAAAAACGTGATGACTCTTTAAGACCCAGTGAACTCGACCCAGATGCGGTAATAACAACGGATAGAGATTTTATCGCGCGATTGGTACCCGAGTACCCCTACGACTTTTTAATTAACGACGAAAATGATTTCAATAGAGTTATAAACGACCATATAGAAGCGTACGAAAAGATAGACTAGACTCTGCTTTAGAATCGATCCAAGAAAAACAAATCAAATAAGTGACGCACATGAACTTTTTTACAATAAAACACGAGAAGCTACCCTAAACAGTGCAGAACGCAATACGCTTATGTTTTTATTAAGAAATGTATATGAAAGATACCATCAAATCTCTTAAGGTAAAAAGATAGCGCTAGAATATATCGAAGGTAGAATAAGCAAACCTGGGGTTAGAACAATTAGAGAAGCGAGATAACAATACGGGGAAAACAATACGGGGAAGTCTTATCGTGTCGGGTGATGATTCAGATTTTATTTCTCCGAGTCATTTAGTGCCGTTACCAGCCAGAGTAGCCGGTTCGGTCACCATACCAACGGGGTGGTACGACGTCGATTGGTTCGATTTCATTTTAAATTATATATACCCGGGGTAAGTTTTTGAATATTTAGAGAATCTAAAAAGGTGACGTTGATGGTAACCGACGTGAATCTCAAATTACGTTTAAAAAAAAGAGAAGTTTCTCGATTACTCAATTTACCCAAAGGAAGACTGGTACCCAAAGTGGTGTATATGGGCTCTTACAATATTAATCCGTTTAAACGTTTGTTTATTCGCTGCCCGCAATTAAGTACGAGTGAAAATTTCCTAGATGGTACACCTTCTGATATCTTAAAAATTGTATGTGGGTATGCGCGAACCCAGGCCTGATAGAGTCGTGGGTTTCAAAAAAACTTAAAAACGGTATTATCGACATACTGACATTTTCAATCAGAGGTTAAACGGATAGATCATTAACAACAAGGGGAGTGTAATGTGTTAACGTATTACTGTTAATGTTAAAGAGCGCCCTCTCTTGATGTTGAATACACGACACCGGAGAGTGTCTCGTGCAAAATGGCCGCCACGTTTAGTTGACTCTTTCTAGTGCCCGCTCCCCTAAAGATACCACAAAATTGGCGACGAGGATGGGATATTGAGGTACCAGAGTCTTAAATAGAAAAGATAAAGTTATAAATTACGATCGTTATACGATGGCGGCGATCATCGGAAAAGTGGATGAGTTTGACGAAGGAAAGGAAACCTTCACGTGCTATTTGGAAAGGTTGGACCAGTTCTTCATTGCCAACGACATCAAGGATGCGAAAGCAGAAAGTGTTTTTCTTACAGTCATAGGGCCGAAATCGTACTCGCTGTTGAAGTCAATGGTATCACCAGACAAAGTGAGTGATAAATCACTGGAAGAACTGAAAACTTTGCTAAAGAATCACTACTCACCACGGTTACACCTCTATGTTCCGACACCCCTATGTTCCGACTGCACATATTCCTATTCCTAACCCAAACCCCTAACCCTAACCCTAACCCTAACCAGGAGTAACACAATCTAGGTTGTCAGAACATAGGGGTGTCGGAACATAGAGCAGTCACCCTCACCACAACCTTTTACAATCGCAGAGCGCTTCAAATTCCACAAAAGAGACCAGAAACCAGGGGAATTTGTAAATTAATATGTGGTCGAAGCGTCTGGCAACCACCTGCAAGTTTGGAAACTTCCTGAAGGATGCCTTAAGAGATCGACTAGTGTGTGGGTTGATCAACACCACATGTCAGAAGAAGCTGCTAACCGAGAAAGAGCTGTCTTTTGACAAGGCACTGCAGCTGGCGGTAGCATTTGAGATGGCAAATAAGCAAGCTCAGGAGCTACATGTGCAACCAAAGACCAGTCTGGAGGTGAAAAAGATGACTGCCAAGCAAGTCTTTACTCCAAAGAAGAAACCAGCACCCACTGCAATAAGTGGTGGGCCTAAATCGGCGCAGAACCAACCAGGAAGTGGGAGCTGCTACCGGTGCACAGGCCAACATTCGCCAAGGGAATGTCCTATAGCCAAGGGAAGAGTTATTGAATTGGTATGGTAGGGAACTCCTCATGTGGCCGAAGGTTACTTATAGTTAAAGATTGATGTGAAGCGAGTGGACACGGAGAGATGACTAGATTTGATTAATTGATGATACTTTATTCGGATGAAGATGCAAAATATACAGTTGTGGCACTCTCGAATATATATACAAAAAAAACGACAGTCAAATGGGTATACAGTTGTAAGTCTGTGGAATTAAAGAAAACAAAGTCCAATCAGTTACAAAACTAGTAAGATAATTCTGACATTTAAACTAATATTTGGCGGAGCCTCATGGTGCATAATACTGCCCATGGTCTCTGAAACAGTGCTTTAGTTTACTTTAGCATCAGGTAATAAGAGAAACTTAAAGAAGCACGTTCTACTTTAGTTATTGCTTTACATTTCTTGCTAATTTACCTTACAATTATGGCCAATTGTGCCTAAAGCTGGTGGGAAAAGGTGATAATTTATAGCATGTATTCCCTTTAATATCGAGAACACTTCTCTTTCAAGCATAATTACAATTGAAGAGAATCAAACCCTTTGTATTATCTGAAAATCTATCCATAGTATCTTTACACAAGGCTTCTACAAAATTTACAATAAAAATTGAAAAAAAAAAGATATAAAAATTAGATGTGTACTCACCGCCTAGGCTGAACAACAGTCGTGCCACCACCAAACGAAGGGGAAATTGTCCCCAACTAGATGTAGTTGAGCTACAATCAGAGCACTTCTAAATTGTAGGTGTGGTCTGATCGCAAGCAAGTGGATGAGTGTCTCTAGCAATGCCTTGTCATTACACGAAAGCTTAAGTTATGCAGCACGCAATGCAGCTCAGAAAGTGTTAACAATATTCTGGAATGCAAGGTATGTGTGAATGTTCCTGGCCAATGCAGCCAGTTATGCTAGAATGTGATTGCAGGAAAGTTAAGGAACCAAGCGAGGGCGTCTGTAACTACAGAGGGCGCTAATTATGTTATCAAAATAATGGCTCATCATATTGTTCAGCCTATGTACTATGCTTATGATTATATTAGAAATGTTACCGAGACCTGTCTGTAAAACACGACAGGTCACACTCACCCCCTAATTTAAAAGAAAAAGAAAACTATACGAGGAATAAGTAGACTATGAGGAATAAGTAGCAGTAGTTAGATGGTAGTATGTACAAGTTCAAGTTTCTGCCTCTACAAATGCCAACTTATCCTATAATCTTCCTAGAGGATACTGCATGGTGAATACCTAGTGATCAATATCAATTAGAAATATCTCGTAGTCCAGACTCAGTATATCACTAAGAGCGAGTTGACCTCATGGACTAATATAAAGATGTTCTAAATATCACAATAAAGATGATAAACTAGGCTACTATTCAAACCAAATGTCCCCTAGTATGATAGAACTATCTAGGAGGGTATTTTACAAAACAGTCCAACCTAGGATGTCCCTAGAAACGAGTTAACCTCAATGCACTGATGAAACCTTCTAATCATTCTGCGAATAGGGCATGTAAATGGCTGATAAGAAACTTGACAATACCTAAAATTTGCTAATTAAACTGACAATGCGGTCACATCTAAATATGTGAAGTAACCCCGACAATATGGCCTTATTTTAAAATTACTTCAATCTACCCTTGATTAAAGCTAATTTATAAATGTATGTTAAAAATATGTACAAACTTCATAACTAAACCACTATAGTCAACCATCCAATGACTTCATGAACGTTACAACATCAACAATTCTCATCCTGTGTCGCCAACACCACTGAAAACATGGCTGGATCAGTATGACTAGGATACATGATGGAAATAGCCAGAGTAAATGGAAATATCCAACTATTTGTCCAATGCTAATTGCTACAAGAAGGATCACAAGAAAGATCAATAGCAATATTATTTGTCTGTTGCTATCAAATGCTGGAGTAAGGAATCAGTCGGGTAAAAGTACTGCAACCCGACCTGGTTACAGTCCCTTCAAAGGAGCAACATGCTATTGTTGTAATAAGGTTGGGCACATCTCCAAGGCATGCAGAAAGAAACGGTACCAGAATCAGACACCAAAGGATGGCAAGTCTTCGAAGTCTGTGAAACACGTGGCCGCAGACGCGGAATGTGACGAATCAGGCGACTTTCTGGTTTACACGATAAGTTCGGTGAGCTCACCAGCAAAGGGCATCGCTGTGACTGTTGACCTAGCGGGATCTTCAGTAGAGATGGAGCTGGATACCGGGGCAGCTGTATCCATCATTTCGGATAAGACCTACCAGCAGCAGTTTTCAAGCTGGACATTGGAACCGTCGTCCGTGAAACTGAAAACATATGGAGGAGAATCCATAGAAGTGCGGGGAAAACTCACTCTGCCAGTAACGTACGAGCGTCAGACACAGACACTGCCACTGTACGTAGTGGCGGGAGACCAGCCAGCCTTATTCGGTAGGAACTGGTTGGACAAAATCAAGGTGAACTGGCCTCAGATCTTCAGAGTACAAGACACAAGCGGAGCAGCCAAGGATTCTCCACATGTCAGTCATCCAGCCAAGGGCATGGCAGGACTGAAAGAACAGTATAAAACGGTATTTAGTGAGAAGGGGGGCCCAATCACTGAGTTCAAGGCGCACTTACATATGATTGATAATGCTAAACCTGTGTTTTGCAAGGAGCGTCCCGTACCGTATGCTCTGAAAGAAAAACTAGAAAAAGAGATGAAAAGGATGCAAGATGAAGGCATCATAAGTCGGGTAGAATGCAGTGAATGGGCCTCGCCTATTGTACCAGTACCTAAGCCTGATGGTAGTTTGCGATTGTGTTGTGATTATAAGGTGTCAATCAATAAGTTGTTAGATGACACACAGTATTCCTTGCAAAACACAGAGGACCTATTTGCGAGACTAGAATGGGGAAAGATTTTCACAAAAATCGACCTCACACAAGCATACCTACAGCTCGAGTTGGATGCAGAGTCCAAAAAGTTCCTGGCCATAAATACTCACCTTGGGCTGTTTCAGTTCAATAGGTTACCGTTGTGGTATCATCAGCACCCGGGATATTTCAGGGTGTGATGGACCAGATTTTGCAGGGGATTGAGGGAGTTGTCTGTTATCCAGATGAAATCCTCATCCCTGCACCCTCTGAACAAAGGCATAATGAAATACTAAATAAGGTCCTGAAGCGTTTGGAGAGGTATAATGTGCGGGTAAAAAGCCAAAAGTGTGAATGGCATAAACCGTCAGTAGAGTGCCTAGGGCATGTAGTTGATGCTGAGGGTATCCACCCAACTGTGGAGAAGTTGGAAGCGATCAAGCAGGCACCCAGCCCCACAAACATCACTGAGCTCCGGTCCTATTTGGGACTACTGAATTACTGTGTAAAATTCATTCCAAATGTTTCAACACTGTTGTACCCCTTGAATTAGCTCTTGCGAAAAGATGTGAAGTGGAAATGGACTGTTGCCTGTGAGACAGCTTTCCAGCAAAGTAAAATCCAGCTCATGGAAAGTACTTTGTTGGTACACTATGACGTAAGTAGAGAATTACGTCTTGCTTGCGACGCCTTTCCGTATGGAGTAGGAGCTGTGATTTCGCATGTTATGCCAGATGGGGAAGAAAGACCCATAGCATTCGCCTCGCGTACTCTGTCACCAAGTGAGAGAAATTATGCGCAAATAGAGAGAGAAGCATTGGCGTTGATATTTGGAGTCAAGAAGTTCCACAAATACTTGATTGGACGGAAATTCATTCTGGTCACAGACCTCAAGCCACTCACAGCCATTCTCAATCCGCAGGCATCCATTCCGACATTAACCGCAGCGCGAATGAAAAGATGGGCTTTCATATTGTCGGCATACACTTATGAGATTGTGTATAGGCGTTCTGTAGACCATGGAAATGCAGACGCATTATCCAGATTGCCAAGACAGGTTGACCATTCTAATGTACAGGGGGTCAAGTATTTCTCATACATAGATTAGTTGCCGATTACATCTGATGATATCAGTAGTTCCACTAGAACTGACCCAGAGTTAGCCAAAGTGTATGACTTTGTAGCAAATGGTTGGCCAGGTTTTGTTCCAGATGAACAGATGAAACCATACTTCAGGCGTAGAGCTGCATTGTCAATTGATAAGGGCTGTATTTTGTGGGGGATAAGGGTAGTTATTCCAAGTAAGTACAGAGACAGATTGTTAAGTGATCTCCACAACCAGAAAATGGGCATGTGTAGTCTGAAAAGCCTAGCACGTAGCTACTTGTGGTGGCCAGGGTTAGATAAGGACATCAAAAACCTTGTAAATGCCTGCACCACGTGCCTATCAGTCCGAAATGCTTCTCCTACGACTCACTCAAGTCATGGGTGTGGACTACCCGAAATTGGCAACGGGTACATATTGATTTTGCCGACCTAAAAGGTCAGCAGTTGTTGATTTTGATTGATAATCACTCAAAGTGGGTGGAGGTGTACCCCATGAAAACGATAACTACGGCAAAAACTCTGGATGTCTTGAGGAGGTTGTTTTCCTCGTATGGACTACCAGAAGAAATCGTCTCAGACAATGGGCCACCATTCACTTCAGCTGAGTTCAAAGAGTGTATGGACAGAAACGGTATCAAACATACCCGAGTGGTACAATACCACCCTGCTTCAAATGGAACAGCAGAGCGGACTGTTCAAATTGTCAAACGAGCACTGATCAAACAAATGTTGGATCCAAACCCGAAAAAGCAGCATCTATCAGTGCATCACAAACTAGCCAATTTTCTCATAATGTATTGAAACACACCACAGACTACAACAGGTAGAACTCCAGCAGAGTTATTCCTCAAGAGGCAACCTAGAACAAGATTTTCTCTCTTGAAACCCCACTTGGCACAAAAAGTAGAGAGTAAACAAGAAAAACAACGGGTATACCATGACCAAGGTAGACTAAAGGAGCGAACATTCCAGGTAGATCAGAAAATGAGGGTCAAAAGTCATGGAAACAGTCTGGTCAAGTGGTTGCCTGCAAAGGTAGTCAAAGTTTGTGGACCACGTACATACATTGTTCACGTGTATAAAAGTGACAAAAACAGGTATGTGCATATTGACCACATTTTTCCCTCCCAAGAAGAAAATCAGTCAGAGTCTGTTGTACCGGTAGGGGTCCCAAGTTACACAAACAGTCCATAATTAGTAGTAAACTTACCACAGTCACCAGACGACACATGTGGTAAGACCGATGTGAAAAGGATTCACAAAGTAGTCCAGTGCGGGAAACTAATGGGCCAGGGACAAACTGCAGAGAAAATTCTCAGAGGCGTTATCCACAAAGAAACAGAAAAGCACCCGATAGACTTGATTTGTAATTGTAAACTACATAACTGTACGCAAAACAAAAAAGAAAAGAAACAGTGTTCATGGTTACATGTGATTGTATTAAAATTTATTCTAAATTTTGTCAGAAATACATGTGTTTCAACAGTCATAAAAATACATGTAGTTATATATTTAACCAAGGTCATTGGTTATTCTCCAAAAACAAGAATTTAGCAAAGTTTTTGGAAGGAAAAAGGTGACACATGTTAATATTTCAGCTTTTATAGGACCGATGATTAATTAGGGACACTTACATGTATCTCAATTTTGTATGGTGAAATAATTTGCTGAGGAAAGTAACTCATTGCATTTTTTTTTACTTGGAAGTTCATGGGGTCCAAAACTAAGGGGGAGGAGTGTAATGTGTTAACGTATTACTGTTAATGTTAAAGAGCGCCCTCTCTTGATGCTGAATAAACGACACCGGAGAGTGTCTCGTGCAAAATGGCCGCCACTTTTAGTTGACTCTTTCTAGTGCCCGCTCCCCGAAAGATACCACAGGGGTGAGTATAATAATATTACCTTTTTTATTAAAAACATGAGTAATCATGTATTATATATACCCCGATATTTCTGGAGATGTACTCCGATCAAATAGTAACGAAGAAACAAAAGTGTACAGACTTAAAAAGATTGAAGAAATTCGATCTTTAATCTTGAAAGAGAGAGACCACCGAGAGCGCACTTATGCAAAAATAAAGAGAGTGATCGACACTATTAATTACGTAGAGATAGGATTAGAAGGATTGGGAGCTATAGCGGGGGTTGTCAGTATTCCCGCTCTCTTGGGTGTTATATCAGCCCCCGTTGGATTGGTGCTAGAAGGAACGTTTATAGGCGCTTTTGGTGTAGATTAAGCGATTATCAGCCAAGCTGAAAAAGCAGACTCCAAACTTAACACGATTGAAGAATACGTATCTCAAGCCATTAACGACGGAGATATATCGCACGAAGAGTTTGTATTGATTACGAGAGAGCTCGCAAAATTTAACGAGCTTAAGCAAAAATTTAGAACAAAGACCAGCACAAAGCTTCAAAACATTAAAAACGATTCAGACTTTGAAACAGAAGCTAAAAAACGGGTAGACGAACGGCTGGCAAAAGAAAAAAATCTCTTATCGAAAAACTTAGAAGTTCGAATTCTCGGTAAATAAACATTATGAAAGCGATCCACCGAGTTATACCTCTATTTCACTTCTTACGGTGTCACCCTCGGCCCCGCCTTTATTGTAGTGTTCATGGTATCTTTTTAAGGCTTTATTACATTGATTTTGAGTCACTTTAAATAAATCTCTAACTCGTTCTTTGTCTAATCGAACGACATAATAGAAACACGCGGCTATTAATGATCGTTTAACACATCCGTTTCCCCTCAATGTTTTGTAATTAACGAGCTCGTTATATTTATTGATCGTTTCTAGGACGTCTTCTGAGTCTTGCTGTGGAGACACGGATAAAATCAGTTTCTCTAGGTTTTTCTTTTGATTCCTCTTTGAAATGGACTAATTGATACGGTCGTCTTGCGCATTTTCTGCCGAAAAATCAAAGTAACGTGAGATTATTTCACCATAGGTTTCACAAATTAGGAAACAATTCTCGATGATTATATGGTGATCGCACTTATCCCCAAGTTGCGGCGTCTCAAAGTATTCCATCTATTTAAGGCGAAGTAAAAAAAACAACAAGTTTCTCGTCCCCGCCCGCTTCCTTTTTGGAGGCCGCCTGGATTTTTTTATTATTTTTTATTTTTGAAAAATGTAGTAGAAAAACACCAAAAAAGTCTACAAATTCATCGGAAAATAAATACCAATACCAATACAACTCTAAATAACACTGTAAATATGTTCAGTTCTCTTGTCCAACTTGTTTTTCATCTTTAAAAGTGTCTTTGAACAGTGGAACACCAACGGTTGGAGGAAATTTTGAAGAGGCGGTCATCTTGAAAAAAATAAAAAGCCCCGCTTCCTCCCTTTTTTCAAAAACCCCGGACGAGAAACTATTTTTTTTTACTCGGCTTAATAAACTTTTAATAAAAATGATTGCATTTTTAAATAAAGAATTAAATATCGCCCTCTGTTTTTTTTTTTATTGAACAGCACCTATCTTTACAGAATTGAAATCAGATCTCTTAGTGCCCGTTAATAGCGCATTTTACATTTTGTACATGTTGTACCCGATGGGTTATATACAAAAACTATATCAACTAACGTCATGATAAAGCAATGTATAATCAGGTAGTCCTATATGTACTTTGTTTCCAAATATTGGCGAAATGTGAGTCTTCCAACATAAGTTTAATTTCTTTTCTAATACTGTAATTTCGTAAAATGGTAGTCCTAATAGCCTAAACAAGGGTTAGTCGTATAATAAATGTGAAATCACGCGTAGCTTATTCGCGTAACACCCATGGATACCTACATTGTCTTTTAACCACTCTTCCCAGGATTGTAATGGTCGCTCATAAGCATGAATTGCATGAGCAATGTGAAGTACTCTTCCATAGTCTAGATAAAATTTATGAAGCTACAAGATAATTATGAGCTGCCTCCAGGTTTCGTACTTCAGGTACTTTACCTAAAGGACAGCGGATTTCCTGAGAAAAGTCTTCTTTTAATTTACCAATTAAATATAGATGCAGATCATTTCCAGTAAGCTTAGTCGTTGTTTTTTTGTTCGTATCTAATAGAGATCGAATATCCCCTTTTGGTTTTTTTGGTATTGATAAATATACGCTAGGACCTTGTTCTTCTAACTCGCCAAGAAATGTTACCATTTCTTGGTGATATTTTTTATGTGCCCTTATTTTTTCTATCTTGTCCTTGCTCCATTGATGGGTGTATTGCGTTTCTTGGTGGGCGTATTGCGTTTCTTGGTCCATCTAGGGTTTCGTATCGTCGCTTACCGGTGTGCTTGAAGGTGGTGTGTGCAGGGTGTTGGTTGTTAGATGTTCTGTAGTCCTCTCTGCCAGAATTCTTCTTGTCAGAGTTCTTGTTCAGTTCTGCAAAATATATAAAATAAAATAAAAATAAGTTTAAGAGTAAAAGCCTACTGTAGAGTTTATCACTCTCTTACGTTTAATTAAAAATCTAGTCAAAAATCAGTTTACCTTTCAACAGTGAAGTAACTTAATTTCTTGGGTCTACTTCAAAAGCTTGAGCACGTACTGTCCATTCACAGAATAGATTCTAAAAAGGGGTAAACAAAATCAAGAATTAAGTTATAAAAAAAATGACCAGAGTTCTCCCTACGGGTAGTAAACCCAATCGAACAATTTGCATGAATAAGGATATTGATCATATACCTTATTCATAAACAAACTGCTTTTAAAACTATTCAATGCAAGCAAATCTTCCTAAACATAAACTCAAGACTAGACTTCTTCATGCTTGAAATAAACAAATTTATATTCACGCAGGTTAAACATTCATACGACTTCCAAATATAATCTAAACTTATGTTCTCACATCGGCGCCAGGCGCCAGTTTGATTCTTGAATCATAATTCACGTGCACACACTGAATGTTAAAAAAAATACACAGCGATCGAACAGAGTTTTATTTTAAACTTGACATTATTAAATAAAACATACCTTTTAGCAAAGATAGAGTTGGTAGTTTAGCTGCCCCGTATTTGAAAATGAAGCCAGTGTAATGTTGATTGTCGTCTCCGTAATTACGTTCAGTGCTGTAGAGGAAGATCCCACCAAACTCTGTCTTATATCCAAAGATCTTATAGCGCCGAAGGCGCAAGATGGGGAACTCCATAGAAATAGCGAAATCGTCATGGACGCCATTCCAGTAAGCAAACCATTGTGAAAACCATTGTTTGCACAATAGTTAGCTTCGAGTAAGCAAACTATTGTGCAAACAATGGCTTGCACAATGGTTTGCTTGCTCGAATGGCGTCCAAGCCGATTTCGCAGTTTCTATGGAGTTCCCCATCTTGCGCCTTCGGCGCTATAAGATCTTTGCTTATATCCTACTGGCAGTTGTCCAGGGACACATAACCACTGACATAAACAAGTGCGAAAGCAGTAATACATGTACTAGCAGTATGTACTCATTTTGAAGCAATGTAGAAATGTAATTTAGTGGGTTGATCATGGGCTTCTTTTTCAGATTTTACAGTTGATTTCATTTGTTTACATTGCAATTTCTGGACATGCACATTAGTGCCAGGGTTTCTTATTTACTTTAACTATTATGCCACCCTGTTCATTTTCATCAGGTCACTGGTTGGAGAAAACATTTTTAGCACTTACACTAAGGTGGACAAGTATAAATTTAGGCCGACAGGTTTCAAAGCGAGACAAAAAAAAATCATTTTTATATCTGAATTACATTTGGCGGAATAAGTGTACAGAAAAATTCAGAATATCTGCTTTCTGTCATGTGAAAAACATGTATTCTGGAATGACTTTTTTGCAAATCGTCCTGTCTTTATTTCTGAAACACAAGCTGCATGTACATTTAAACTTGTCTACATTCAAATGTTGGTGTAAATCCTTGGCTTTGTAATTTTGACAATAACAGTTGCTCACCCAGAGTGTTATTTATTTGTTATAGGGCTTGTTACTTAATCCAAAAATTGTCATATTCAGTGAAAAGTTGTTTTTCTTGTTATAGAAGAAAACAAAACAAGTAAAGTTTGTAAACACTAATATAAAATGAGCTTACCATTTTGTTTTAAGCCATACATGTGTCTCCAAATATACAGCACCTACAGAGGCAAATGATGATGAAAACTCTTGGATTTTTCAGACGTTTTAAGTTGTGTTAATCTACAACCTTAAAGATCTTGTCAATTAGGGAAATTCAAATGAATAGGCCAACAAAAGTCAGTCTCTGGTCAGACCAAAGTTCCAGAATTGACGCAGTGACGCGTTTTTACTCCCCCCCCCCTTTTTTTTTAATAGGGGGCGCTGTTTTGAAAATTTTGAAAAAAAATTGGAAAAAAAATAAACATTGACGCCCACGACCAAAATCGATGCGCGTGCTGACCAAAGACCGACTATTTTTTTTGGCCTAAAAATCACATGGATATTCCACTTAATGATGTGAAAATTTCAATCCTAGCTCTAATCCAGTTCATCAGAATTACTATTGATTTAGTGAAAACTACAAATGGCTCACATTTACTTGTTTGTATTCACTGGTGTTTTGACCGTTTGTTCTGCTGCAGTCATTCGTAATAAAACAAAGCAAAGAGAACAAAAGTACATGGTAAATTAACAGTTTTATTATTATTTTACATGTACAAACATGAAGTGTGGCAAGAGGGATGTGCACTACAGGGTCATCCTGACAGGGTCAGCCGGACAATTTTCATTAGAAAGTAAAAAGTGGCACATGTTCCAGTGTGATGTGCCTAATTTTGATATTACTGCCCATTAAAAAAGTGGACAACCAACTTGTGAAGGGTGGGGGGGGGGGGAGCGCTTACGCGCGCTTACGGGAGACGCATATTTATGAGGTATAGTAATACAGACTGTACACCATTGTTAGAAACCCATTACGTACCCTAAATGCTCCAACGAGTGGAAAACCACTCTTTTAAGAGCCATGGGGATCGACAACTCTTTAATTTTGAGTAGTTTTCGCTCTTGTTTGCAGCTTTTTTCTATAGCTCATAAAAAAGAGCTAGTGAATTAACTTCCATGCACTCCTTTAAAGAGCCACGGGGGACAACTTTCAGTGGTTTATTAGGTGTTGGGCCTTGACCCAAAACCTATTGTTATTGTAAGAATTTACTATTTTTTTTTTTTTTTAGTTCTCCTCAGCAAATTCGTTTCCGGAACTGTTTGTCAAAATGAAAACATATATGAACTTCAATTGTCAATATACGAATGCACAACCCACTGAAGATGTGCTTTTTTGTAGTTGCGCCATCATGACGTCATCATGGGTCACGTGACGTCACTTCAAAGTTTAATAAATTTAATCTTTGAAATTCCATAAAAAAATCACGTGACCCTTTCTTCCGGTCGAAACCAGAAGTGCCTAATAATTTGAAAGTGGAAAAAGATGTGAACTTGCTTTCAACGGTGTTGGTGTCTACCTGGATTGACCTTTCAAAAAAAATAATGGGTGACGCCCTCTGGCGGCATGTTGAAAAAGTCAAACATAGATTTAAACATGCATATTTTGAGTTGATGTGTGTGGCAAAGTTTTCAGTAATCCATAGCCCAACACCGTGTGGTTGTTCCTACAACCTCTAGTTTACTTTTTTTTTATTTTAGAGAGTACACGTTTATAGCTGTACATACATTGTATTGTGGCTTCTTACATCCTTTAAGTTGCTGCATATTTAATGAGGTCACATTCCTGATGTATATGATACCCATAGGCTACTGCAGGAGAACAGCTTATGGTACTGACCACATGTTTATCACACCTTATCGTGGACTAGCAGTGTCATTGAAGTTGTGCCCTGCCAGCATGCATACCAGGACATACATGTACACATACTGTCAAGACGTCTGATGGCCTATGGAGGGAGGAATATGAACTTGATGGCCTGAGCCCAACATTTTGCTGTATTTGTTCCAGAAGTATTTGTGAGATGTTTGGCGTATTTTTAATACACAGGGTTTCAAATCCGTCATACCATGGTCATTCGAAGACAGAAACAGTCATGAGTCTATACTGAGCTACGCATCCTTTGCTCTTTTGAAGTTGAAGTCGAAATAAGTTATGATGAGCATGATGATCGAAAGGTGAGTACAACGTAAACAATAACAATGTAAAACAATTTTAATATGATTTACAACATACTCACAGACAACAAAATTTTAAGAAAATCTGGGGAGTAGTTTTTGTTTATACGTATAGATATATTTATTTCTTCATATAAATACCTTAAAAAGTTTACACATCCCTATTGGTCGAGAGCCCGTCACATGGCCGGTCTTAAAGGGATGATAAAAGAACAGCCAGAAGTGTTAAAGACCGGCCGGCATCAAAGGTGGCCCCTGAACAGGGACCAAAAAAACCCTATCATTGTTTTGACAAAGAAACTTTATTTACATCATTTTCAATTAAATTCGTCTGATAGGAAAACAAACATGGCTGAATAAAAAGAATATAAATTTTGCAGGGAAGGTGGCCGGTGTGCTCTAATATCCCTCAAATTTTAAAAGTATTCTTGATATTGTAATAAGAAGGTACACTAAGATTCGTTGTATTAAAATGTTTTTTTTTTAAGTATACCTCACAGCAAAATATCTCAACAATCAACATATAAAATGCGAGTAGGCGGTATATTAACAACAAATCTCCTGACCGGAAAGGGCTCTCATCTTTTGTATTTCATTCTACAGGATCATTGAGCTGAAACACAGGAACTTTGCACACAACTGACAGGGACAAGTGGAAGAAGATGAAACACGATTATTGTCTATCGGCAACTGATGCTACCCCAGCCTAGCTATTGACCCAGATTTTTTTTATAGTCATTTGATATACAATGTATGCTCGAACATAGACTTCAATTTAAAAAAAAAAAACCATGCTCTTTTTTTATCTGCGAACATCATTATACAAGAAAGTAGCATGATTAATAATACTTGTTAATAACTGTGACTAAAAAGAGAACCCATGAAAAGTGCAGAGCCGACACCCTTATATAGGTTTGAGTTTTAAAACAAATCGCAGTAAATCTACCGGTAAGCAACGGTTTCATGCATAAAAATTCAGTAATGGAAAACTAAAAGACTTTGTTTTAGATTTCAGTAATGTAAAACCAAAACACTGTTTTAGCTGCAAGTTAAAATATCATCCATTGCCCGAGAAATTCATATCATGAACATATTTATATAAGCCATGTTAACTTCAACTTCCCAAATAATATATATGTCAATGCGTTAGCCATATAATATCAAATTCTATCCCGGCATGTACTGCTTGTATGTGATATTTGTAAAAAAAAAAAAAAAAGCATTGTGAACCTAATTATAACGTGTTTAGTTTTCAGTGTGAAATAAACAATTCAAAAGCTGTTGGTCACGTCTTGGTGATCAGAGCCACTAAAGATTGTCCCGGTTTGTTGGATTGTATTGAGCCCTTTCATTTTCAAACCTCAATTACGGTAGAAATAATTCAAACATTTTCTTTCGACCCATGGGTATAGTTTAAATTTAGGTTGCGTTGTATAAAAGTTGATTGACAAGTTTCAGGGACATGTACAGGGTGTCGCACAAAAACCCAAACACTCAAACCTCTTTTTTTCACAACTGAAAAAAAATATATCGCAAATATAAATACATCGTTAGAGAGTATAATCAGTAGTAGAAGGAGGGGGAGGGTACGGCGACAAATCCCATTATCTGCCCCCTCTCCGCAATAATCTCGCCCATAGCCCCACCCACTGGCCACGCCCCTAGCCCCGACCCTCCCCTTGATCTCTGCCCCCTCTCTCCCATGATATCCGCCCCCGCCCCTCCCTTGCCCTCCCAATATCTCAGTCTCGGAATCGGCCAAAACCGGGCTCAATATCTCTCGTCTTGAAGATCTCTCTCTCTAGCCGGTGAGTCTGATTGCTTATAAATCCAAAAATAATGACCTCATCTACAAAAAAATTAAAAAATAAATATTATATTACTATATAATAAATGGTGACTTATACGATCAAGCCAATCGTTAAGGGATTTTTTTAGATGGAATAAAGCAACGCTGCGTGATTACGTCCAGCGATATAATATACCGTACAATCAAAATGTTGCTCTTACGCGTAAAGTGTACATCAACGGGATAAAAAAATACGAAGCTCAATTTAAAAACTTGAGGAAAAAGAAGCTACATGAGCTCAAACAGATTGTAGACGATTATGATCTAGAATATAACCCGTCGGGTTATAAGGGTCGATTTTTGAAAAAAGATTTACTCTCGGCGATTCAAAACTCTAGGCAACCCGAGGATTTTCAAGAGGCTGAGTTTAGAGCGACGAGGAGATTTAGAAACAACTTTAGAAACTGGGAACTGATTCCTAGACTTTTTAATGACGATTTAGTCAGATTTTTTGATACGCACAAAGATCAAATAGTAAATAAAATCAAGTCAGAATTGAGAGAGCTGAGAGGTTTAAAAATGGAGCTCACAATCAAAATAAAATACGAAAAAACCAAACCGGATGGTACGATAGAAACGATCGAAGCTATACATTATACCGATCAGAGAGTCGTTTTAAATCAAAGTCAAATAAAACAGGTTTTAAAAGAAGACATCGACCAGCTATTTAAAAAGGATGAAAGGTATACGAATCAAGGATCGGGTTGGGTTTTAAAAAAGATAATGGCGTTGTATATCAACAGGTTTAACCCCGTGAGGGGTAGTTCTTACATAGACCTACCCCCACATATCAAAAGAAAACAGGCGATGATAAACATCAAAAACAAAGACGACGAGTGTTTGAGATGGTGTTTGAGAGCCGCTCTTGGCTTGTATACGGATAAAGTAAAAAATAACATAAAAAACGACCCCAAATATAGCCCTCGCAAAGACAGACAAAGTATTTACATCAAACACGACGGACTCAAATTCAAAGGCGTAGACTTTCCAACACCGATCGACCAGATACAAAAGATAGAAAGACAAAATAATTTAACGATAAACGTATACGGTTATGAGGAGGAAATATATCCGTTATACGTGTCTAAAAACTATAAACCAGAGTCACGACCTATCGATCTGTTTTTGTTTTCTGAGGGCGACAAGCATCACTACTGCTGGATAAATAATTTTTCGAGATTGATTTACAACGTAACAAAACATAAAAGTAAGAAATATTTTTGTCGAAGGTGTCTGTGTCATTATAGAACGCAAGTGAAATTAGATAGACACATGACCGATTGTAACGGTATAGATACACATCCGTCAAAGATTGTATTTCCTACCGCTAAGCGAAAATATGTAAATAACGAGTGGATAGTCGACGAAAACGATGTGCCAATATTAGAATTTAAAAACTACAGGTTTAAACAAAAAGCACCGTTTGTAGTTTACGCCGACTTTGAATCGATCTTAGAAAAAAACTCGGACAATAAAAAGGACAACACGCAAAAGACAAACATTCACAAAGCAAGCGGTTATTCGCTAGTTGTTGTCCGATGCGACGGCACCAATGCGTATCAAGAGACTTATAGAGGTAAAGATGCCGCATCAAAGTTTGTCAATAAAATGTTAAAAATACAAAGCGACATAAATTGCATATTTAAAAAAACCCAACCCATGAAATTTAACGAGCGAGCTAAACAACATCAGGATAAAACAAGCACGTGTTGGATTTGCGAGAAACCAATTTATCCCAATTACTCGAGCAACTGTCAGTGCCAGAAACCCAAAAAACCAAAAACAGAAAAACAAATAAAAAAACATCAGTACGAAAACAAAAATGGATTTACCGAGTCTAAATGTCTCGAATGCAAAAAGAAAATCAACAAATTTAGAAAGGTGAGAGATTACTGCCACGTTACGGGTAGATATAGAGGTGCCGCGCACGCCTACTGCAATCTAAAATTACAAGTTAAACCAGGTTTTACCCCCATACCGGTCGTCTTTCACAATCTGCAAAATTACGACGCTCACTTGATCATGCAGAGTATTTCAGAGTACGATGACGAGAAGGAAATACAAGTTATCCCTAGAAATTCGGAAAAGTATATTTCGTTTTCGATCGGAAATATGCGATTTATAGACTCGTTTAATTTTATGGCGTCTTCGTTGGATAGATTATCTAAAGCTTGTCCAAGAGAGTCGTTTAAACTACTCAGAGAACATTTTAATCGTCAAAACATCGACTCGTTGTTACAAAAAGGAGTTTATCCATATGAATACATGGACTCGTTTGACAGATTTCAAGAGACAAGCCTACCTCCCATCGAACAATTTTACAGCAGCCTAAAAGACGAAAATATATCGCGAGAGGACTACGACAGAGCTAAACTGACGTGGAACGAGTTTAAAGTTAAAAACATGGGGGAATATCACGATTTGTACGTCACTACCGATACGTTATTACTGGCATGCGTATTTGAAAACTTTAGGCAAACGTGTATTACAAACTACGCGTTAGATCCTGCTAATTACTACACAGCACAAGGATTGTCGTGGGATGCCTTGTTAAAACACTCGGAAGTTAAACTCGAACTATTGCAAGACGTAGACAAACATTTATTTTTTGAAAAGGCAAAAAGAGGTGGTATCTCGAGCGTGGGTGGTATGAGATACCACAAAGCCAACAACAAATACCTACCTGACCATAAGCCAAACGAGCCGTCGAGTTACATCACCTACCTCGATGCAAACAATCTGTACGGCTGGGCCATGAGTCAATACCTGCCGTACAAAGACTTTAAATGGGCGTCTACAAAAACGTTTACCGAGTCCAAGATATTATCTCTCAGGAAAACGTCAAACACCGGTTACTGCTTCGAAGTAGACCTCGATTACCCGGATTATCTCCACGACCTGCACAACGATTACCCCCTAGCGCCAGAAAACATCGTCATACCAAAAGAATGGATGTCTGATTATCAAAACGAATTATTAGATACCGAACCTAATAGCAACGTGCAAAAATTAACGTGTACCCTTAATCCTAAACAAAAATATGTTTTGCACTACGTCACGTTGCAATTTAAACAAGCGCCTTGGATGGCATCTTACATCGACAAAAACACGCGACTCCGAACAAAAGCGACCTCTGATTTTGAGAAAGACTTTTTTAAACTGATGAACAACAGCGTGTTTGGTAAGACGATGGAAAACGTCAGAAACCGAATTGACGGTTACCTACTCAGAGACAGTAACGATGACGATCGAGATAAATACCAAAAAATTATACAGAAACCGAGCTACAAAACGACGACGTCATTTTCAGAATGCAAGTTGTCATTTGTCGAAAAGTACAAGACTAAAACCGTGTTAAACAAACCAATCTATTGCGGAGTGAGTATCTTGGATCTCTCAAAGACGCTGATGTACGATTTTTATTACAACCATTTGAAAGACAAGTACAAAGAGAAAATCAGATTGATGTACACAGATACAGACAGTTTGGTACTCGTAGTGCACACAGACGACGTATACAAAGATATGCAGCAAAACGGGCAACAATACGACCTTTCGAATTATCCGACGGATCATCCTTTGTACGATCCAACCAATAAGAAAGTGATCGGTAAATTTAAAGACGAGTTTGGAGGTAAAATAATCAAAGAAGTCGTTTGTATAAGACCTAAAATGTACTCGATTTTAACCGCTGACATCAACTTGAAAAAAGCCAAGGGAGTCACAAAATCGGTCGCCTCTAAGAAATTAAAACACCGACACTATTACGACTGCATCTTAAACAAGAAATCTCATTACGAAACCATGACTCACATTAGATCGGAAAATCACATCCTTTACACCGTATCTCAAAATAAACTATCGTTGAGTCCGTTGGACACAAAGAGGTACATTTTACCGGATGGAATACACACGCTCGCTTATGGTCACCGTAATCTAGATATTAATTAGGCGGTAATTGCGTGTCCTCGGGTACGACTTGAAGCTCTTGTCTCACAAAACTCCTTTTTGGGCCGTCTTGCAGGTAATAAAGAGTAGGACCCGTCGTGACTTTTTTACCTTCAATCATTTTAAATTGACTCGTTCTTTTTTCCACGTTGAAGATGTCTACGCTCCAAATGGGATCCGTGGCTCTTCTAGCAGTACCACCCTCCTGCTCGCCCGGGTAATATAAATATCTAACCATAGCGTCTTGCGGTAATTGTTGCTCTTTTGTTTTAACGGGGTTAGCCGGCGATTGCCGGACCCGTTTTAGTTTAACCGCCTCTGACGGCGCTTTAGCTATTAATCTTGTCGTTTCATCGTTTATAGCTTTAATCACGCTGGGTAATCGCTCGACTACGATAATCTCGACGTTTTTTGAGGCCATCCATTTTTTAAATGCTCCTTTAAATTCGGTACCGTCGTCTACTCTCAACGTTTTAGGGTAACTCAAAGGCGATCTCGCGTAAATCTTGACGATAGCATCTTGGGTGGAATCCGCCGTTTTAGAAACCAAGGGTTCTGCTTCGTGGTATCGACTCGCAACATCGACAACCGTCAAAGCGTATTTATAAGTCTTGCGTTTTACTTTATCCCAGGGTAGGTGTAGCACATCCATTTGGTGAAAGTCGTTTGGTGTTTCAAACTCTCGCGATGTACTCGTAGGCCTGGGTACATACGCAGGACCCGGTAGATAAATTTGCCATATCGCTTGTTTTTTTAAGCCAATCTCTGATTACCTTTTTATCGATTTTTGTTTTATCGTGTAAATGGTCGACGGCACTTTCACCTCTCCAATAACCGCTCGGGCTATAATACAGTTTAGATAATGTTTGCATAGTATTTAATATAAAAGACGTTTATAATAATATGGCTAGCGTTGCTATGATGTTAGGAGGCGCGATCGTCAACGCCTTAGCTTTTACTGGTTCAAACTTTTTATTTTCAAATCTGAAACAGAGTGACGAGGAGCGTAAGAGACACGATTTAGCGATAGAACAACTCTCAGCCGCCAAAGATAAGTGGCAACGAGAACGAACGAAATATCTAGATTTTCTAAACGAACGTATCAGAAAACAAAATGCTTCTAAAGAAACATTTTCTAACGTAGACCGAGCGTTGCGTTACTACAACGAGGTGAGTGGACAATCTACCGAACTACCCGTAGGACTGCAACACGAACCCAAACTCGAAGATTTTTACGAGCCTAGCGACCAACAAATAGAAAAAGAACTGGCGTTTATCGCAGGAGGAACGCTATTGGTGGGCTTCTTGGCTTACAGATACCTTTAAATTTAAAACTCGTATAAATAAAATGAATGCATATGGAAAAAAGCTCAATCCCAGCAGGCTATTAAAAATACCCAGATCTATCAAGGGTGAGAGAAAAGAGGTGGTCATTACCCACAATCCTAGTAGTATATCGGCGGGGCAAACGCTGAGGGTCAAGTTTCCTCAATTGGGTGTAGACGACGTGATCGTACCCGGCACTTGTAAACTAGCTTTCAATTTAGAACTCGACGGTGCAGGCGACAACAATAGAACCATTTTTGGTAATTTAGCCAGAAATTTAGTCAGCGAAATCAGCGTCAGGCTTCAAGGTCACGAAATTGTGAGTTATCGTCACGCCGACGTGTATCACAACTTTAAAGACAATTGGATCAACAGCTCGACGACTCGAAACATGGCGTACTCGGGCATAGAAAAAGAAAACGTTTCTAAACTAAGAACTGGGGCTGAAGATGCTAACGCGAGCGCCAACCACGGTAAGGATCAAGCTATCGCGGATGCCTATGGTAACAGATATTGTATTCCCCTAGACATTGACATACTGACTTCGCATCACCCTTTTTACCCCAGCGGTTTAAAACAACCTCTGACGTACGAGATAAAGTTTAACGATCACGAAAAAGTAGTCAACAGTTCAGATACGGCGGCGATGTATTCTATTTCAGACTTGTCTCTCGAATACGAAGTGGTGACCAACAGAGACCTAGCTATCACCATCAGGAATAAACACAAGGGGTTAATGCAATATCTGTTTGATAAAATCCACTCGCTAGAAGTTAGATCCGTCAACAAATCGGACACGCTTTGGAACGTCAGCGTTAATCAACCCATCAGGAGTCTCAAGGGTATTTTGTTTTTGTTTAAAGATCCCGCTGTCAAAAATCCGCAGCGATTTTACAATCCAAAAATAACCAAAACATCGGTGACCGTAGAAGGTAAACCCAATCAACTCTACAGTCAAGGCATGTTTCAGTATCAACACTGGAATGAAATCAACAAGTTCTTTGGAGACAGCGATACCGAAAGCGGGCGCGGAGTAGCTAAAGACTTAAATTTGACGGGTTTTGACCTCGGAGACTACCTACAAGACAAATACGGTCGGTGGCTCGATTTTAGAAGTAACGACGACAATTCCGCTTACGGATCCGGTAGGAAACTCGGAGACGGAGGAGGCATCAACATTCAATTTATCAGAGAAGCCGAAAGCCAAGGTGACCTCACGATGTACGTCTTTTTAGTCATGGATGCTCAATTGAACTTGGAAGACGGGAATTTTAAATCTCTGTTAAGTTAAAATGACACAACCGCATTGCGCTTTAATCGTCGGCAAAACAAATTCGGGCAAAACCAAATGGATTTTGGATCTGTTAGAGTCAGACTATAAAAATACATTTGAAGCGATAGTCATCATTTGCCCTACCATATTTAAAAACAAAACGTACATCGAAAGAAAGTGGATTCAAGCAGATCCCGAGGTATATCTCTGCGATCCGGAATTGTACAAGATGACGCTCAACGAAGCGATCGATTTTTACAGGAAAATATTCGAAGGTGTTGCCACGTTGTTTATCGTGGACGATTGCTCTTCGGATCAAGAGATTAAATATCGTAAAAAGACGTGTGCTTTAAGCAAAATGGCGTTTAGCGGAAGACACGTAAATCACAGCTGTTGGTTACTGACCCAAAAGTACAACAGCGTTTTAAAAGATTATAGAGAAAACACGGCTTGGTTGGCGTTATTTTACTGCAAAGATAAAACATCGTTTGATCAAGCGTTAGACGAAAATGACGTCGTTCCCATTGAAGAACGAGATTATATAAAACGACGTTTGAGAGATGTGAAATATAGTAAATTGGTCGTATACACCGAACCTCCAGTTAGTTACGAGCTACTTGAGTAGATTAATAACCTAACTGCTTAACTAAATTAAGCTAGGTGCTTAACTAAATTAAGCTAGGTGCTTAACTAAATTAAGCTAGGTGCTCAAGTTAAATTACCTAGCTGCTTAGTAGCAACCTATTTAACAAGCTACACTTGTATTTCAATTTGTTAATCAATAAACGTCAACAAAATACATTTTGCTGTTAGTAAATGATAGCAATATTCGAGTATTTGCAGTTTTTGGCTACTATCATCATATCACTTAATCTATCGTTTTACACCTACGAATACCTTTGCTTTTGTAACAAAGTTGCAACAGCTACAACAAAATTAAATTCCTTTCTAATTAAATGGGTTTGTGCGGTGTCGTAGCAGCCGGAAACTCTAGAAAGTACTTGGGAAAGGAATACACCGTTAAACATATCGAAGCTCTTGACAGTAAAAAACTCGAAAAGCTGTATCATCTGTACGAAACTAAATTTGGAAATGAAATTGTTAAAACCGTTGGTAAATACACTTTAAGTCTATTTTCGAGAGTGTTAGCTGTTGTTACACCCGTACAAGTTTTAGGATATAACGTCACTATAGATTCTGAAGAAGAACTCACCAACGACTTGAGTTCTGATCCTGTTAAAAGCGCACAACAAAACATTTGAAATTTAATAAATCTAATATAGTAAATGGAAGATCAGAAAGCAGCGACAGCAACGCCTGCAGCTCAACCAGCAGAGACAGAGACGCCCCCACCGATAAAAACAACGACATCACCGACGGTAACGAGAGTGACCAAGACTAAAAATCCTAAACGAATACAGCAGGGTAAAGCTTTAGCCGAGCACAGTAGACAGATGAAATTAAAATTAGCAAAAATGGACGTAACATCGGTCGATAATACGAGCTCACCAGACTACAACTCTTGGGCGATGTGGGGGGCTATAGCGTCTATAATAGGGGTGGGGCTGCTGGTACTAAAAAGTAAGGCAACTGCGCCGGTAGTACAGCCAGTGCCGGTAGTCACGCACGCCACTACACCCATCGCCCCCAAAACGCTAGACATGGAATAAACCAGCAATTTAAAAATTGCTATATTAAAAACGATGAGTAACTTTGACACCAACGGAATAGCAAATACGATTTATCACGGAGCCGTCATATCGGGTCTTTCGATGGGATACGCCATGGTAGGAGCTAAACTACTCAAAATGAAAGCGCCGGATTTAAACAAACTAAGCGTAGAAGATATGGGTAAATTGACGGGCATTATAAGTGGAGCTCTGGCCACGCAAAATTGGTTGGTCACCCAGGGTATACTACCGGGCAGTATAATGAAAACGGCATAATTTCAATAGGTTTATTAAATAAATGGCTGAGGGAGGATTTGACTTTGACCCCGTTGATGATTACGATTACGATGACGATGATGATGTAGCAGAGACCAATTTGGACGACAACTTTGATACTCCTGTACCACCTATCCTCACTACCGACATAGATGACGTTTTAGATCAAGGAAAAAGCATGCTCACTAATGGGCGCGTTGATGAGTTTTACGATACTTATAACATATACAATAAACCAATATCTCCGAGACACGAAAACTTTATTCTCAACACAGAAAGTTTATTTTATGACACTGGTAAAGGCTTACTAAGGTTAACGGATCAAAGAAAACCAGACAGATTCTTGACTCTGAGGACTATAGAGTTAAATGTAAGAAAGATGCCTTTAAACGGTAGAGATTTTATTAGAAACAAATTAGGTTTTACGCATTACGAACGTAAGACACTCAGTGACGATCAAAGCCAACACCTGCAATCGATACAACCCGAGAGTATCCCCATGACAGAACTACCCGGAGTCACCGATGAGGTAATCGAGATTATAGACGATTTAGAACAAGACACCGGCGCTCAAACAGAAGGATTGAATTACAGAGAACTCCAGGGTTTAGACAAAACTCTTCAGACGTTAAGAGGTAACCTAGAACTTAATTTATCGCGTCTCACAGAACTAGACCGAGAGATTGCAGCCACGAGACAAGAACTCGACGAATCTCACAGCGAAGAGGGTCGACGAGAGTTAAATGATAAATTGAGCGACTTGAACGTTGAAAGATCCGCCAGATTAGAAGCCGCAAAAGCCAACGAACGAGGGCTCAAAATTCAGATCGCTAGAATCAGAGAAACGATTAATAAAATATTAGGCGACGACACGACTCTGGCGGAAAAGATCAGAACTCTGTTTAGAGAACAAGGTGTGACCGTAGTGAGTATTTTAGCCGCTTTGAGTTTAGCCATCAGCACGATAGTGAGTAGCATCGTCGCTAGCGTGAGAGGTGCGGGTGCCCCACCCGCGCCATCGCCAACACCTGCACCAACACCAACACCAGCACCAAAAGGCGGTATCAAAGAGTGGATTTCAAAACAACTCGCTAATTTTGCATCTGCTCTTCAAAAACTCGGAGTGAGCGCGTTGGGTGCTCTGCCGGGTATCATAGGCAGCGTACTCAGTTGGATATTTAACGCGCTGAGTAAGTCCGTATCGTGGTTGGCCGAACACGTGTGGGCTTTGTTTTTGGGTGTGGGAGCCTTGGTGTTTGCGTACCTGCAAAAACGATGGTAGTAATAGTTGTAATCAAGTTCAAACAAAAAAATAAAAGCCTTACCAGCGCAAAGTTGGTAAGGCTTATTTTTTTGTGTGATTAGAGTGTGACTTATCGCATTGCCTCATAAGCTAAAATACCCATGCCAACGATAGCTAATATTCCTACCGTCAACGATAATTTTTCGTCTTGGCGAGTTTGTAGTTTCGTGGGCTCCTTTGTTAAAACTGTAGGTGCTGGTGTTGGTGAGGGTGTTGGTGCTGGTGTTGGTGAGGGTGCTGGTGTAGGTGCAGGTGTTGGTGATACAACATCGTTCTTCATAGGCTCTGGGGGTGTTGGTGGCGCGACGTCATCGGTGTCATCAAAAGAGTCGTCCGGTTGAGGTTGTGAGTTTAAATCTGGCACCAAACCAGTGTTCATACTCTGGGTAGCGATTTAAAGATTGTTGTTATAGCCGTCGTGCGTTCCAACCCTCAAGTTCATATCCGATGGAATTAAATACAACGCCGGTTTCACGACAAAATTTAAAGGCGTTCTGGCATACTGCAAAGAGTCTTGAAATTGATCGATACTCGTTTCCATGTCGTCTGCATTGATGATATCTTCAACGATAACGTTAAATTGTCTCTGACCGTCTAATCCGGTGCCCGGTGATAATACGCTCGTTTTTGTTTGAGCCTGCGCACCGAGTAAAGCGTACACGTAAGATCTAATTGATTCGTTGATCTTTATGATTCCCGCGGAGGTAAACGAACTCTTGGCGGGTATAAAATCTAACCAAGCCTTTTGTACCGATTCGTTTTGTTCGATGTAAATAACCGTCCAAGGAACGTAACTGCTTCCACTCTTTTTAGGACTGTCTAGACCGTGGTAGCCGCCGTAAAGAACGTTGGGTTTGTTGGGTAGTGCTTTATCATATTCACCAACCGCCACAAACTTGCCTTTATTAAAGATATATGAGGTACCTAAACCGTTAGATTGTGTGTCTCTCGTCTGTTTAAAAGACTTGTTTTGATCTATGCCAAACAACATACAGATATCGGTAAATGCTCTGTGATTATAACTGTTGTCTAGAGCGTTAAATGCGTCATCTCCCGGTAAAGGAGAGGCAATGTCGTACAGGATCTTTCTAACCGTAAAATATAAATGAAAGTTAAAGATGGCCCAAACGTAACGGTTGCTCGAGTTTAAAAGATCAAATCTAACACCGCAGCCCGTAGTAGCGCAGTAAATCGCAAAATTTAACTGATTTTGATAAAACGACATGGGGTGTGATTTCCAACGATCTACATCCTAATGAGCAGACGTTTAAATTAGAAGACGTCGTAGATAATTTAAACGGTCAAAAATCTATACGCGTAAAAAAGGTGTTGTTTAACGCCGGATATTTTAATATTTCCAACGCCACGGAGATTGATTGGTTTACGCAAATAGATGGGAGACCCGCGTTTACCACAGATAAACCTCCCCTCATACCCGAGGAGTTTCTTTCAGATGTACACATAACAACGCCGGATAGAGATTTTATAGAGCGATTGTTACCCGATATACCATACCACTATTTATTTAAAGATGAAAATGTTTTACAAAAAACTATAAACGATCTTATAAAAGCGTACAAAGACGATAGACTAGAATCCGTTTTAGAATCAAACAAAAGAAAAAAGAGTTATTATAGCTGAACGGCGAGGGTTGATTTTAGCCGCCATGAATTCAGAAATACCAAAAACTGAATTAGAACTTAATACGCTTCAATCTTTAGTAAGAATATTATTTGTTAGAGAAAGAAAAATCTTTGAAGGTGAAGAATTGGCTTTAAAGTTTATTGAAGGAGAAATGGGTGCGAGCGAGTTGAGCGAGTTGAGAGATAGTAGAGAAGCAGGGGTGATTATAAGAGGAAGTCTTATCGTGACGGGTGATGATTTCGATTTTATTCCTCCGAGTCATTTAGAGCCGTTGCCACTCGGAGTCACCGGTTCGGTCATCATACCGCCGGGGTGGTACGACGTCGATTGGCTCTATTTTATTTTAAATTCTATACCCGGGGTAAGTTTTCAAATATTTAGAGAATCTAAAAAGGTGACGTTGGTGATAACCGACGTAAATCTCAAATTGCGTTTAAACAGAGAAGTATCTCGATTACTCAATTTACCCAAAGGAAGACTGGTACCCAAAGTGGTGTTCACGGGATATTACGACGTTAATCCGTTTAAATTTTTGTTTATTCGCTGCCCGCAATTAAGTACGAGTGAAAACTTTTTTAATGGTCGTCCTTCGGACATCTTAAAAATCGTACCCGTGGCTACGCGCGAACCCCAGCCTGATAGAGTCGAGGATTTCAAAAAACTTAAAAACGGTATAATCGACAAACTGACATTTTCTATCAGCGGTGAAAAAGGACAGGTATTCAACAATAAGGGTGAGGGTATCATTATCGAGTTGGAGATCTTTTAATTTTAAAATCTTTTTATATTAAAAACATGAGTGTAGATGGTAAGGCGTTATACCCCGATATTTCTGGAGATGTACTCCGATTAAATAGTAACGAAGAAACAAAAGTGTACAGACTTAAAAAGATTGAAGAGATTCGATCTTCAATCTTGAAAGAGAGAGACCACCGTGAGCGCACTTATAAAAAAATAGAGAATGATCGACACTATTAATTACGTAGAGATAGGATTAGAAGGATTGGGGGCTATAGCGGGGACTGTCAGTATTCCCGCTCTCTTGGGTGTTATATCAGCCCCCGTTGGATTGGTGCTAGAAGGAACGTTTATAGGCGCTTTTGGTGTAGATATTCTGCTTAGAATCGCGTCTAGGCGATTATCCGCCAAGCTGAAAAAGCACGACCAGATTAAAATATTAGCAGACTCCAAACTTAACACGATTGAAGAATACGTGTCTCAAGCCATCAACGACGGAGATATATCGTACGAAGAGTTCTTATTGATTACGAGAGAGCTCGCAAAATTTAACGAGCTTAAGCAAAAAATTAGAACAAAGACCAGCACAAAGCTTCAAAAAATTAAAAACGATACAGACTTTTAAAAAGAAGTTAAAAAACGGGTAGACGAACGGCTGGCAAAAGAAAAAAAATCTCTTATCGAAAAACTTACAAGTTCAAATTCTCAGTAAATAAACATAATGAAAGCGATCCGCCGAGTTATACCTCTATTTTACCTCTTAGGGCAACACCCTCGGCCCCGCCTTTATTGTAGTGGTCGTCGTATCTTTTTAGTGCCTTATTAAATTGATTTTGAGTCACTTTAAATAAATCTCTAACTCGTTCTTTGTTCCATCCAACGACGTGATGGTAACATGCCGCTATTAACGACCGTTTTACGCATCCGTTTCCCCTCAATGTTTTGTAATTAACGAGCTCGTTATATTTATTGATTGTTTCTTGGACATCTTCTGAGACTTGCTCTGGACAGACAGAAAAAATAAGTTTCTCCACAGTTTTTTTTTTGTTTCTTTTTAAAGTTGACCAATTGATACGATCTTCTTGCGCATTTTCTGCCGAAAAATCAAAGTAACGTGAAACTATTTCACCGCACGTTTCACAAATTAAACCATTCTCGGTGATTATATGATGATCGCACTTATCCCCAAGTTGCGGCGCCTCAAAGTATTCCATCTATTTAATAAACTTTAAATAAAAATGATTGCAATTTTAAATAAAGAATTAAATATCGCCCTCTCTTGTTTTTTATTGAACAGCACCTTTCTTTATATAATTGAAATCAGATCTCTTAGCGCTTATAAATAGTGCCCTCTGTTTTTTTATCGATACATTAACCCCTTATCATAAAAATTAAATGCCGCCCTCTGTTTATAATCCCTCACCACCAATGAATGGCGCCCTCTGTTGATTTCTTTGATTATAATTGCACTTGGACTCGATAAATCGATCATTTATTATACCGCCCTCTGTTTATATTATTTTGATATCCGTTACCACACAAAAATAGCGCCCTCTATTGATTTTGTATTATAATTGAACTTGGACTCGATAAAACGATCATTCATACGTTCTCTTTATTTGATATTCATATATTATAATTTATACAGTAAAAAGCCACTCTGAGTGGCTTTTTCGTTGTCATTTAAATTAGCTCATTTAAATAGCTTTTATTACATCTTAATATATACAGTAAAAAGCCACTCTGAGTGGCTTTTTTGTTGTTATTCAAATTAGCTCATTTAAATAGCTTTTCATACATCTTAATATATACAGTAAAAAGCCACTCCGAGTGGCTTTTTTGTTGTTATTCAAATCAGCTCATTTAAATAGCTTTTCTGACATCTTAAAATATACAGTAAAAAGCCACTCCGAGTGGCTTTTTCGTTGTCATTCAAATAAGCTCATTTAAATTGCTTTTCATACATCTTAATATATACAGTAAAAAGCCACTCTGAGTGGCTTTTTCGTTGTCATTCAAATTAGCTCATTTAAATAGCTTTTCATACATGTTAATAAATTCTCCATCAATAATCTGGTTAATAAGGCCTCCAAGGTTGCAGGTTTATATCGTAAGAGTGTTGGTTACGATTTAGCTCCTAAATTATTGTTAAAGGTTTTCGACATTTTGTTTAAACCTATTATTTCTTATGGTTCTGAAATTATATGGAAAGGAGCTTGTAGGCGAGCTGAGGTTTTTCAATTGAAATGGTTTAAATTTGTTTTAAACGTTAACAGACGAACTTCGAATGATGCTGTGTTAGCAGAAGTAGGTCGATTCCCCTTATATATTGAGCACAGTGTTAATACTCTTAGATATTGGTTTCACTTGTCTGAAAAACCTGAGAGTTCTATTCTATACAATGCGTTTTGTGAAGACTCAGCGTTAGGAATTCGCCGTAAAACCTCGCTCTCTTTAAGGTTACGTAAGTGTTTTGACACACTTCATTGGAATGTTCCAATAACAAGTACTTGCGGTAGTAATAAAAAGTCTGTATTGAGTACTCTTACTAATCTTATGCAAGACAGCTATATTAAACAGTGGAACGACAGACTGCATTGTGACCTTAGAAAACATAGTAACCAGAAAAACAAACTTCGTACTTACCGTATGTTTAAACAATTATACGAGTTTGAGCCATATTTATGCTACTTATTGGATTCTGGTTATAGATCTTGTTTTTCTCAATTTAGATGTTCATCTCACAAGTTAATGATTGAAGTTAAACACTGGTTTAGCTCTACATGAAAGGTTATGTCCACATTGTCTACTTGATGTTGAAACAGAAATGCATTTTCTTTTAGAATGTCCATTATATAATGATCTTCGAACTAACTTTCTTACTGACATCTGTAAAATGGAGCCTGGCTTTAATGGTTTAACAAAAAATGATAAATTCATTTTTATGATGTCGTCGGCAGATAAACAAATTATTATATGTGTGGCTAAGTTTATTTTCCAATGTACAAAACTTAAAGAGAGGCAAAGCATGACGTAACTTTAAAGCATATTCTTTGTTAACCCACCTGCCAAATAATTCAATGTTTAATTTCACTGCTGTAACCCTTCCCCAGGGTCATGGGGTTTGTTCCTATTTGTGGAATAAAACATAACATAACAAATATACAGTAAAAAGCCACTCTGAGTGGCTTTTTCGTTGTCATTCAAATTAGCTCATTTAAATAGCTTTTCATACATCTTAATATATACAGTAAAAAGCCACTGAGTGGCTTTTTCGTTGTCATTCAAATTAGCTCATTTAAATAGCTTTTCGGTTTGTCATATATCAAAAGGTTTTTGCATTCTTTAACTGAGTCATATCTCCTTTTTTGACCACGATCCATTCACCCACCGTGTTGACCATGCTGTTTGCCAATGTGAAGAAATCTTGCCTGTATGTAACATCTACAACACCAGATGGACAGTTCATCTGAAAAAAGGAGAAATAGGCCTTTATAAGTAAATTTTGTTACACACAAAACATACAGTAATAATAATTTGGGGGCTAATCATCCTTACTCGCATCTGACATGCTGAATTGCGAAAGACGCGACTACAACGTGTTCGGGCCGCTGACAAGTAAAGGCGCCTATGGTTGCCACCTTTACGCACAAGTCACCCTGACATATTGGGCACCTGATGTATAAAAAATACACGTTATAAGCGTATTATAATTACCTTTGAATGTTGGTCTGTTGGTAGTTTAGCTGCCCCGTATTTGGAAATGAAGCTATACAGTGTACAGTGCTGTCGAGGCTTGATAATTCTGCAATTGTGCCGATATGACTAGATCCCACTGAACTCTGCCTTATATAAAATATAGTCAATCCGACTGGCTTATATAGGAACTAAAAATAGCAACCATTGTTTGCTTCTGACGTATGCGATGAGTCATATCCTGGCTGCCCCGCTAACAAAAGCAATTCATCACGGCCCATTGAATTTCAATAGGTGTTTACCCAAACTACAAGTGCAATGTCATTCTGAGTCACTTCATATTTTGCAAGTCAGGGTTGAAGTAGACTTGTATGAGTGGTATTTAACACAAGATTTAAAAATAAAAAATATATCTTAAAAAGTTAAGAGACAAAAGCAAGACTGAGAGAGATCTTCAATACAAAAAATAATGGGCCCCGGTTTTGGCCGATTCCGAGACTGAGATATTGGGAGGGGAGAGATATATTTGGGAGATTGAGAGGGGCGGGGCTGGGGGTGGAGGGGATGGGCGGGGCTAGGAGGTGGGGGGCAAAAAATGGGATTTGTCGCCGTACCCTCCCCTTCCTTCTACTGCTAGAGAGAGAGAAATTCAGACCAAGAAAGAGGAACAGAAACTAGCTAGGGAAGAAAGAGTCCATCAGTTAGAATTGCGTAGACAGGACCAGCAGATTCTAGAAACACAGTTGGAAATTGAACACAAAAAAGCTTTGGCAAAAGATATCGATCCAGATTCGGCATATGTAGAAAAGGGTACACGTAGGCAAAAGGCTAGAACCCCCAAATTGCCAGACTTTAATGAAAACAGAGATGATTTAGATGCATACTTGAAACGGTATGAAAGATATGCACATAAGTAGAAGAAGGAAGTAGTGCTGACTTGAGGACTCTGTAATCACCTGCTTCATCTGTGGAGAGTCTAAAATAAAATTCAAGAGCTTTTCCTGAAAGTAATGCACTTAAGTTAATAGCCCAATCCTCCTCATGCCACTGTTGACTATGTAGTAGAAGAAGGGGGAGGGTACGGCGACAAATCCCATTATCTGCCCCCCTCTCCCCAATAATCTCGCCCATAGCCCCACCCACTGGCCACGCCCCCTAGCCCCGCCCCTCCCCTTGATCTCTGCCCCTCTCTCCCATGATATCTGCCCCCGCCCCTCCCTTGCCCTCCCAATATCTCAGTCTCGGAGTCGGCCAAAACCGGGCTCAATTTGTTAAGATGTATTTTTTATTTTTGAACTTGTGTTAAAAAATAAAATACGACTCATACAATTCTACTTCAACCTTGACTTGCAAATATATACTATGGGTGACGCTGAACTTTTGCACTTCCGTTCAGGTAAAAGTGCACCTATTCAAATTCAATGAGTCGTGAATTGCTTTTGTTAGTTGGGGCCGCATGCATATGACTCACCCCATTCGTCAGAAGCAAACAGTGGTTTAGAAGAAAGGGTGTGCATACGTCAGCATTCTCAGAAGCACACAGTGGTAGTTCCTATATAAGTGAGATGGCCCTTACAGCACTGCCAGAAGCATATACGACAGAGTTTAGTGGGACAGTAGCTCTACAGAACTGAACAGAGGACCAACTCCATCTTTGCTAAAAGGTTTGTTTTATTTAATTATGTCAAGTTAAAATAAAACTCTGTCCGATCGCTGTGGTTTTTTTAACGATCAGTGTGTGTACGTGAATTATGATTCAAGAATCAAACTGGCGCCTGGCGCCGACGTGAAAAGGTATACGATAAATATCCTTATTTATGCAAATTGTTTGACTGGGTTTACTACCCGTAGGGAGAACTCTGGTCATTTTTTTAAAACTTAATTCTTGATTTTGTTAACCCCTTTTTAGAATCTATGTTGTGAATCGACAGAACGTGTCTCAAGCTTTTGAAGCAGACCCAATTAAGTTACTTCACTGTTGAAAGGTACACTGATTTGAGTATATTTTTAGTTTAAAGTAAGAGAGTGATAAACTCTACAGTAGGTTTTTACTCTTAAACTTATTATTTTTTAAATATATTTTGCAGAACTGAAGAAGAACTCTGACAAGAGGAATTCTGGCAGAGAGGAATACAGAATTAGGCTATTAGGACTACCATTTTACAAACTTTACAGCCTGAGAAAAGAAATTAAACTTATGTTGCAAGTCTCACATATCGCCAATATTTGGAAACAAAGTACATATAGGACTACCTGATTATACATTGTTTTATCATGACGATAGTCGATATGGTTTTGTATATAACCCATCGGGTACAAAATGTGTACAAAGGCACTGCTTGTCACGATAAGGCTGATCGTTAAATGATTCATCAAAGTAGTTTACATGACAACTGATTTTTATTGTATTTGGTACGACTTTGACCATTTAATAATGGACTGTGGTTTTATTGTATTTGGTACAAGCTGATCGTTAAATAAATCATCAAAGTAGTTTATGACAAGTGATTTCTATTGTATTTGGTACGAGTATGACCATTTAATAATGGACTGTGGTTTTATTGTATTTGGTACAAGCTGATCGTTAAATGAATCATCAAAGTATTTTATGACAACTGATTTTTATTGTATTTGGTCCGACTATGACCATTAACAATCAGAGTCTTTTTGTGTATGATTTATTAAGTGTGGTGCCTAGCAACGTAAATGCTTTTTAAAAAGACTTTGATATTGTTGTTTTAAAGTTTATCATTGTTTGTAAATCTTGTAAAATTTGTAAAAATAAATGGTTGTAAATATAATTTGTTTCTTTAAGGTTTTTTGTCAGTGGTGTCTGAGTATTGTTTATCCTATAGAGGGCGCCATTTATGGGTGTGAGGGATATCAATTATAAACAGAGGGCGCTATTTAATTTTTTTACTTAAATATGCAATCATTTTTATTTAAGTTTATTAAATAGATGGAATACTTTGAGACGCCGCAACTTGGGGATAAGTGCGATCACCATATAATCATCGAGAATGGTTTTTTAGTTTGTGAAACGTGCGGTGAAATAGTCTCACGTTATTTTGATTTTTCGGCAGAAAATGCGCAAGAAGATCGTATCAATTGGTCAACTTTAAAAAGAAAAAAAAAGAAAAACTGTGGAGGAACTTGTTTTTTTCTGTTTGTCCAGAGCAAGACGTAGAAGATATCCAAAAAACAATCAACAAATATAACGAGCTTGTTAATTACAAAACATTGAGGGGAAATGGTTGCGTTAAACGGTCGTTAATAGCGGCCTGTTACCATCACGTCGTTGGATTAGACAAAGAACGAGTTAGAGATGTATTTAAAGTGACTCAAAATCAATTTAATAAGGCACTAAAAAGATACGATGACCACTACAATAAAGGCGGGGCCGAGGGTGTTGCCCTAAGAGGTGAAATAGAGGTATAACTTGGCGGATCGCTTTCATAATGTTTATTTACCGAGAATTTGAACTTGTAAGTTTTTCGATAAGAGATTTTTTTTCTTTTGCCGGCCGTTCGTCTACCCGTTTTTTAACTTCTTTTTCAAAGTCTGTATCGTTTTTTGAAGCTTTGTGCTGGTCTTTGTTCTAATTTTTTGCTTAAGCTCGTTAAATTTTGGGAGATCTCTCGTAATCAGTAAGAACTCTTCGTGCAATATATCTCCGTCGTTGATGGCTTGAGACACGTATTCTTCAATCGTGTTAAGTTTGGAGTCTGCTAATATTTTAATCTGGTCGTGCTTTTTAAGCTTGGCGGATAATCGCCTAGACGCGATTCTATGCAGAATATCTACACCAAAAGCGCCTATAAACGTTCCTTCTAGCACCAATCCAACGGGGGCTGATATAACGCCCAAGAGAGCGGGAATACTGACAGCCCCTGCTATAGCCCCCAATCCTTCTAATCCTATCTCTACGTAATTAATAGTGTCGATCATTCTCTTTATTTTTTTATAAGTGCGCTCTCGGTGGTCTCTCTCTTTCAAGATTAAAGATCGAATCTCTTCAATCTTTTTAAGTCTGTACACTTTTGTTTCTTCGTTACTATTTAATCGGAGTACATCTCCAGAAATATCGGGGTATAATACATTATTACTCATGTTTTTAATATAAAAAGATTTTAAAATTAAAAGATCTCCAACTCGATAATGATACCCTCACCCTTATTGTTGAATACCTGTCCTTTTTCACCGCTGATAGAAAATGTCAGTTTGTCGATTATACCGTTTTTAAGTTTTTTGAAATCCTCGACTCTATCAGGCTGGGGTTCGCGCGTAGCCACGGGTACGATTTTTAAGATGTCCGAAGGACGACCATTAAAAAAGTTTTCACTCGTACTTAATTGCGGGCAGCGAATAAACAAAAATTTAAACGGATTAACGTCGTAATATCCCGTGAACACCACTTTGGGTACCAGTCTTCCTTTGGGTAAATTGAGTAATCGAGATACTTCTCTGTTCAAGCGCAATTTGAGATTTACGTCGGTTATCACCAACGTCACCTTTTTAGATTCTCTAAATATTTGAAAACTTACCCCGGGTATAGAATTTAAAATAAAATAGAGCCAATCGACGTCGTACCACCCCGGCGGTATGATGACCGAACCGGTGACTCCGAGTGGCAACGGCTCTAAATGACTCGGAGGAATAAAATCGAAATCATCACCCGTCACGATAAGACTTTCTCTTATAATCACCCCTGCTTCTCTACTATCTCTCAACTCGCTCAACTCGCTCGCACCCATTTCTCCTTCAATAAACTTTAAAGCCAATTCTTCACCTTCAAAGATTTTTCTTTCTCTAACAAATAATATTCTTACTAAAGATTGAAGCGTATTAAGTTCTAATTCAGTTTTTGGTATTTCTGAATTCATGGCGGCTAAAATCAACCCTCGCCGTTCAGCTATAATAACTCTTTTTTCTTTTGTTTGATTCTAAAACGGATTCTAGTCTATCGTCTTTGTACGCTTTTATAAGATCGTTTATAGTTTTTTGTAAAACATTTTCATCTTTAAATAAATAGTGGTATGGTATATCGGGTAACAATCGCTCTATAAAATCTCTATCCGGCGTTGTTATGTGTACATCTGAAAGAAACTCCTCGGGTATGAGGGGAGGTTTATCTGTGGTAAACGCGGGTCTCCCATCTATTTGCGTAAACCAATCAATCTCCGTGGCGTTGGAAATATTAAAATATCCGGCGTTAAACAACACCTTTTTTACGCGTATAGATTTTTGACCGTTTAAATTATCTACGACGTCTTCTAATTTAAACGTCTGCTCATTTTGAAACAAGTGAAACGAATGCATTTATTTTAAAGTCTTTTTATATTAAAACTAAAACTAAAATAATGACTGCTTTTATGTTGTTAAAAAAGCAGATACAATCGATAGCTGATCAGGTAACGAAACAAGTAAATCAAAATGTAGCCAAGGCAACTGAGCCAAAGCATCAAGTTGCATCGCAAGCAAAGTTTTTAAACAGCACTAAACCCAGTGAACTGGAAGTTATAGTTAATAAAACCAACGGGTTTTTAACCTTGTTTCCCGACTTAACCTCGGACTATAAATTGCCTCGCATCAAAACGGATGAGGATGTAGATCGTTGGAAATCACACCCCATGTCGTTTTATCAAAATCAGTTAAATTTTGCGATCTACTGCGCTACTACGGGCTGCGGTGTTGGATTTGATCTTTTAAACGCGAGCAACCGTTACGTTTGGGCCATCTTTAACTTTCATTTATATTTAACGGTTAGAAAGATCCTGAACGACTTTGCCGCTCCTTTACCGGGAGATGACGCATTTAAAGCTCTAGACAACAATTATAATCTCAGAGCTTTTACCGATACCTGTTTGTTGTTTGGCATAGATCAAAACAAGTCTTTTAAATAGACGAGAGACACAAATTCTAACGGTTTAGGTACAGCTTATTACTGGGACACGTCTTACGTACCCGTACCCGGAAACGATTATGATACAACCGACCTTAATCTCGAGTATAGTCAGTATCGTAAAAATATGATGGGTGGAACTAAAATGGGGTTTGGTTTGGACGATCCACCCAAGGGTTCGGGGCGTTACAGCGATTACACCGTAGCCTTTATCGAACAAAATGAATCGGTAAAAAAGGCTTGGTTAGATTTTATACCCGACACGAGTTCGTTTACCTCCGTGGGAATCATAAAGATCAACGAATCAATCAGATCTTACGTGTACGCTTTACTCGGTGCGCAGGCTCAAACAAAAACGAGCGTATTATCACCGGGCACCGGATTAGATGCTCAGAGACAATTTAACGTCATCGTTGAAGATATCATCAATGCAGTAGACGACATGGAAACGAGTATCGATCAATTTCAAGACTCTTTGCAGTATGCCAGAACGCCTTTAAATTTTGTCGTGAAACCGGGGTTGTATTTAATTCCATCGGATATGAACTTGAGGGTTGGAACGCACGACGGCTATAACAACAATCTTCAAATCGCTACCCAGAGTATGAACACTGGTTTGGTGCCAGATTTAAACTCACAACCTCAGCCGGACGACTCTTTTGATGACACCGATGATGTCGCGCCACCAACAGCCCCAGAGCCTATGACGAACGATGTTGTATCACCAACACCTGCACCTACACCCTCACCAACACCCTAACCCAAGAACCCACTAAACTACAAACTCACCAAGGCGAACAATTATCGTTGACGGTAGGAATATTGGCTATCGTTGGTACGGGTATTTTGGCTTACGAGGCAACGCGATAAGTCACACTCTAATCTCACAACACAAAAAAAAAAGCCTTACCAGCACAAAGTTGGTAAGGCTTATTTTTTTTTGTTTAACTTGATTACAACTATAACTACCATCGTTTTTGCAGGTACGCAAACACCAAGGCTCTCACACCCAAAAACAAAGCCCACACGTGTTCGGCCAACCACGATACGGACTTACTCAATGCGTTAAATATCCAACTGAGTACGCTGCCTATGATACCCGGCAGAGCACCCAATGCGCTCACTCCGAGTTTTTTAAGAGCAGATGCAAAATTAGCGAGTTGTTTTGAAATCCACTCTTTGATACCGCCTTTTGGTGTTGGTGTTGGTGTTGGTGTAGGTGTTGGCGATGGCGCGGTTGGGGCACCTGCACCTCTTACGCTAGCGACGATGCTACTCACTATCGTGCTGATGGCTAAACTCAAAGCGGCTAAAATACTCACTACGGTCACACCTTGTTCTCTAAACAGAGTTCTAATCTTTTCCGCCAGAGTCGTGTCGTCGCCTAATATTTTATTAATCGTTTCTTTGATTCTAGCGATCTGACTTTTGAGCCCTCGTTCGTTGGCTTTTGCGGCTTCTAATCTGGCGGATCTTTCAGCGTCTAAGTCGCTCAATTTATCGTTTAACTCTCGTCGTTCTTCTTCGCTGATCCTATGATCACCTAATTCATGTTCGGCATCAAATATCTCTTGGTCTAATTCTGCGAGACGCGCTAAATTAAGTTCTAGGTTACCTAGGAGTTCTCTGGAGTTCTCTGTAATTTAATCCTTCCGTTGAGCGCCAGTGTCGCGTTGTAAATCGTCTATAATCTCGGTTACCTCATCGGTGACGCTTGGTAGTTCTGTCATGGGGATACTCTCGGGATGTAGTTTTTCGAGTTTATCTTTTAGTTTGGCAAGGAGTGTTGTTTTATAGTCAGCGATTTTGAGGGTGTCGCGAATAAATGCGGTACCATATTTACTTTGTAAGGTACTTAATTTGTAATATATTTTTTGACCACCTCGTCTATAAGATAATGGTTCTCGACTTTTATATTTTTTAACGTATAGATTTCTGTCTTTACCAATTTTAAAATCGTTGGGGTCGATAAACGCGAGGTCTATATTATTTTGTTTGTAAAATGAATCAACATCTTCTCTTATTAGTTCTATAGATAAACTGCTTATTGTACCCGTGCCGAGGACGCTTTCTGTGTCTACCGGTGAAAGTTGGGTATTATCAAGAGTATCAAAGTTGTCGTCCAGATTGGTCTCTGTTACATCATCATCTAAGTTAATGTCAGGTGGATCCTCGTATTCGGTGGTATGGTCAAAGTCAAATCCTCCCTCAGCCATTTATTTAATAAACCTATTTAAATTATGCCGTTTTCCTTATACTGCCCGGTAGTATACCCTGGGTGACCAACCAATTTTGCGTGGCCACAGCTCCACTTATAATGCCCGTCAATTTAGCCGCATCTTCTACGCTTAGTTTGTTTAAATCCGGCACTTTCATTTTGAATAGTTTAGCTCCTACCATAGCGTATCCTATCGAAAGACCCGATATGACGGCTCCGTGGTAAATCGTATTAGCTATTCCGTTGGTGTCAAAGTAACTCATCGTTTTTAATATAACAATTTTTAAATTGCTGGTTTATTCCATGTCTAGCGTTTTGGGGGCGCTGGGTGTAGTGGGTTGCGCGACTACCGGCACCGGCTGTACTACCGGCGCAGTTGCCTTACTTTTTAGTACCAGCAGCCCCACCCCTATTATAGACGCTATAGCCCCCCACATCGCCCAAGAGTTGTAGTCTGGTGAGCTCGTAGCTTCGTCCGATGTTACGTTCATTTTTGCTAATTTTAATTTCATCTGTCTATTGTGCTCGGCTAATGCTTTACCCTGCTGTATTCGTTTAGGATTTTTAGTCTTGGTCACTCTTGTTACCGTCGGTGATGGCGTTATTTTTATCGGTGGGGTGTCTCTGTCTCTGCTGGTTGAGCTGCAGGCGTTGCTGTCGCTGCTTTCTGATCTTCCATTTATTATATTAGGTTTATTAAATTTCAAATGTTTTGTTGTGATAATCGTAGCAACTAGGGGTGATATCAAAGTTCCGTACTTGTAACAAACGTCGCTCAACATACCAGCCATGCTCGCGCTTATAATAGGATCGGAACTCAAGTCGTTGGTGAGTTCTTCTTCAGAATCTATAGTGACGTTATATCCTAAAACTTGTACGGGTGTAACCACAGCTAACACTCTCGAAAATAGACTTAAAGTGTATTAACCAACGGTTTGAACAATTTCATTTCCAAATTTAGTTTCGTACAGATGATACAGCTTGTCGAGTTCTTTACTGTCAAGAGCTTCGATATGTTTAACGGTGTATTCCTTTCCCAAGTACTTTCTAGAGTTTCCGGCTGCTACGACACCGCACAAACGATCTTTATGTTCTGCGTTGTGATCTTGTTCGTTCGTTAAAGTCAGTTTTAGGTCCTCCATTTATTTAGAAACGAATTTAATTTTGTTGTAGCTTTTGCAACTTTGTTACAAAAGCAAAGGTATTCGTAGGTGTAAAGCGATAGGATTAGGATTAAGTGATATGATGATAATAGCCAAAAACTGCAAATACTCAAATATTGCTATCATTTACTTACAACAAAATGTATTTTGTTGACGTTTGTTGATTAACAAATTGTAATACACGTGTAGCTTGTTAAATAGGTTGCTATTCAACTAGCTATCACCTAGTTATTAATTGTTACTCACCTAGCTACTCAAGTAGCTCGAAACTAACTTGAGGTTCGGTGTATACGACCAATTTACTATATTTCACATCTCTCAAACGTCGTTTTATATAATCTCGTTCTTCAATCGGTACGACGTCGTTTTCGTCTAACGCTTGATCAAACGATGTTTTATCTTTGCAGTAAAATAACGCCAACCAAGCCGTGTTTTCTCTATAATCTTTTAAAACGCTGTTGTACTTTTGGGTCAGTAACCAACAGCTGTGATTTACGTGTCTTCCGCTAAACGCCATCTTGCTTAAAGCACACGTCTTTTTACGATATTTAATCTCTCAATCCGAAGAGCAATCGTCCACGATAAACAATGTGGCAACACCTTCAAATATTTTCCTGTAAAAATCGATCGCTTCGTTGAGCGTCATCTTGTACAATTCCGGATCGCAGAGGTATACCTCGGGATCTGCTTGAATCCACTTTCTTTCGATGTACGTTTTGTTTTTTTAATATGGTAGGGCAAATGATGACTATCGCTTCAAATGTGTTTTTATAGTCTGACTCTAACAGATCCAAAATCCAAATCAAATTTGTTTTGCCGACGATTAAAGCGCATTGCGGTTGTGTCATTTTAACTTAACAGAGATTTAAAATTTCCGTCTTCCAAGTTCAATTGAGCATCCATGACTAAAAATACGTACATCGTGAGGTCACCTTGACCTTCGGCTTCTCTGTTAAATTGAATGTTGATGCCTCCTCCGTCTCCGAGTTTCCTACCGGATCCGTGAGCGGAATTGTCGTCGTTACTCCGAGGTCAAAACCCGTCAAATTTAAGTCTTTAGCTACTCCGCGCCCGCTTTCGGTAACGCTGTCTCCAAAGAACTTGTTGATTTCATTCCAGTGTTGATACTGAAACATGCCTTGACTGTAGAGTTGATTGGGTTTACCTTCTACGGTCACCGATGTTTTGGTTATTTTTGGATTGTAAAATCGCTACGGATTCTTGACCGCGGGATCTTTAAACAAAAACAAAATACCCTTGAGACTCCTGATGGGTTGATTGACGCTGACGTTCCAAAGCGTGTCCGATTTGTTGACGATCTAACTTCTAGCGAGTGGATTTTATCAAACAGATATTGCATTAACCCCTTGTGTTTATTCCTGATGGTGATAGCTAGGTCTCTGTTGGTCACCACTTCGTATTCGAGAGACAAGTCTGAGATAGAATACATCGCCGCCGTATCTGAACTGTTGACTACTTTATCGTGATCGTTAAACTTTATCTCGTACGTCAGAGGTTGTTTTAAACCGCTGGGGTAAAAAGGGTGATGCGAAGTCAGTATGTCAATGTCTAGGGGAATACAATATCTGTTACCATAGGCATCCGCGATAGCTTGATCCTTACCGTTGTTGGCACCCGCGTTAGCATCTTCAGCCCCAGTTCTTAGTTTAGACACGTTTTCTTTTTCTATGCCCGAGTACGCCATGTTTCGAGTCGTCGAGCTGTTGATCCAATTGTCTTTAAAGTTGTGATACACGTCGGCGTGACGATAACTCACAATTTCGTGACCTTGAAGCCTGACGCTGATTTCGCTGACTAAATTTGGTTCTATTGTTGTCACTTCCACCGTCGAGTTCTAAATTGAAAGCTAGTTTACAAGTGCCGGGTACGATCACGTCGTCTACACCCAATTGAGGAAACTTGACCCTCAGCGTTTGCCCCGCCGATATACTACTGGGATTGTGGGTAATGACCACCTCTTTTCTCTCACCCTTGATAGATCTGGGTATTTTTAATAGTTTGCTGGGATTGAGCTTTTTTCCATACGCATTCATTTTATTTATACGAGTTTTAAATTTAAAGATATTTGTAAGCCAATAGACCCACCAATAGCGTTCCTCCCGCGATAAACACCAGTTCTCTTTCTATTTGTTGGTCGCTAGGTTCGTAAAAATCTTCGAGTTTGGGTTCGCGTTGCAGTCCTACGGGTAGTTTGGTAGATTGACCACTCACCTCGTTGTAGTAACGCAACGCTCGGTCTACGTTAGAAAATGTTTCTTTAGAAGCATTTTGTTTTCTGATACGTTCGTTTAGAAAATCTAGATATTTTGTTCGTTCTCGTGGCCACTTATCTTTGGCGGCTGAGAGTTGTTCTATCGCTAAATCGTGTCTCTTACGCTCCTCGTCGGCATCACTCTGTTTCAGATTTGAAAATAAAAAGTTTTAACCAGTAAAAGCTAAGGCGTTGACGATCGCGCCTCCTAACATCATAGCAACGCTAGCCATATTATTATAAACGTCTTTTATATTAAATAATATGCAAACATTATCTAAACTGTATTATAGCCCGAGCGGTTATTGGAGAGGTGAAAGCGCCGTCGAGCATTTACACGATAAAACCAAAATCGATAAAAAGGTAATCAGATTTATATATGGCAAATTTATCTACCGGGTCCTGCGTATGTACCCAGGCCTACGAGTACTTCGCGAGAGTTTGAAACGACTTTCACCAAATGGATGTGCTATACCAAACCTGGGATAAAGTAAAACGCAAGACTTATAAATACGCTTTGACGGTTGTCGACGTTGCGAGTCGATACCACGAAGCAGAACCTTTGGTTTCTAAAACGGCAGATTCCACGCGAGATGCTATCGTCAAGATTTACGCAAGGTCGCCTTTGAGTTACCCTAAAACGTTGAGAGTAGACGCCGGTACCGAATTTAAAGGAGCATTTAAACAATGGATGGCCTCAAAAAACGTCGAGATTATCGTAGGCGAACCCGGAAACCACCGATCGCAAGGTATCGTAGAAAGATTTAATCGAACGCTAGCCGAGAGACTGTTTGGTCATCAGTACGCTCAAGAAATGTTAAATCCCGAGAGTAGAAACACGCAATGGGTCGAGCGATTACCCAGCGTGATCAAAGCTATAAACGATGAAACGACGAGATTAATAGCTAAAGCGCCGGCTAACCCCGTTAAAACAAAAGAGCAACAATTACCGCAAGACGCTATGGTTAGATATTTATATTACCCGGGTGAGCAAGAGGGTGGAACTTCTAGAAGAGCCACGGATCCCATTTGGAGCGTAGACATCTTCAACGTGGAAAAAAGAACGAGTCAATTTAAAATGATTAACGGTAAAAAAGTCACGACGGGTCCTACTCTTTATTACCTGCAAGACGGTCCAAAAAGGAGTTTTGTGAGACAAGAGCTTCAAGTCGTACCCGAGGACACGCAATTACCGCCTAATTAATATCTAGATTACGGTGACCATAAGCGAGCGTGTGTATTCCATCAGGTAAAATGTACCTCTTTGTGTCCAACGGACTCAACGACAGTTTATTTTGAGATACGGTGTAAAGGATGTGATTTTCCGATCTAATGTGAGTCATGGTTTCGTAATAAGATTTCTTGTTTAAGATGCAGTCGTAATAGTGTCGGTGTTTTAATTTCTTAGAGGTGACCGATTTTGTGACTCCCTTGGCTTTTTTCAAGTTGATGTCAGCGGTTAAAATCGAGTACATTTTAGGTCTTATACAAACGACTTCTTTGATTATTTTACCTCCAAACTCGTCTTTAAATTTACCGATCTTTTTCTTATTGGTTGGGTCGTACAAAGGATGATCCGTCGGATAATTCGAAAGGTCGTATTGTTGTCCGTTTTGCTGCATATCTTTGTATACGTCGTCCGTGTGCACTACGAGTACCAAACTGTCTGTATCTGTGTACATCAACCTGATTTTCTCTTTGTACTTGTCTTTCAAATGGTTGTAATAAAAATCATACATCAGCGTCTTTGAGAGATCCAAGATACTCACTCCGCAGTAGATCGGTTTGTTTAACACGGTTTTAGTCTTGTACTTTTCGACAAATGACAATTTGCATTCTGAAAATGACGTCGTCGTTTTGTAGCTCGGTTTCTGTATAATTTTTTTGGTATTTATCTCGATCGTCATCGTTACTGTCTCTGAGTAGGTAACCGTCGATTCGGTTTCTGACGTTTTCCATCGTCTTACCAAACACGCTGTTATTCATCAGTTTAAAAAAGTCTTTCTCAAAATCAGAGGTCGCTTTTGTTCGGAGTTGCGTGTTTTTGTCGATGTAAGATGCCATCCAAGGTGCTTGTTTAAATTGCAGCACTCGATGCACCTTCTTAAGTTTCAAGCCGAGTTTGAGATACAACTGCAACGTGACGTAGTGCAAAACATATTTTTGTTTAGGATTAAGGGTACACGTTAATTTTTGCACGTTGCTATTAGGTTCGGTATCTAATAATTCGTTTTGATAATCAGACATCCATTCTTTTGGTATGACAATGTTTTCTGGCGCTAAGGGGTAATCGTTGTGCAGGTCGTGGAGATTGTCCGGGTAATCGAGGTCTACTTCGAAGCAATAACCGGTGTTTGACGTTTTCCTGAGAGATAATATCTTGGACTCGGTAAACGTTTTTGTAGACGCCCATTTAAAGTCTTTGTACGGCAGGTATTGACTCATGGCCCAGCCGTACAGATTGTTTGCATCGAGGTAGGTGATGTAACTCGACGGCTCGTTTTGATTATGGTCAGGTAGGTATTTGTTGTTGGCTTTGTGGTATCTCATACCACCCACGCTCGAGATACAACCTCTTTTTGCCTTTTCAAAAAATAAATGTTTGTCTACGTCTTGCAATAGTTCGAGTTTAACTTCCGAGTGTTTTAACAAGGCATCCCACGACAATCCTTGTGCTGTGTAGTATTTAGCAGGATCTAACGCGTAGTTTGTAATACACGTTTGCCTAAAGTTTTCAAATACGCAAGCCAGTAATAACGTATCGGTAGTGACGTACAAATCGTGATATTCCCCCATGTTTTTAACTTTAAACTCGTTCCACGTCAGTTTAGCTCTGTTGTAGTCCTCTCGCGATATATTTTCGTCTTTTAGGCTGCTGTAAAATTGTTCGATGGGAGGTAGGCTTGTCTCTTGAAATCTGTCAAACGAGTCCATGTATTCATATGGATAAACTCCTTTTTGTAACAACGAGTCGATGTTTTGACGATTAAAATGTTCTCTGAGTAGTAACAACTCTCTTGGACAAGCTTTAGATAATCTATCCAACGAAGACGCCATAAAATTAAACGAGTCTATAAATCGCATATTTCCGATCGAAAACGAAATATACTTTTCCGAATTTCTAGCGATAACTTGTATTTCCTTCTCGTCATCGTACTCTGAAATACTCTGCATGATCAAGTGAGCGTCGTAATTTTGCAGATTGTGAAAGACGACCGGTATGGGGGTAAAACCTGGTTTAACTTGTAATTTTAGATTGCAGTAGGCGTGCGCGGCACCTCTATATCTACCCGTGACGTGGCAGTGATCTCTCACCTTTCTAAATTTGTTGATTTTCTTTTTGCATTCGAGGCATTTAGACTCGGTAAATCCATTTTTGTTTTCGTACTGATGTTCTTTTATTTGTTTTTCTGTTTTTGGTATTTTGGGTTTCTGGCACTGACAGTTGCTCGAGTAATTGGGATAAATTGGTTTCTCGCAAATCCAACACGTGCTTGTTTTATCATGATGTTCTTTAGCTCGCTCGTTAAATCTCATGGGTTGGGGTTTTTTAAATATGCAATTTATGTCGCTTTGTATTTTTAACATTTTATTGACAAACTTTGATGCGGCATCTTTACCTCTATAAGTCTCTTGATACGCATTGGTGCCGTCGCATCTAACTACTACCAACGAGTAACCGCTAGCTTTGTGAATGTTTGTCTTTTGCGTGTTGTCCTTTTTATCGTCCGAGTTTTTTCTAAGATCGTTTCAAAGTCGGCGAAAACTACAAACGGTGCTTTTTGTTTAAACCTGTAGTTTTTAAATTCTAATATTGGCACATCGTTTTCGTCGACTATCCACTCGTTATTTACATATTTTCGCTTAGCGGTAGGAAATACAATCTTTGACGGATGTGTATCTATACCGTTACAATCGGTCATGTATCTATCTAATTTTACTTGCGTTCTATAATGACACAGGCACCTTCGACAAAAATATTTCTTACTTTTATGTTTTGTAACGTTGTAAATCAATCTCGAAAAATTATTTATCCAGCAGTAGTGATGCTTGTCGCCCTCAGAAAACAAAAACAGATCGATAGGTCGTGACTCTGGTTTATAGTTTTTAGACACGTATAAGGGATATATTTCCCCCTCATAACCGTATACGTTGATCGTTAAATTATTTTGTCTTTCTATCTTTGGTATCTGGTCGATCGGTGTTGGAAAGTCTACGCCTTTAAATTTGAGTCCGTCGTCTTTGGTGTAAATACTAGGTCTGTCTTTGCGAGGGCTATATTTGGGGTCGTTTTTTTATGTTATTTTTTACTTTATCCGTATACAAGCCAAGAGCGGCTCTCAAACACCATCTCAAACACTCGTCGTCTTTGTTTTTAATGTTAATCATCGCCTGTTTTCTTTTGATATGTGGGGGTAGGTCTATGTAAGAACTGCATCTCACGGGGTTAAACCTGTTGATGTTGATATACAACGCCATTATCTTTTTTAAAACCCAACCCGATCCTTGATTCGTATACCTTTCATCCTTTTTAAATAGCTGGTCGATGTCTTCTTTTAAAACCTGTTTTATTTGACTTTGATTTAAAACAACTCTCTGATCGGTATAATGTGTAGCTTCGATCGTTTCTATCGTACCATCCGGTTTGGTTTTTTCGTATTTTATTTTGATTGTGAGCTCCATTTTTAAACCTCTTAGCTCTCTCAATTCTGACTTGATTTTATTTACTATTTGATCTTTGTGCGTATCAAAAAATCTGACTAAATCGTCGTTAAAAAGTCTAGGAATCAGTTCCCAGTTTCTAAAGTTGTTTCTAAATCTTCTCGTCGCTCTAAACTCAGCCTCTTGAAAATCCTCGGGTTGCCTAGAGTTTTGAGTCGCCAAGAGTAAATCTTTTTTCAAAAATCGACCTTTATAACCCGACGGATTATATTCTAGATCATAATCGTCTACAATCTGTTTGAGCTCATGTAGCTTCTTTTTCCTCAAGTTTTTAAATTGAGCTTCGTATTTTTTTATCCCGTTGATGTAGACTTTACGCGTAAGAGCAACATTTTGATTGTACGGTATATTATATCGCTGGACGTAATCGCGCAGCGTTGCTTTATTCCATCTAGAAAATCCCTTAACGATTGGCTTCATCTCATAAGTCACCATTTATTATATAGTAATATAATATTTTTTTTTTTTTTTTTTTTTTGTAGATGAGGTCATTATTTTTGGATTTATAAGCAATCAGACTCGCCGGCTAGAGAGAGATCTTCAAGACGAGAGATATTGAGCCCCGGTTTTGGCCTGGGGCTGAGACTGAGATATTGGGAGGGCAAGGGAGGGGCGGGGGCAGATATCATGGGAGAGAGGGGGCAGAGATCAAGGGGAGGGGCGGGGCTAGGGGGCGTGGCCAGTGGGTGGGGCTATGGGCGGGATTATTGGGGAGAGGGGGGCAGATAATGGGATTTGTCGCCGTACCCTCCCCCTTCTTTTACTACATAGTCAACAGTGGCATGAGGAGGATTGGGCTATTAACTTAAGTGCATTACTTTCAGGAAAAGCTCTTGAATTTTATTTTAGACTCTCCACAGATGAAGCAGGTGATTCAGAGTCCTCAAGTCAGCACTACTGAAGCGGTTTCAGCTTACTGCAGATGGATTGAGATTGAAGCTTCGAACAGCCAGACCAGAGTCAGGAGAGACTGGACATCAGTTTGCTGCACGGTTGGCCAACTACCTCGGCCGATGGATCGACCTAGCAGAGGCAGAGACTACCTATAGCGGGCTGAAGGATCTCTTACTGCGGGAACAATTTGCAGCTGGATGTAGTCGTGAGTTGGCCCTTTTTCTTAAAGAAAGACAACCCAAAGACATTGATACTATGGCCAAAATTGCTGAGCACTATCTTGAAGCTCGGGGTGGCATGTTTGGTAATCCATCCATTTCCAGAAACCCCCCAACCCAGAAAAGTTTCAGTCAACCTAGGAAAGATGGGGTTTCCCATGTAGCATCCCCTACAACATCTCCAAGTACAAACAGACCCTTGGTAACTTGCTATATCTGTCAAAAACAAGGTCATGTAGCCAGAGATTGTAGATTTGCAACTACACTTGGCTCTAGTGCACCCCGCAGATGTTTTATCTGTCACAAAGTTGGCCACATTGCCAAAAACTGTTATCAAAACAGAAATCCAGTTGCCTCTATGCTCACAGAAGTTGAAACTCCTAGTACCAGCTCACCACCACAACTTCCTAATCCTTCAGGAATTACAAATACCTCTTTTCATTGTGAGAGTTGTACCTGTGTCCATTCAAACTCCCCAGAGAAACCAGAGACAGTTGCATGTATGGTAGTAAGCAAGGTATCTTCTCTTGGTGCATGTTGCTTTGGAAATAATCATGATCGTGTAACTCTTAAGTGTGGTCATTCTTTACCAATTATGAGTGCTGCATGTAGTGATAACATCACAAAGAAGATGCCCGTTACTTCTGGTAGAGTGGGTCAACGTCCAGTGTCTGTACTCAGGGACAGTGAATGCAGCGGCGTTGTGATCAGGCGTGACCTAGTTTCTGATGATCAACTTACTGGTGAGGTCAAGACTTGCATCCTTATTGATGGGACTGCTCGACAAGTTCCTGTCGCTGTCGTACCAGTAAGTACTCCTTACTTCACTGGAAAGACAGAAGTTTTGTGTATGAACAAACCAGTGTATGACCTCATTTTAGGTAACATTCCAGGTGTTCGAGCTCCAGACAATCCAGATGAGTCATGGAGCCTCATTTCATCAAAGGCCTGCGCTGTCCAGACGAGAGCTCAGACTAAGTCTCAAGACTCCAAGCCCTTTCGCTGTCTTAAAGTTCCGAAGCCAATGGATGACATCGTTACTGCGGAGGGACTGCAGAAGGCTCAGCAGGAGGATCCTACTCTTCGTCGAAGTAGAGAGCTGGCTGAAACTCAGTCTGAGAAGGTTAGTCGAAGTCAGGCTACGTCCCGATTTCTATATCGGAATGGCATATTGTTCAGACAATTTCAAGCTCCAAATGTGGAATTTGGTAACATCTTCGACCAAGTTGTTGTTCCTCAAGTTCATCGCACACAAGTGATGCGTATGGCCCACAAAGCAATATTGGGTGGTCACCAAGGACCTAAGAAGACAACTGACAGAGTTCTCACCAATTTCGTTTGGCCAGGGATGACAGCTGATATTACTCGGTATTGTAGATCTTGTGATGTTTGCCAGAGGACGGTTCCTAAAGGTAGAGTAACCAAAGTTCCCCTTGGTAGCATGCCGCTGATTGAATGTCCTTTTGATCGAATCGCAGTAGATATCATTGGTCCCATTCACCCTATGACAGAAGGCCGCAACAGATATATACTTACCATCATTGATTATGCCACGCGATATCCTGAGGCAGTACCTCTTCCTAGTATTGAAGCAGAACGGGTTGCAGAAGCCTTAGTTGGTGTTTTCACCCGAGTTGGGGTTCCAAAACAGATGCTTACCGATCAAGGGTCACAATTTACATCTGAAGTCATGAAACAGGTTAGCAAGCTTCTCTCTGTTCACCAGCTGACTACCACACCATACCATCCTATTTGCAATGGATTGGTGGAGCGTTTTAATGGCACCCTTAAGCAGATGCTTCGACGCATGTGTGCTGAGCGACCCCGGGATTGGGATCGTTACATTAACCCACTTCTATTTGCAGTCAGAGAAGCACCACAAGAGAGTCTCGGATTTTCTCCATTCGAGCTGCTCTATGGTCGTCAAGTCAGAGGTCCCATGACCATTCTACGTGAGTTATGGACAGGAGAGGTTGACACAACTGAGACGAAAACCACCTACCAATACATCCTGGATTTGAGGGAAAGATTAGAGAATACATGTCAGACGGCCCATCAAGCACTTCAGAAGTCTAGTGCTAGATACAAGCAGCATTATGACAAGCGGAGTAAGGCAAGAAGTTTCTCCGTTGGAGATCAGGTTCTTCTGCTCTTACCAACAGACAGAAATAAACTTCTCCTTCAGTGGAAAGGTCCTTTTCCTATTCTTGATAAGATCGGCACCATGGACTACCGGATTGACCATAATGGAAAGTCCAAAGTGTTCCATGCAAATCTTCTGATGAAGTACTGTGAAAGATCCAAAGAGGTGACCAGCTGCCTAGAGATTCCTAGTACGAATTCTCAGTGTGTCTTTGAGATAGTAGGTACTGCTGTAATTGAACCTGAGCATGATGATCATTCTGAATCTCATAACACTCTTTGCATGTCTAATGAGAATCTTTTACAGCTCCATCCCTTAACAGCCAAGGAGACGATCAAGGATGTCAACATCAACACAGCTCTCCATCCAGATCAACGAAGTGGAGTCAACAGACTCCTAAGGAACTACCGTGATACTCTCACCGATCTACCTGGGAGGACCACTGTGGGATAGCACACCATCACCCTTCACAAGAATGAGCCAATACGTAGTAAGCCCTATCCACTCCCCCATGCCTTACGAAACACCGTGAAAGAGGAGGTGAGCACAATGTTACAAATGGGAGTCATAGAACCATCCAATGCACCTTTTGCTTCACCCATAGTCTTAGTCAAAAAGCCTGATGGATCTAATCGATTCTGTGTCGATTATAGAAAGCTAAACCAAGTTTCTATCTTTGACGCCGAACCTATCCCAGATCAAGAGGAATTATTCACAAAACTGGCCACTGACAATTACTTCACTAAGATCGATTTGAGCAAAGGTTATTGGCAGGTACCAATGGACGAGTCATCTAAGCCACTTACTTCATTTATCACTCCTGATGGGTTGTTTCAGTTCACTGTCATGCCTTTTGGGTTAGTGAACGCGCCCGCAACTTTCAGTAGAATTATGCGCAAACTTCTCAGGGATCAACCATGTGTGATTAATTACATTGACGACATCTTAGTCCATACAACATCTTGGGAACGTCACATTCAAGTACTGACAGAGTTGTTCCGCAAGTTAAGATCAGCAAATTTGACAGCTCGACCAAGCAAGTGCTTCATTGCACAAGAGCAAATTGAATTTCTGGGTCATGTAGTTGGCAAAGGTCTCTTACAACCCAGACCTGAGAAACTACTCACCATCCAACAAGCCAAGCAACCAGAAACAAAGAAGCAACTCAGATCATTTCTCGGTATGACCAATTACTACCGGAAGTTCATTCCCAACTATTCTGTGATTGCAGTCCCCTTGACTGACAAAACCAAAAACAAAGAGCCAAACAAAGTCTGTTGGGAAACTAGTCAACAACAAGCTTTCTCCACACTTAAGGATAAGCTCACTAGTTCACCCGTTCTTCACCTTCCTGATCTGAACAAAGAATTCATTCTGAGAACTGATGCCTCACACTTAGGTTTAGGAGCTGTGCTTCTTCAGATGCATAATGGTGAGAAATTTCCTGTAGCTTACGCTAGCAAAAAGCTTCTTCCTAGAGAGATATCTTACTCTGTAATGGAGAAAGAGTGTTTTGCCATTGTTTGGGCCGTTCGTAAGTTCGAACCATATCTCTATGGCAGACGTTTTACTCTTGAAACCGATCACCAACCCTTGACTTTCCTACAGAAGGCTAGAATGGCTAACGGTAGAATAATGCGCTGGGCACTCGCCCTGCAACCGTACAGGTTCCATATTGAGGCCATCAAAGGAAGTGACAACATAGGAGCTGACTTTCTTAGTCGTTCTTGAGCCAACAGCAGATCGAAGAAAATGTATAAATACATTTTTTTAAAAGGGGGGTGAAATGTCACATTTGATCTGTAATTTTCTTATTTTGATATGTAATTTTCTCATTTTACCAGTAAGTTTGTACATGTAGTTCCTTTAAGAACCAGTCTGTGTCTATTTATTTCCCCAATACCTTGATTGGCTAATAGTTTAGGCCTAATGAATATTTAATCAGGTCTTGCTCTCACATGCTTTTCTTTTTCTCAGTTGAGTGAATGTACCTTATAAGGACAGAAATGTGGTGTATGGTGATTGTATGAGTGTTGCTGGAATGTGCCTTTTGTTGAGTGCCATGGTTAGTGGAGCTTGGAATTTTTGTCAGTTTTTCTTGGGGTGCGGCCTAATCAGTTGAGACCAGAGACCGATAGCAGAAGAGTCAACATTTTGCAGGACTCTTGAGCAGAATTTTGCTTTGCCAAACCTATCCAGTGTGTCATTACCTAAAAAGTGCTGAATATTTAAACAGCCTTGTGTGACAAGCAGATTCTCTGATTTATTCGAGTGAAGAAACTCCTAACCGTAAGTTTACACACATTTGGTTTTATTATTCGTCACTATTTTCAAGTTGATTTATCTTTTATGTGATTGTATTAAATCTCAAAATCGTTCATCAAGACAGTGTAAAATTAAGGTACTTTGCGAAAACATGAAGATAAAATAATTCTGGTTTTCTTTAGGACTAAAAATTAAAGGTTTCAATTTAGTGAATCGGATTTTGGTATAATATTAATTCTTTAGATGGCACGTAATTCCGGGGTTTGAAGTTGAGCTACTTTTACACCATCTCTGTTGTGCCGAGAGCTACCTGTACTTCCCCTACCGCACTGGTTAGAAGTGACGTACCACCTGTATCTGATCTGTTGGACGGGAATCAGAGTGTGGCACTGCACATATAGACTGGGATCACCAAGCTTAGCATCGCCAACTTCATCATCTTCCCTTATAAACTGTGACGTCCCCGGAACGTTTAGGACTGATAACATATCGAGTGTCGGGAACAATTTTGTAAATATTAAGATTTCCTGATCTAGAGGTCCGGAGATTTTGAAAATACTTGTAGAAAAGTAAAACTTGCTAAAAACAGGAGAAGGTTTATGGCATATAACTGAAGTTGAAGGTTTTCATAAGATTTAGTTTCGAAGTTGATGATAGCAGATTGAGGTTAACATTAATATTGATTAAGGCCGGTTGGCATTGGAGATTTCAGTGGATTGTAAAAAGGTTAAATTAAAATTTTGATGTGGAAAAGGTTTTCCTGAATTGAAACCCGATTCAAAATTTTGGCTTGAAATTTGAGGTGAAATCTGGAAGTTGAAAACAGAAATTTAATTCACATAGATATTGGAGTTGAAGTTTATTGGATTTTAAGATTATTATTGAGGTGACTTTAGAAAATCTTGAAGTCAGTATAAGTCTGGAGACTGTATTTTGGTAGTGATTTTGAAGACAGAAAGTGTTCTGGAAGTTTAAGTGAGTTTCGAAAGTTTGAGAAGTATAGGTCTTGAAACTCGAGTGAAATTTGAAATTTAAGATTATTGATCACATTTCGAGAAAATTTCGTTTTTGGAGATTGGTTATTGATCAATGGTTTGAGACCTGAAGTTTGCAGATTGAGAATTAGTGCAAATTGATTGATATTTGAAATTCTCGTAGTTGAATTCGGAAGTGATTTGTTTTTGAGAGTATTATTTCATCGAAGCGTTGAGAAATACCAAATTTACAGAAGGTTGCAGACTGAGAATTTATTGGAAATCTGTACCTGATTTTAATAAGTCGAGTTATAGAAATTGTTTTGGACTTGTGAATTTATAATTTTGTGAAATTTGGGGATTTTGTGTAAATAAATTTGCTTGTATATTGTATATAGAATATTGAGAAGTGTCTAGTTGGTTTTCATTCATTTCATGGGAGTGTATGGCATATTTCCTAAATTCTATTTGTCCGATGGAGTCACCAAAAGTGACTGTGTGACACCCAACGAAGTTTGATAAACCCAAAGTTAATATATATACTGTAATTCTTGTGTAAATACCTAATAATTTGTATATATATTGTCTCTATTTGTACTATAAATAAAACATTTCATATTTTTGAGACAACAGAAAACATTCGCTCTACCCAAATCATTTTTTTAGTGGAACCCCTCGGACATAAGGAGAGTGCCCCATTTTAAAACTAACAAATTCCACTCTCCCCGGTTACAAATACACTATTCGAATATGAAATGGGTCTCCCGGTCAGTTAATGTTTTGCCTTGACTGAATTTATATGCATATACAACATGCAACAGATGCAAACTCTTGAATCTGACTTTAAAGAACCTTTGTACGCTAATGACCAACAGGACGATTTTCTGTTGGGCGTTGGCTTCAATTTCACGGGCTTCACATTACCGTAAAAACCCCGGGTGAAAGAATTTCGTTATTTTAATGACAGTAGCCGAGGAAACCACCGAATTTTAATGCTTGTACAAGGCTACTTGAACCACATTTAAAATACGCAGCAAATTGAATAACAAAAGAATTAATTCAGACGTTGTTTTACATCACAAAAGCTCGCTGGCGTCCTGTGGGTGATCCAGAACATACAATGAGCAAAACTAAGTTGACGGAAGAAACATACATGTGCATGTACAGTACGTAGTACGTGTACAGGATTATCCTATAAACTGGGGGGTTAGTAGGGCCTAGAAACTACTTTTGTATTGCGATTTTCGGAATTTGTCTGTTTATTCAAAAAAGGAGTTCCATCGCCCCAGTTAGTGGGTCTATAATCGGGGAGCTACATACGTATACAGCTAGCTGGAGGCGAGATCTCCTCTGGCGTATATCCCGCGGCCAACTGTGAAGCGCGTGTTGTGTGGGCTTTACTTTAGGCCTAGGGAGCGCTCCGCATATGGCCGGCCCACAGACCGCGATCATTTTCGACTACGGGCGCGGCGCTGCCGGGCGCGCGCGTGCACGCTAGGCTATAAGCAGGTCGGGGACCAGACCTAAAATCTGGCAACGACGCCAGATTGCACAACCGCCGCCTGAGCATGCAAGCGACGACCTGATGATGACGTCATTACTTTCTTATGTTGTTTCATTGTGTCGCCGAGGCGGTCGACAAAAACACGTTCTGCAACAAAATGAAGATTTTGCTAAACTTACGGCATGTATGTAAATGTTTATATTAAGTGTCTTCGTCGATTTTTAGAAGCAGACTGTATGATTCCGATCATCCGATGCAGTTTCCCAATATGACAATATGACCCTCAGATATTTTTTTTATGCCGGTAGTGTTACCGATACGGCCGGGAATGGCCGCTACATGATACATCATCACGATCGTCGCTTGCTCAGGCGTCAGTTGTACAATCTAGCGTCGTCGCTAAATTTAATTCTGGTCCCCGACCTGATAAGAGGGTATCCTTAATTGCATTTACTGCGCACGCGATCGAAGGGATTGTGTGTGTTTTTTATACAGTTCAATGCTACTAATAGATCATTAACTTTGTCACGTGAGAGGATTTAACCAATTAAAGCGAAAGGGGTCTGATTTTCATACGAGTCGCATATAAATAATGTGATACCAGATCAATATTTTGGCCTTGTTCTGCTTCAAAATACTCGGCGGCCAAACTAACAAAATGAACTCAATCCGTACTTAGATTACATCAAACGCGTCTAAAACATTGGAAGTCCAATCAAGTGAAGTCTAAACATAAGACCAATGTTTGCACTGGTCGACACAAGACCGAATTTCTCTCTAACGGCGCGGTCGTCGTACGACGGTTGTGTTGCAGTATTTCCACTTTTAAGGAAATTTACTTATTTTAAGGAAATATGCACCTCCTAAGAAAATTTCTAAGGAAATGAACAATTTAAGGATATTTCCAAACTGTAAAGGATTTTTTTTAAGAATTCATAAAATATAACTTATAAGAACACTAAGGAAAATAATGTTTAAAGAAAATTACAGATAAACCACGAAAGGGAAACTGACTAGGTGCATTACAACATTTTACAGAATTTTAACAAACAAATCGACTGGAGCGGGACGTGAACCTGCAACCCCCGGATAACCGTTCCGGTGTTCTAGCCAACTGAGCTATCCAGCCCAATGTTGGCGGCTTTCCCAAATTAGTCAATTCTTTGTTCAGTGGGGCGCAAGTCAAAAGCCATAAACCCGTGTGTACCACATACCCGGGAACACAAGTCACAATGCCTAGCAACATTAGAAATGCTGCAAACCCAGGAGGTAGCAAACGGGGATCACTCAAAGAGGATACGGCTTTTTCATTTTAAATTTACAGATAAACCACAAAGGGAAACTGACTAGGTGCAGTACAACAATTTTACAGAATTTGGATAAAGAAATTGACTGGAGCAGGATTTGAACCTGCGACCTGATAACCGTTCCGGTGCTCTAACCAACTGAGCTATCCAGCCCTATGTTGGCGGCCTTCCCAAATTAGTCAATTCTTTGTTCAGTGGGGCGCAAGTCAAAAGCCATAAACCCGTGTGTACCGTATAACCGGGGATCACGCCCAAAGTCACGAATTTCTGTAAAAGAAATTCTGTCAAATGTTGTAATGCACCCAAGTTTATGGCTTCTGACTCCCCACTGAACAAAGAATCATCAAACCTAGCATTTTGTATTTGTTCATTTAGTCGTTTTCCAATGAAATGGTTAAAAGATTTCCCCTTCAATTTAACAATTCGGCTTGGTGTCCATCATTCAGCACCCCCAAAATTATATAAAATAGATGTTACTAACCTGTATAGATGTTACTGTTTAACTTCTTGCCTATTTTTTTTTCGTGCAATCTACCCCTTTAATTAATAAACACCACGAGCTCTCCTTATTCTTCTGCCCCTAAATCAGTCACATTGGTTTGTTACTGCATAAAATGTACGTGCTTGTTGACAGAGTATACGTAAACAACCACAATAAAGATAGAATACAATAATCATAAATAAATAGATCACAACGTTTAGATTATATTGATGATGATGATGATCCCTTCCGCCCCCGGCGGCAAGTCCCCTTCCCGGCAGTAACCTCTCTGGATCCGCCCTCGTTTATAGCACCTGAATATTTTCAGGATTTCAGCCCCGGTGCGGACTCCGGCTCAAACGTCGCTGCCGTGTTCTGCTTCATTATTATCGGAGGTCCATCTTATAGAGCAGGCAGTTCTATTTGGGCGGCGATCGGCAAGAGATAGTGGGTGGGGGTCGTTTTCCCCACACATCAGTAAGGGGGTGTTTTCCTTTGCACCTCTACTTGTTTTTGTAGGCCAGTTTGCTCAAGCTGGTTCATTTACTGTTCTCATCCTGCTCAGATGAACGAAAATAATACCATTCGAGCTTGGGAGACGATATGTAAAAAAAAACATTTATGCCGAGACCCAGTTTTTCATCGGTTTATATGCCGGCGTGGGCTTACATGATACATATTTCGCAACTGCACTAACTGCAACTGCAACGCCATAATGTTTGCAGTGCACGTACCTGAGGCCCAGTACCACCACATCAAAAACATACCACTGATTATTTCCAGTTACGAAATAAATAAATTAGTAAAGGCATTATGAATTAATGGCAATGAGGCGCTCATATGATTCTACCATACTCCCCTACTAGTATAGGCTGTTGTGTACTTTTGCATTTTTTTTTGCTAAAGAAGGAATTTTTGTCATTTTTGAATGGAGTTTACCTCTCTGAGCCAGAAATCCATTGGTAACATTTTTTTCTATCTACCGTGTGGCGGCCATCTTGGATTTCAAAATGGCCGCCATTTCGGACCTTATTTGTATCATAACTTCGGGCCTGATTGTCATATGAAGTCCATTTTGGTGGCAAACCCCATGTTTTTGATACCAAGGAACCCAAGTAAGTCATTGTCTATGGTGTACTTCATATGGATGGCGGCCATCTTGGAAAATTTCAAAATAACCGCCAATTTGAACCTATTTTGCATAATAACTTTGGACTTGAATGCCGTATGAAATCCATTTTGGTAGCAAACCCCATGTTTTCGATACCAAGGAATCTAATTAAAACACTGTTGAAGAGGTGTCCCTAATGGATGGCAGCCATCTTGGATATTTGAAAAGAGCGACCATCTTGGATTTAATTTAAATAATACCATTGCAATCGAATGTCGTATGAAGTCCATTTTGGTGGCAAATCCCATGTTTTTTTATACCAAGGAACCCAAGTGAATCATTGTTGCTGTGGTAGTCCTAATGGATAACAGCCATCTTGAATATTTCAAAATGGCCGCCATTTTGAACTTCTTTGCATGTAAAAGTTGGACCCGAATATCATATGAAGTCAATTTTAGCGGCAAACCCATAAATTTGATACCAAGGAATCTAAATAAAACATTGTTGATAAGGTCCGGTATCCCCAAAGATGGCAGCCATCTTAGATTTTTCAAAATAGCCACAATCTTGGACCTAATTTTCATGATAATTTGTCCATTTTCATGATAAGTCAATTTTGGTAGCAAACCCGTGTTTTTGACAAAATGCACAATAAATTAAAGCTCATGTAGTTGCAGTATTTCTTGGTGATCCTGAATTTTCTTGCAATGAATGGATTAAGAGTAGTGTAAGTATCGAATGCAATGAATGGAATTTTGCTAGAACATGTTAGATCCCTTACTCTTGTTAAAATCTTAAAAATTCTTCTCACATAACTGCGACATGCCATTCTGGAACTGAAGCACGAACCCTAGTTTCACCATCACTCTTCCCTCACAGTGTCTGGGTTTGTGTTGCAACAGTCCTCATCTGCTTCACATCTGCAGAGCTTTGTGCAGGCTAGCTTGTTCTGCTTACAAAGTACATCGTCCCGTTGAGCAGTGACTGGCGCCACAGTTGCACTTTTGGAGTTCCACAACTGCCTCAGGTGCGAGGGGCTCTTTGGTAAGGACAGGCATGAGTCTACCATCACTCCTACTCCAGCCAAGTGTACAAGGGTCTGGTATTGTTGGATCCAAAATACTGTCCTGTGCCCAGAGACGAGCCTGCATGTGTGCTCTAAGAATGTGCTGTAGCCAAGCACCCGCCGTAGGGGGCAATCTGTTGACGCTTTATTTTGCTGTGAGTTTACTGAATCTCTTCCATCTAAGTGTTGCTGGGCCTTGTGCAGAGACTTCCTTTGTGCTTACAAGCATGCACAAATATTCTTCACAGCCTACAATGACATCAGGTGATGGTTTTTCATCCTGGCCAAGCTTTGATAGAGCTGAAACAACATGTGATGGAGCTGACATCAGAGTGGCAAGAGCTTTTTTTTCCCCCAATGCCTCGGATTTTGCCAGTGGTGTCTGATCCGGTTATTGCATGAAAGCCTGGTAATGCTGCAGCTACTTGTGGACCAAGCTTATCATGTATAAGTTTGAGCTGTACCCGTCTGCGTTTTGCACTTGTACCTGTGAGAATTCCTGTGTTTGGACCCAGTTCAGTGAGTCTGCACAATAAGAGAACCCACCAGTCAGTGTCCTGGGTGAAGAAGTCCACTCTATTGCTAGGATCTGCATGAACAATTTCAAGGGCATGCAGCATCATGAGGGTATATGCCTCCTCGTGTGTACTCACGCTGGTGGTTGCACAGTGTTCCGTGGAATTAGCCAGGACACTCTTCCGTGTTGCAGTTACAACGGGCTCCTTGCAGAATTAAATTAGTTTGTCAGCAAGAAACAATGTCAGCCCATCTTTTGTTTTCTTGCTTGCCAGGAATTTTGCAGCATCTCTGATTGGAGTGCTATCATCAACAATTAAATCTTTGCAAGAAGTAGATGAATATCTGATATCATCCTTTATTGATATCTGCTTATTGTAGTTGTCAAAGACCACTCTCCCAGCTTTGTACTTCTATAGTTCAGCATCAACATATTTAACCATACTTTCGCCCAAATCCTTGCATGTCTTAAACTTGCCAGCATGCATCAGCGCTTGTACAACAGCCATTCCATCTATGATGAGAATTTTGTTGCAGCTGCCAAGGGAACTTACAGACTGGTTGACTACGTCATCACCTACCAGCTCTTCAAAAGCATGGTGAGTTCGCTTTTTTTTTTACAAGGCAAAACATCACCAGCTGGATTCAAAAGCATAGGATTAATGCTGTTGAATTCATACGCAGAGATTGCGTCCTGCAGATCAAATGAACGCCCTGACTGGGCAATGACCAAAAGCCGTGAGAAAAGGGGTAGCAGTGGACTTCAGTTGAAATTCTGTAGTTTTACCCTTGAGTATGATCTTCTTGCAGAGGTCATTCCAGTTTAAGAACTTCAGCTTTGGCATACGTTCCCACAAGTTACCTTCACCACGTATTCTCTGTTCTATGAAAAACGACTTCGCTTCTTGTCCACGCACCTCTAAGTTCAAAATACTTGATTGTGCTTCTTTCCTCAGAACTTGTTTCGTCATGAAGTTGTAGAGATGCTCTTCTCCGTTGCTAAAAACCTTGTGGGGCTTGATGGTTGCTTTCAAAGCCAAAATGGCTTTCTCCTGGTGAGCAGATTTGGTCGATGACAAATGGTGGTGTTGGTCCCGGCCATGTGCAGGCGATTTATGTGATATGTTGAACATCTCTTTAGTTTCCTGAGACAGCCGTCCAAGTTCAGGGGCAGCCAGACAATACTTCAGGAGTGTGGCAGGTTTGTTTGTGATTCCATGTAAGCCTCCTTCACCCTTGAGGACCTTGTTTTCCTGTTCTTGTGCTTGATCCACACCAATACTGGTGGATGGGGTGCTGTTCTTTGTCACTGCAAATTCTCCAGTCGTGAGTCTTTTCCAGATACCAGGATTATCTTTCTTGACTGCATAAGAGCGTGCTACGAATTCTAGGATGTTCTGGGCATAGTCATGTCTGTTGTATGCAAAGAAATATGTGCACAGATCTTCGAGTGAAGCCAAGTAAAATTCAAATTGTGGTTCTCTGATGGAGCGATGGAAGTTGAGCAGCGTTTGTACCTGGCGCATGTACATCCGAACCCACTTGAACATCAGAGTGGACTCATTTCTCTTATCAAAGTCGACCAGCTGTTTCTCGAGATTTATACTTTCGATGGTGACCAGCTGTAGGTGCATCATTTTCTTTTTTAGGCGTGAGCCCGTAAGTTTGAAACCCGCGAGGCCTATTTAAATTGATTTTTTTTTAAAACCCTTTTGGGCTATGCGTCCAGATTAGTCTCCGGGGAAATGTTCATCACGTTCAAACAACACCATCATCCAAATAACTGAAAACTAAAACGCCACACATTTGTTTATTAATTCTTTTATGTATTCATTTGCATTCTAGGTGGCTCGATCTGCTTCACCCTCAGACAGCGAAGGAAGGCCACCAAGCTCACCCAGCATCATGACACAGTCAGCGCTGGCATCAGTGTCTTAATTTACACCAAAACTAGTCCCATTCAGGAAAATCAGCTTTATTAACATTCCTGGAATTGCAAGTCTTTGAAGAATTAACTGACTGCTGTTGAAATTAAGCCTTGAAGGTTTTGTGGATGTCCCTAAAATGTCTGCAATGGAAGGGTTACGTGAAGTTGTACAATTTTATTTCACTTCGGGGACTAGTCAGAGAGAAATATTACAGTTTTTGAAAGCCATCAATGGAGTTCACATAAGTATGAGAACACTGCAGAGACTCCTGAAGGAAGCAAAGCTGTACCGCCGTAAATTCCGGTCTGACTTACTTGAAGTGGCTCTGTTTGTCCAGTCCCATCTCAATAGTCATGGCAAACTTCACGGTTACAAACTTATGCATTTGAAGTGCATCCAAGCGGGTTTCGTTGTAACTAAAGAAACAGTACGAATGCTACCTCATATTCTGGATCCAGAAGGTGTAGCCATTCGAAAGCGAGGTCGTCTTCGACGTAGGATTTATGAAAACCCGGGTCCTAATTTCTTTTGGCACGTGGACTCGTACGACAAATTGAATTTTGTATTAACGGTGCTATTGATGGCTTTTCGAGGCAGATTATTTGGATGCCTGCATTTTGTACCAACAGTGATCCAAAACTTATAGCAGGATACTTTATTGAAGAGGTACAATGTAGAATGGGGTGTCCAGCACGCCTACGATGTGACCTTGGAACTGAAAATGGGCATCTTGAACAAATGCAACGATTCTTGCGATATGGTCACACAGATGAGTTTGCAAGCAGGTGCTTTGTGTATGGCTCAAGTAACCACAACCAACGTATAGAAAGCTAGTGGTGCTTTCTACGGAAGCAACTTGCTCAATTCTGGATGAACCAGTTGCAGTCACTAAAACAGAATGACCTCTTCTGTGGTGACTTGTTGGATAAAGCTCTTGCACAGTTTTGCTGCATGAGGATAATTCAGGTAAACGTTGAAAGACAATATGAAATGTACCAATGATCACAAAATTATGTAAATGTCAGTGCCTGATTAATTGAAACACCCCTTAAACATTTCTGCAATTCAAATTCGAGGGATAATCTCTTTCTTGTTACTTATCAACGAGAAACAAATCTGGAATCATTTGAAAGCTGCATCGTTCCTCTTTACAATGATGTGCCATTCACTATTATTATGCAATCATGGAATGCGCAATACTCCTGAATCGTGTGGAAAGTGAGACGTGAAATGTTGCAAACTTCACTGTTTTCAACTCTGAAGTCTCCGTTTCATTTGCTGATGCAATGATTTTTGAAACATTACGAATTACACATCATTGTAAAGAGGAATACATGCATGATAGCGATACCACATTCTTGTATGATGAATGATGAGTAACGAAAGAAATATTGTCCCTCCAACTTGAATTGCAGACCGACCTTTTTTGTGGGGTTTATTATCTGATCATGGTTTTGCACCAAAACATATTTGCCCAAACATACTTCAATCAACCTTAGGGATGATAAAATACACTGTACATTTTGTTTTTGGCTGCTGTACTTTCTTGAGAAAGATACATGTAATTAACTCACACAGTGCCTGCAGCCTACTCAGACTTTACTTTGCTTGTTAAACAATCCTAAATGGCAAAGGTGGAAAGTATAGTTTGCACAATCATGCCAATTGTAATATTGTGACTTTTATAAATTTCTGTTGCTTTGTTTTCAGCAAGAGCTAGATCACCTAGTAACTCTGTGGAATGCGCACAGGATTCGCTCCAGTCGATACGGGGTTGTTCCAAGTGGGCGTCTCATCCTGATGTACACGATCCCGGAAAACTTTCGCCCGTGTGGATAAACTGCAAAGTGTCAGCCATCAACACATTGAGGCATGCAGGCAGGAATGTCGCTTAAAAGGACTGTTTCCCTGTGATGAAACTGTTTTTGAACTGTCATGCCTCATAATGGAGGAAGATAATGTTGGTCCCCCAGAAACGCCACAGCAGTGTTTGCAGCTATATCTATATCCCCCAGAAACGCCACAGCAGTGTTTGCAGCTATATCTATATCTCAGAGACCAAATTCGAAATGGCCTGTAATTTGCAGTGAAGCTGCATTTCAGTGTAAGCAAGAATGACCAAAGCCTGTAGGCATCTTGTAACGCTCTCCTTTTTTGTAAAAATTTGTTTTTCACAAAGGATTGTTTTTCTCAAGTAACGTGTTCACATGTGATTATGTATGTTGGGATATTTTATTGTTTTAGTCCTGTTGGAATGCTCGACAGATAGCTTTTGCGATGAGACACTTTCCCCAGTTGGAAAACAACTAAAGGTACACTGTTGATTGAGATGGTGAATGGAAACCATAATTTGTACTAAAGCAGAGCTTGTATATATACGTACATGAACGATGATTTAATTATGTGAATATTTTCTTGTGTGATGACCCCCTTTAAATGAAACGAAATCAGTTTTCAACCGATTTGTTGGGAGACCAAATTGAAAGGATCACCACACTGCTGCAATTTTTTGTAGTATAAAGTGTATTTTTCTTAATTCACACAGATGAAATGCTGAGCATAAACACCAATTTTGAATTCGACAGATTGTGTTATTGTGAAGTAGATTACACAGTTTAGGTTGTATATAACAGTGCCAGGCACATTTAGTTTTAAACTTTTCCGGTGCACTACATCAAAATCAAAGCAAATCAAAACAAATGTCATTCTTGATGAACCCCAGAAATTGGTATTCAATTTGGATGTGAAAATGCATTGAACATGAAATCAGGGGCGGATCCAGAGGGTGTTGGGGCATGCCTCCTTTTTCCTTCTAAAAATACAAAGAACCCAATAAAATTGGAGAGACGAACTGAAAAGAGAAACAAGAGGCAAATTTAATAGACGGTAGTCTGCTAGGATGAGCATATAGCAGTTCAACAGACTTTAATCGTAGACACCAACCTTGCCTTTATTTGCTGCTTGGTACATTTCACAATCCACCTCGTCCTTTTTGAAAATCCTGGATCTGCTCCAGAATATTACATGTTATCTTTGTGTTAAAAACCTTGGTTGCTGGAGGCCACAATTATGTCCTAATGGAAAGCACTCCTGGGCAGCGAAGAGTGGAAGTATGGTCAACGATCGTGAGTAAAGTGTTCACCCTCAACTATAGCCAGCTGATGGAGATCCTGCACCTCTAAGAGCAGTAGAGGTTTTGCACGGGCAGCCACTTTCTCCATGTTTAAATCAAAGGGAAATAAATGCAGTCGAGTCTCATTAACACAGACATTGTTTATATAAATTGTGGTTACACAAACACACAACCATGGTCCCAACTGTGCATTTTATATGCACAATGAATTGAACCAGCACTCCAGTTAATACAAAATTCTGATGGCACAAAAGGCAAATAGATTGCCAAAAGTGCCACTAACCAACCCAAAAAAACTAGAAGTGTTTGTGGACAAACACAAGCTGTTTCGGCTATTTGAACTGACTACATGTTTATGTGACAAGGGCAGGAGAACGTGACTACAGTGCATGTAAAGTTTCAACCAAATTGGACGAATACTTGCAGAGCTAAGGGCCTGAAATGATGAACAGTTAGGGCGCCCTCACCTGACGCACGATAATGCAATAATGATGTTAGCTATAATTGCACATATGACACCTCCAAGCATAGGTATATGCAAAGTTTTAAAACAAACACACCCATGATTAGAGAGGTATAGGGCTGCCAATGATACATTGTCAGGGCGCCCTCATATGACTGCTGATGACGTCATGATGAAGTCAACAATAGTTCCACTTATAACACATCCCAGTACACGTGTATGCAACGTTTCAACGCAATCGGACCCATACGGGTGCAACCAAGCATATAAATCCCCATACACAACAGTGTTCAATCGCCATACTTCACAATTCTTTTAAAAATACTCTGAACTAACTCTCATAGATGTTCAGGCTGCACACTAAAACGATGATGAAGATGTGGTCTTTTATTTTCCTTTCAATTTTCGGTGGATTGACCGATGACTTTTTGGAAAAACTTTCACCCAAAACAGACCACCCCTAGAACGAATGATGTTTCCCAAACTGGAAAAGTCGCCATTTTGAAAAAGGATCCCTCCACAACATGCCCAAATAGCGCCACTGTGGGACCCGATTGCATCACAAATACTCCGAATTGGAAGCCCTAAGTCCGGGCCAGAGGTTCAGTGCCACATGTCTTCAATTCCCCAATTCCATGGCACTCAGAACCCTCTAATGTAGAATATTTTGAGCTCGCCGGCGGACGCATTTTTTGGCCCAATTGCTTGGGTGCACCCATACTTGCAAAGCTACAGGGCTGCAAAGAATGCAGCGTTAGGGCGCCCTCACATGACAATTGATGACGTTAACACGACAAAAACCTTCTATGCCCATCTGCAGTTGTTGGTATGCGTGTCTGCCAAGTCTGAAGTTAATGATATATATCAAAGTGCCAAAATGTATTAATTGAAGGAAAACGTGTACAAAACCTACGGAGAAAAAATGCACCTTTAATGTTACGTAACTTGACACATGATGACGTCATGGTGACGAATTTCTTCTAGGACCATCTGTGGATGGTGGTCTAAGTGTGTGCCAAGTACGAGGTTGATGCAATAAGCACAGCATTCCAAGTTTATAGTTCCACGCACGAAGCCTTCGGCTGAAAATTACCGTAATCATGATATCTATGCCTATGCCACCATGAATTTGAGACTCCAATTCGTAAGGGATCCAATTCCAGAGACAGTCGATCAAACAAAAAAGTTCACAAAATAAAATTAAATTCCCTCACACTTTTTCAAACTCCAAACATTAAAGAAACCTGGTTTATTTCGAAACACAACCACATATTAAAAAGGATGCTTATCTTAACAGAGTAACATTTGGGTACGGAGTACACGTAATCACAAGAATGTCCTTTCTGTATGATATGACAAGAGTGTTCTTTCTCTTTAGAATGCTTACTAAAAAGACAACAAAATGACAAGAGTGTTCTTTCTCTTTGGTATGCTTACTAAAAGACAACACAATGATAAGAGTGTTCTTTCTCTTTTGAATGCTTACTAAAAGACAACAAAATAATAAGAGTGTTCTTTCTCTTTGGAATGCATGCTTACAAAAAGACAACACAATGATAAGTGTGTTCTTTCTCTTTGGAATGCATGCTTACTAAAAGATAACAAAATGATAGGAGTGTTCTTTCTCTTTGGAATGCATGCTTACTAAAAGACAAGATAATGATAAGAGTGTTCTTTCTCTTTGGAATGCATGCTTACTAAAAGACAACATAATGATAAGAGTGTTCTTTCTCTTTGAAATGCATGCTTACTAAAAAACAACACAATGATAAGAGTGTTCTTTCTCTTTGGAATGCTTACTAAAAGACAACAAAATGATGAGTGTTCTTTCTCTTTGAAATGATTAATAAAAGACAACAAAATGATAAAAAAGTGTTATTTCTTTTGGGGATACCAAATTCAACTACAGAAGATGATTATTATTTCGTCTAGGGAATTGGTTTAATTAGAGAGAACAACAAAACCCAAAAGAAGAACTTACAGTCTCTTTAAAAAGGGGTTGCAGGGTGTCCTCCATCTCCTCCAGGATGGCTATTTCAACCACGGAAAGCAATGATCCTTTCTCATGACAGTTTTAACCAAACAAAACAATAAAATCACAGTGCCCTGTCTCCATAGTATGGCAGTTCAACTAGGCTTTCTTTTGTTTAACGTTTGACTGGTTACATCAAAGGAAACCAAATATTTCAGTGTAACAATGTAAACCATGGAAAAAATCTGATCACAATGTTCACATCTCTCTCGTATGACAATTTCAAATAGGCTACATCACAAAAAATATTCACATAAAATATTTACATAAACCACAAATAAAATATTAGTTTCCTTTCTTTCTTGTATGACAACTTAAACCCCCCCCAAAAAAATAATAATTGATTGACATCTTTTCTCACAGAAGACAATTTAAACTAAAGAGATCTAAAAGATCATAAAGTGTCCTTTTTAGTATGACAATTTAACTAAGTTACAATCATCCTTCTTTTACCCACAAAATTTAAGAAAAATAATTACAGAGTGCCCCTTTCTCGAGTATGGCAATTTAATTGCAGCTGAAAAAAGTAAACATGATCACGGTGTCCTTTCTATCTGAAAAGTGGGCTAAAAGACAACAGAAAGCATACATTTCAATATCCAGGTCCATGTACATCAAATTTCCGTTTACTGTATACGTACCACCTTCCGAAAAAAAACCCTGTGCAGGGCCTCCCTTGCGTCCATTTTGTTACTTCCAATAAGTATGTCATTATCCCCATCCCAAAAGAACATGTTAGGTTTCAATGGAATGAGTGAGATTGCAGTTACCTACATACATTGTGTATAATGAAAAACATGTACGTAACAAAATGCAATTCTGAATCTGTTAAGTAAATACAAGAGTAAGGTTTAGTGACACAATATGTTTGTCTGTTACATGGAATTGTACATGGCGTTGTACATGTTTTTTTTTTCTAGAAAACAATGTAATCAACTGGTGTTTGTTCTTTTACATGTACTACAACTACTGAGAATAAGAAATTATGTGTACTGCAATATCCAAGGGATAGCAAAGATTTCTATTTTGGGGAAAGATTTCTATGTTTGCATGACAATTAGTGTGAAAACAGACAGAAACAAGTCACAATTGGCAGGAACAGTGGTGGTTGCTTATGTTCAAGCTATTTCCATTTTGAAATTTTCGTCATGAGACAGAATGCTCTGAAACTCTCTTCTGAAATCAGGATAAGTTGAATATGTGCATGGTAGCTCAAGTGTGGGTTCCACAGTTGTGTGCTATTGGTCGTCTAGCCAGGCCAACAGTGTTTGTGAACATTATCTCTATAACCTTGTCTGGAGTTGTGTCAAATCCAGTTAGAAAGCGGCAAAACCTCCCCAAAGTGCGATTGTCTAGAGACCTAATGAACTGCCTCAAGTGTTTTAGGCTGTCATCCTCGGCCTTGCTTGTAACATGGCCTTGTAGCTTACTCAAAACTTTGCGAGATGTCGGCTTTTTTTTCTTCATACATTGCGGAAACTGACTGTACAGTGGGGAGCAGTTGAGAAAACTCGCCTCCTACAGCCTCCGACATTCTCTCTAAGGCATAACTTGGTCTTCGAACTAGCTCCTTGTGTGCCAGGTTAAGAACAACTGGAATCATCTCAGCCTGAGAAGGGATCCTGTTAGAGTGCATTCTGTCTAAAAAGTCTATCAGCTCCTCCCTGTCAGTTGGATCACTTTGGCCCGCCAGAGCTGCTGTCAACAAGTCCCTGTCTGTGGGACACAAGTCGGCAAGAAATGACCTTTGAAACATGTCAGGACTCACAAATGCTTCACCATGAATGAGAGCAACCACAAAGGCCTCGTTCAGCTGAAGTGGGAAAATATCATGATCTCGATAGCCTTTAAGGAGTATTCTACCCACGGCCTTCCACTCTTTGTTCACTGCAGGGACACGGCCATCCTCACCCTCAGCTGCTCCAAATATAAATTCCTGCCAGAAGGCACAGTAAGCTTCTCTGGAAACACCTTGATTGTCTGCGCCTTGTTCACCTACAAAGGCAAATTTTACAGCAGCATTTACAGTGTCAGGGTTTTTGAAATGGCCAATCATCTCATTTACCACGTTTACCCTGTTGATATATATGGATGTTGTTCCAGGTGAATTTCTGGGTGCAGGTGCAATGGGGTCTGCAAGTGCACCTGGAGTATGACTCCTTGGTGGATGTGTATTACGACTACTGGGTGGAGGTGGTGTAGGACTCCTGGGTGGAGATGGCGTTGGACTCCTGGGTGGAGGTGGTGTAGGACTCCTGGGTGGAGGTGCAGGTTGAAAACGGTGTCTCGTTAGAGGTACAGTGGCACTCCTGACTGGAGAAAGTGCAATGTGTGAATCTTCCCACTCGTCTAATTCCCCTGCTGGGAAAGGCAAGGTGTCTTCCAACTGAAAAGAATTATCAATTACATTTTCAAATGCCCCAAAACTAATTACACCTGACTCATCTAAAGTGTTATCAATTACACTTAGTGAATTACAGTGGGGCTCTCTCATTGTCACCGTATCAAAAATCACACGTTCTCCGCCAGGCTCCTGGAAAGACAGCAGGGGTCTGCCAAGCTGTCAGGACTAGTGACAGACTGTAGGTGTTTTGCAGTCTTGGACTCGGGTCTTGATGGTGTACATGAACAGGACGCTTTTTCTGCAAGTCTCATGGTGGAGTCAGAGGAGCTGGATGACTCCTTAAAGTGGGTGCAGAGATAAAAACGTAAGACTCCCATCTTAACCTCCTCCTACAACTCTCCCACGGTGACTGAATCAGGAAATGGTACTTCCTTGTAGTCCAGGATGTCACACGAAACTTCCTCAAGTGTTGCCATTTCTTTGCCTTTCTCCAAAAGAGATGTCTTCATGGCGTCCTTACTTAAAGAAACACTCCTTGTGCCCCCTCCATTCTTCTTTCTCACCTGTTTTCCTTCGTGCAACCATCCTAGTTCTAGTTTGCGAGTTGGTTTTGAAGCTATTTTATTTCCCTTCATACGTTTGCTCGGGTTAGGCTGACCTGTTTTAGATTGAGGAGGACCATCCAGACTAGTGGAAACAGCAGGCAGTCCCATTTTACTTCGAAGTTGGTTGAATAGTGACTGCTTTCTTTGTACAAAATCTGGCTGTTTAGGTTTCCCTCCAAACCTCTCTTTAACTAGGAGTCGATCACCGAGGACTGGTATGTACTGTTGCAGCTGCTCTTCACCGAGTAGACCAATGCAGTCTTTGTCAATCTGTGTAACAACAGGAAAAGAGGTCCACATTTTGGGAAGTAAAGTCAGCCTGTTTGAAGACCATGTAGAGACTGATTAAGTTTCATTTGGTGAAATACAGTATAGGCATCAAAGTAGTCAGTGTTGAGATAATAATTAAACCCTACAAAAATAACAAGCTGACGATTAGCACGTAGCATAGCACTTCTTTGTGCCCTTGCTGGATCATCTAACGACAGGCAAGGACTCATCAGCAATTAACTTTTAAACCATTAACAGAAAGGGGAGGGTCAAGTTAGAGGTTTATCTTTTTTAAATGATGATTTTCAACCCATTATTTGTTGTTAATTTGTGGGTCTTATGTTTTTCGTTATCTGAGGAGCCAAAAAAAAAACTGGGACCACCCCATGATGCCCATGACAGCAAGAAAAATGGTCCCCTCAGTTCACCGTTATTACCTTATTACTCTTTAATGCTTGAATTCGATCCTTTGAAACTCCCCGTTCAATCAGCAGACAGTACAGTTCCTCTTCCTCCATCGTTACACCGATGTCCAAATTTGATGTTTATGCAGATCTCTGCATGTATTCTGCATGCAATTTAAAATGAGGAAAACAAGACAAACTTGTCATTACCATAAATTAAAACATTTCTTAATTCTCACAAGTGGAAAAGGCAGGGCCATATTTAAAGGTCAGATTTTCAAAAATCAAGCCAGCTTCCAATACATTCTGATGACTTTATCCAACTTGGGATTTGCAAATGGTGAACTACGGTAGGATAACAGACAAATTCACCAATCCCTACAGATGTACAGGAGGTCTACGTAAGTGTTACATGACCCAGGCAAAGTGATCATATTACAAGCACCTGTAAGCAATTTATTGGCTGCATGGTGGGAAATTCTCAGTCTGGGACAGTGCCGAAAAACATGCAAAATCAATTCAGGTCAACTTTACTCACTCTTTAGCTGACGAAATTCTCCAAACTTTTCATGAGGTAAAGACAAGGTCTTCAATATTCTACCAGCCAAGTTCGAAGTTTCACTTCAATTTTTAAAGGGGACTTTTCTTCAATATTTTGCACATGAGAGGGAAGTCGAGTGATTTCAAAATGAGGCTAAACACTAGACTGGCACATGTCCAACCATGGTCCAACCGTTTGAATGACTGACCTACTCAGTCCTTGTCTGGTGGCTGATATATGGGAAAATGTGTGGAAAAGAAGATAAGTACCAGACATGGGAGCTGTTTCTTTTGGCACAGTTGATTGATGCAGTACCGTGTTGTTGGGACTGGTTTCTTTCAGGTGTCAGTCTATTTTCTTACATTGCATGTTTGGATACCTTGAGTTTTGGGACTCTCATACACAGTATGATAGTCCCACATTTTCGGACTAGGAAATTACAATGTGTACACTGATCATAATAATTTCAGCCAGGAGTGACCTGGCCCAGGCACCACCATGCAAGTTTGCAAAGGTTGCCAAAATAATATATCAGTATTGTATTCGAGTCCATCACGAGTCTATAAGTGCCTGCAAGTCCCTCCAAGTCTGTGTTGCAAGCCAATTCACTAGCTATTCAAATGAACTGTAACAAAAGCATTCCTTTGTCATTGTTCACCCACTACTTGTGACTGGTTATATGCAAGGTCTTAAGGACTCGTGACCAGACTCATGAAGGGACTTGTAAAAGGACTCGTGATGAACACCGTAATATACAGTCATTTCATTTCTGTTTGAAGCAAATCAAAGCTTTAAATACACTGTAATTATCAGTTTTGTACATGTTTTGTGAATGTCCTTCCAATGGGAATCAACAATTCAAGTATGTTGTTTACGACACAAGGCTACTTAATTACAACAAGGCTTAAAAAGTAAAATAGTGTACACTAACAACAAAAGTGGCCAGACTGGTTCTGTTATAAGGCCGAAAGTTGCAGGCACGACCCATGATGTTTTGGGAAAATGAACTGGGCCATGCCAAATCTTGCCACTTCTGTAAGGGGCTTGGAAAAACAGGCCTAAGAACTAAGAGGACTGGGCCAATATTACATAAGAACAGATATCTTCACATTTAATAATAATAATACTTAAAAATAATACTTAAAAATAAAAACAAGATTTGTACTTACATTTGCCCTGTGAGGTGTTGAGCAAATTGCAGTGACACAGCATTTAGGCAATTACACGTGCTGGTACGTACGTGCCCTCCACATCACAGGTGCACAATAGCAGAAAAAGATAATGTTTTTCATAAGGAAAAGGTTTTCAACTTGTAAATTAGTGTTTTTGCAGACTGGAGAGAATTCCACACACAGAGGCTATTCATCATTGTCCTTAATATGAGTGAAAAAAAACCAACACAACCGGATTCTGATAAAGAAACACTAATTTACTGGGAGTGAATGAAACAGAAAACAAGTCCTGCCTATATACTTAAAGTCATATTAATCCTAACTCACTATAGGGCATGTTGCTAGGATGCAATTTGAATTCTCCAAAATCCTCGAACTAAATTGTACCTCCATGTAAAAAATGCATTGCCTCAACCTTACAAATAACGTTATTTCTTGGACTTGAAGCACACTGAATCCTCCAAATCAGCAACTTATGTGCCCTTGCAGAAATCAGCCATGGGAATCACATGGGAATCCCATGGCGGCGTATGGTGCAAACTGCAAAACATGGGAAAACCAGAAGCTGTTTCAAAACATTATGGGAATCCAAAGCTAGTACCATGGGGGTTCATGGGAACAAAATGAGCTGTATCACGACACCATCGGAGTTGATGCTATTACCATGGGGAGCCATGGGAGCTTCCTTTGAACACCTCTGGTAAACTAATGGGTTACGGTTATGAAACACCATGGGGAGGCATGGCATGAACACCAGTGGTGATCGAAACGGGATAAAACACCGCGACAAAGCATGGGATTAAACACCATGAGATGAACCATTCAACATGGCGAATAGCACCATGGGATCACCCATGGTATTGGAGGGACACTAAATACTATCGGGTACAATGGTTTGCCGTTCTTTTTTCACATGCTAGGGATGCTTATTTATGAACAGCTCACTGAGGCCTGACTCAGAATTGTAAATATTGGTCATATCGCTACACTAAAGGATATATTGGACAGCTACTGTCAGGCTGCCGCAATCGCCTATAGAAGGTAGCAAGTTGGATTGTGGATCAATAGGTCCCTGGTTCGAATACACTTATACATGTCTTCACTTTGCATTCATTAGTTTTTTCTCCAAATGTGTCTTTGGGATAATTTAAGCTGAGGGAATATTTCAGTTGAGGGAAACAGAGAGTCGGAGAACCACCTAGGTGTCTTGAAAAACAATTGGGAGTGTGCACCGTGAGTGTCATGGTGTCCATGGGAATTTTGCATGGCAAATGCCATGGAATATTTCTGTAAGGGTGGTCTCAATCCTCCAAATTCGTCCATGTAGCAAAGAGTATTTTAAAGGAATTGGGATGTTTAGAGTTAAAAGGAAATAAGTGGAATTCTACCAAACACATATTGAGTGTTGTAGGCCATGGAGGTAGGCCAATTTGGACTGAGGTAAGCTCAATCTGGCAAATGATTTAACACGAACAAGTAAAACACTAAGTTAATTGACCTATCATGTAAAACTGCCACTGCCACTGTTGGTAAAAATCACAGATAGCTAGGTGGGGCTTCCCAGGGGTAAGCATATAATTTAACATGTAATAAATAACTTCAAAATGTACCGACAGACTGAGTGACAGACCCTCCGGGTACCATGGGGTACACTCGACCAAGTTTTGTCCTTTCAAGAATCCCAAAGGCATTTAAAAAGGACAAAACACGGTAGAGTGTGCCCCATCGTGTGCGGAGGGTAAACCAGGGCTCGATTTACCAAAAAAGGTGGCATGCACTGGTGCATGTAGACCAAAAAACCTACATGCACCAAGAAAACCCCACATGCACCATAATTGACTTACATCCGTCTGCTTCTCTGAAGGCATTCTTTCTCTTTGATTTATCAAACTTTCTACAGACAGTGCAGTACATAGCCTTTTTTACTCGATCATGCTCAAGCCTAGACCCGTGAACGTGGCGTTGTATATACAACGCTGTTGTGGCATTTCCAACATGGCGAAATTGATCCGCCATACATAATTTTGTACATATGTTGAGTACTTACATAGAAATCTAAATTTGCCTTCCCGCGTGTTCAGGATGTGTCATTTCGACGAAATTTGCCGTCGATGAAGACCCATACGAACGTGTTGAAATTAGATTTTAACCCGACAAGTGACACAAGTACCCAGTGTCATTAGCGTGCAAAGTTATCGGAGCCCTCCAAGCTACCCGTCTGCTTCATGTGGCGCATATGATAGGCGGCGTCCGATTGGCTAATAACGAGACCACGTGATAAACGCAGCTAATAATTTGGAATCACACTTATGATCCGGACATAAGGAATGCCCGGAGCGTCAGTGTGATACCAACTTATCCGCAGCATGTATCACGTGGTAAATCACATGCATGATCGGAGGAGGTTGCAGGACGTCAAGATCTTGCCAACTCTGAATCTGCTGTGAGGAATAATTTATGGATTTATAAAAGAAATAACACGTTTGTACACTATCTGGTCAAGTATTCAACAAACTTTATTCTTATTCTCACTCATTTGTAAATATATGCATGAAATGAGTATTTTGGTGGCTAAAAAAGTTACATGCACGTCGTGCATGCTCAGTAAAAAAGCTACGTGCACAAGCAAAAATCTACATGCACTGGTGCATGCATGCACCCGGGTAAATCGAGCCGTGGGAGGGTCCGCTGGTACATTTCAAGCTATGGAAAATGCTACCTCCGGGAAGCTCCTGCTAACTTTATCAACAACCCATTTTTAAATACAAATGACAGCTTGGCCTATTTTCAAAGACAAAATAAATCCAATATGGACAACACTTAATTTTCCTTATATTGCCTTATCAGCCATGAAAACAAAAGGCAATCGACATGTACGTCTCTAATTGAAGAGACAAAAAGTCAAAGGCTATACTTAAAAAACAAGGGTTACAATTTGTGCAAAGGGTGTAATCAAATACGGTACATGGAAATCTTCAAGTTCCAGGCCCTGCAAGCATGGTATCATGTAGCCACCCGATTCACATCGTAAATGTAGCCCTAATCTATGGCCAAGCACGGTGAAATTTGTGCAGAAAGAATTCCATATACGCAAAAACTTTCCCTAATTCTGCATGACATTGATTTCAACATTAAGGAACTTCCACGCGAATATGCAGGAAGTAGGCTATCATTCTTACCGTTGCTATAAAGTCACCAAAAGTACAACACAACCGAAAGCTCGCATACTATTCCCCTGAAACTTATCACGTACGTACGTGAAACTTATCAAGTACGTACGTGAAACTTATCACGTACTTGGCTACGGAAACTTATTATGTACGTACGTGAAACAGAAAACTTATCATGTACGTACGTGAAACTTATCACGTACGTACGTGAAACAAATTAATAAATGTGTGGCGGTAATACGTTTCCGTAGCCAAGTCGGTGAGACTCATTAAATTTAAAGAAGCGCAGTGATGAATGAGTAAGGTAACTTTGATTGCGAAATTGAGTATTATCTTCAAGCAACCTTGAATGCTAGACCCTGACTAGTCCATCTATAGCAAAAACAGTGTGATTTGATATAATATTGCACAGCTATATTGCACCCAAGATATCGAATGTACATGTACATGTATGTATTGTGTTCTTTTTATTTGTTGCTGAACGGTCCGATACACTATGCACCTACATCCCCCACTACGTACAATGCACGCATTCGACGTCAAGTTTGCTGGAAGATAAATTCGTTATTGCTCGTGGAACACGGAATAATGTTGTGCGTCGGGTGGCATATGGGTCACAGCAGCATTGCATTGTTTCATATAACAATATTCCAAGTGCGCTCGTGGGATTACTAATTATCACTGGCACCGGGGAGGGGCTCGAACCCAACCCCTCCTATTGTTTGTTTGATTTTTGTTTCAATCTTCTACAGAAATTTGACAATAAAACGTATGAACCCCCTCCCCCCCCCCCAAAAAAAGCCAAATCCTGGGTGCACCACTGCTGATAACTTATATTATGAGTCTGGTTAGACCTCATTAGCCCTAAACATGAGAAATTCCCAAACCAAGATTAATTTAAGTAGCTTTAGAAACAGAATAGTAAGTTGTGTGGGTGGATTTCTAATGTAAAGTCTATAAATTGACTCATTTGTAACCCACCAACTGTACAAAAATAGTCATAAAGGTGTAAATTTTGAAGACCCCAATTGATTTTTAGTAGATTCTGATAGAGGAAGACATGCTCTTTCAAGTCATTTTCATTTCGTTGATTTTCGGAATAATACATTGTTATATAAATTGGGTCAAAAGTCACGATACAAAAATTAAAGGTGACGTGACTTCCTTTTCACAAAATAAAATTTTGACAAAAGGGTTGATTTGAGCAAGCAATTCTTATTATTTTAATACCAAATTTGCATATATTCGATGAAAATTGACATGGTTTTGACATATTTCTACCAAAAGGATGGTATTTTACTTTCAAAATGTCCGTTTTCTTGTGGTTTCTGCCCTGACTACATGGTAAGTCGGATCGGGCTAATAATTGGTGTGCATTCATGGCTCATCCAGGACCTACAAGCAGAGCAAAAAAAAAAAAGAGGTAAAAAAGTGCGTTGGTCTGACATGGAATGACCCAGACGTCTTGCGGGCAGTAGACCGCTTTACAAATAGGACTAATGCCATGGGCGCCCAAATTTCACACGAGCTATGGTTAGAGGCACTCTAAACACAGTGCGAGAGGTCACGTGGCATCCCCTACCCAGGGGACATGGGGAGCCAGACTACACGTGACACTTATGCCCATACTGCCACACGTATGCATAATTTACATGTACGTATGCAATAAGTTAAGTGGGCTTGGCATAAATAGAAAGACCAAGTCCCCATCTCATCCCTCATAGCTGTATACATCCAGTATACCCGTGTTCCTTGAGCGTTTCCATTTATATGTGCACAAAGTCAAATTGTGCTAGGGTACGTACAGAAGCCATTTTCCTATGCGTTAATGCATAAACATACTCGAAAAAAAAGGCTGAACCAAATCCCTTATTTTTGACCCACATTGAATAATATGTTTGCTACATGTTTCAGACCAATTTTAAATTTCTTATATTTTTCTCTTCTATTTTTTACCCCCTATGTTTCAATCGCTAACCTGTGTCAAGTGTCCTATTACTCCCCGTGGTATTCTCCTGTCTGACAGCCTTGTGAGGGGTGTGATTGCCTGATAGGGTGTTGTTTGCCTGGCAGTGAACTTGGGCTAAAATTGATCTGCATTTCCTGTAGTAGAGGTCAGGCTGTTCATCGATATTGGCCGGGGCAGTCATCCGAGGGCAGTACCGCTACTGTATGAAATTGTTTAAAAAATAAAATACTTCATATGTGACCTGTCACCACAAAATGAGAGTAAAGTCGGAAAATTTCAAATGTTAGATTTTGGTATATCTGAAATCTATAGATCAAGAGCTTTCCAATGGTGTATAACACTTGGGGGTACTGCGCTCACTAACAAAGTTAGAGCCTTAGAAAGTCGTGGAGTCTACACACATTATAGGAAATATTTTTGGAGAAAACAGACTTTAAAGTTGTGTATAAGAACACCACACAAAATAATGCAACACATAGAAAGGTAGGTTCTGTTTCCTTAGCAACAGCCATGTTCTGATTAATATTTTTACTTCAAATTTGCAGGACATACACACAATGACATTAGCATGTACATGCATTATTAATTGTAATGAATATAAGGGTCTCATTTGCATAATTTGCATAATATTTGCATAATTAAGCAGACGTTTTGAATACGGTTGAAATAATGTAAACTGGCTTAGAATTTCAAAATTCATTGCTTTTACATACGAATAGTAAATCATTTTGATACATGAATTAATCAAGCATTGATAATGTAGAACAAACGTAATTAAACATCTTAAAGGAGCAGTCTTTTCACAGAATTTACTTTTTTTATGAATTGTAAGCAGTTCAGCTGAGCACATAGTTAACCGTCCATGTTTGAATTATCTCTTTGCAAAAGAACAGTACACTGTATAAGCAAATTAGTTAATTTTGTAATATCAAAGCAAACAAACATGGTAACTCACACAGACAAGATAGCACTTGTTCCATTTGTCCGATTTTGTTGCTTTGAGCATCAAGGTTAAAGGGGCAGTTATAGAATGTAAAATAATGTGCTCAACATAGCAAACTTTCTTCATACACTGGACGTCAATTATTGGAACTCCATGTCCTTCATCATGTTTCGCTACGTACTATAAAACAACACACTTTAACTAAAAATCAATTAAGAAAACCTTAAAGGGGCAGTATTTGTTATACATGTACATGTATTTACAACTCTTCTTAAACTTACAAAACTTTCTTGGATTTTACGCTACAATGTACATGTATACATGTATATTCATTTCAGCAAATCGGAAATGATATGATTCAAGAAATGTCGTTTTCTTTTATTCCTTTACGACTTAATAAATTAAAACAAAAGTTGTAGTGACGCCCCAATCGCAATCTCAAATCCTCTATCAATGAGATTTTGTAAAAAAGGAAAACTTGTGTGTGCACAGTTAAATCAAGGGTATAATCAAGGGTTTGTTAAACTTTAAATCTTCAACGTCTACGTTTTTGTGGGGCAATTTCACTCTCATCAGTTGCGCTAGAACTAGAATCTTCATCACTAGATTCTTCATGGCTATCTTCAAGTTGCGACTCTGCATCTTCAACATCAGGGAGGGCTGGGGCAGCTGGTGGTGGTGGGCAAGTGATGTCACGCGTCTGAGGGGTGCAGTACTCACGTATGCTTTGAAACAGGTACTCCGAACGCTTCGCAGACAGACCTGGGGGAGCAGTTGGCTCAGGTAGATTCTTGGCAGGCATGATATTGGGACGGCGTAAAAGCTGAACTCTTGTCTCTGGGGAGTCAGCGTATGCTTTCACGAAGGCTGCACCGGGATCGTCTTTGCTGAACCTTTGATAAAAAAGGAAAGAAATTACAAATTGAATATTGAGGGCACACAGAATGGTTTGTATGATGCTGGTGGAGATCCAAGGAGAGGCGGGTGACAGGTTATGCAAAAACAACTAGATGCATAAACCATACTTTAGAGACAACAATCGATAATGTTTTACCTCATGTGGTGGTAGCCTTTGATGCCTGGTAGAATTCGGAAGAAGGGTTTCAGGAATGCCTGCCAGTCATACAAGGACACGGAACTGGTACCATTCTCAGTGCCAACAAGCTGTGGAATATTCACACCACTCGTTGTACTGGTGCGAACAACCTCTTCAAGATCCCCCAGGCAGCTCACTACGCACTTTCGGTATCTCTGCTTAAGCAGGCCAAAACACCAGTCCGGTGAAAACTTTGTGTGGCCGGCGATGAGGAAGTTCACTGTTACGTTATCATGAAAACCATGAAGTGTTCGCCAGACAAAGTACCACATGACAAAATTGTTCTTGTTCTGCCCCGAGCAATTGTCGCAGTGGAGTTCAACATTCTCCTCACCCAGGCCATAGTGAAGAAAAAAATGGTGTAAATAACTCAAGACCGCATTAGATCCTTTAGATGACGACATACCCTCATCCACTAGGTAATTTACCTGTTCAGGGATTCCTTCACAGCAAACTCCAAATATGCCGCACTTGCGAGGGCAAAGGAAATACATGGGGCCCGGCTGGTTTGGATTGTGAGGGTAGTGGACTTGCTGAGCAAAGTCGAAACTATAGTGAACTGTCCCCCGTCGAGAAGCTGGCTGATGAAGACCAAGGTGTTCCTCTCCGACAGCTTGCTTACAATCTGCAACCATGGATCGGTAGAGATCACGCTCCATGTTTACAACCCGTAGATGCTCTTCCTGGCGTCTCAGCTGTGCGAGCTTTTCTTCATCCAGCTGGTTGGCGCTCTGGTAAACAAGACTGTTGTTGCGTTGGCATACCCAGCATAGATCTGTCTTTGGTCTGGTGGTCAACACAAAGGGACAGTACTGGCTCCACAGCTTTGTGAATGTCACTCGCTTTACGATGCAAAACTCTGGATCACCTGGCATCAGAAATGAAAAAAAAATACATTAAAAAATTAATAACATTTTCAAGAAACAAAGAAACTGTGTTTTGTGGTCATTTTTTTTTAAACTCTTTTATAAAAAAAGATAAAGCTCAAGGTACATAATGTACCGCAGTCAATAAAAGATGGAATTTGTTGGAGTGTCTACATCACATACATTTTTTAAAGTTCAAGGCCTTCTTACATCTTTGTACTCGGTAAATTTATCTACAACACATCATAACATGGGATTAGACTGGCGGACGAATTAAAAACAATAAAAATACCAAAACGTATGTGGAACCTCTGTTTTTTGGGGTAAGCAGAGGAGTACATGTATAAGGGGTTTGTGCATTGAACAATTGATTTTTTTTTTACTAATGAAAGTACCTGAAAGTGTCCGTGTAGAGTTCATATCCCCCATGTAAGTCTGATATTTCCTCCATACTGATGATTTCGTCTCAGATGAAGGAAGTAAGCGCACCCTTGGGTCCTGGCACTTCACCCCACTGACACGACCAGGTATCACCAATGCATGCTCCTCGGCATAGGAGCTGATGAACTGAACCACCCGCTCGATGTCCTTTACCGTCAGAGCCCTTGTATTAAACCTCCTTCCTCCTGACGTGATCTTATGGGGGGCAGCTCCTTCATGTTTATAGTGCTTGGCAAGACTCGTGAGCAGATTGTTAGAAACGCTGCAATATAATTTAAGAAAAAAGTGTCAGAAAACGTTATTTCTGCTGTCAAGTTGGGAGATCCAGCTCCAGCTCCACTGGTGAATCTTCCATGTCACGAGCAAGTGAACTGGATATTTCAAGCTAGGTTCAATTAAAACAAAATAATAAACAACAACTTACTTGTGCATGAACTGGAAAGCTTCACGACAGACCTTCACTCCTTCAACAAGATACTCGGTTCTTGATCGCTGTCGGACTTTCTGTCGGGGACGTTTCTTGCAATTTGTAGTTTGACTGTTGTTCATTGTCGTACTCAACTTGCCAAGTAGGAACATCTTCTTCTCGGACTTGGTGAGTGTCGCATCACTCATTTGACGACGAAGTTTGACGATGAATCCACTGTCAAACTTTTGCAGACATTGATGGTTGCGGCATCTGCACTTGCTGAAGTTCCTCACTTTCTCCAGCTCCTCCTCAGCATCAGGGGAAACCCAATCATCCATTCCTATGTTAGGGACATTAACAAATTTATGAGGGCGATGTTCGTTTGGAAATTCGTTCATTTAATGACACGGTTTCTAAGGAAATTGTGATTTTTTTCCGTTTGGCTCATTGATAATGTTTCTTTTAAAATAAAATATCACGCAATCTGCCTTTTAAGTTTTATTCATTAAACTAAGCTAGTTGAGTAAAGACAAAGATGTTTGTGTGTGCAAAATAAGTACACTTTCCTCTGCATTAAATGTACACAATTCAGGGAAAAACAAAAAAATATTTGTTGACCGTGCAATTGTCCCCAATTTCTTGAATTCCAAACTTGAAAGTTGAATTAAAATTTGTCTGACTTTCTCTTTAACCTTTATACAAAAAGTGAAAAACAACATAACAAAAAAGTAAATTTTTTGTTGTTGAAAAATCCATTACTTAGCCCCCTACCTATATCCTGAATGATGTTGGCCGCAACATTTTCAACAACGATTGGTTCAAGATCATCGTTGTCATCAACATCCATGGGTTCTTCTGCGTTGTCAATTCCATTTTCCCCGTCAGAAGCAGACTCTTTCCAGCGGCCGCCGGCATCGGAATCAGAATCTGACGACTCGCGACTGTCCGAACTCGAAGCATCACCGTGATTATCGCTGGAAAAGAACTCCGTAAAAAGCTCTCCAAGTGCATCGTTGTCAGCGGTATTGAGGCCCAAAATACGAGAATCGTTGAGTGCAATCTTGATTCGGTCTTCGTCGGACATTTTATTATTTCATAATATTGAAATCCTCACAAAATCAAACGAAAGAATTGTCACATAAACGCTGCCATTTTCATGCATGCGCCATGTTGATTGTATGTGTACGTGTACGTGTACGTGTACGGAGCGCGTAGCTAGCTCGGACAACACTCGAGCGCATGCGCAGAAGGTCATGTGGTAGCATTGAACCAATCACAGTCCTTAAAACGACAAGCGTTGGCAACAAGGGCTGTTTGTTTACATCGATGACAACCGAATAAACCTCTTGTATTTTATTTATGAATGAAAGGTCAAGGGTTACCTTACTGAAAATAAAAAGGCCACGTCATCAGCTTTCGGACGATACCAAAATCAAGTGGGTTCGTATAAGCAAACACGCGATAGGAGGGTGACAATTTTACAAAATCAGGCGGCTTTGCGTCTTTGTCTTCGACATTGTTTCAAGATTTCTGACCAGACACGAACAATGCCATCGTCAAAATTGGTCTAAAAATGATGTTTGTAAATGTCTAATTGCGCCAAAAAATTGGATTTAGATAGAACGGGGTTTACACTTTCCAAATATTACAAAACCCAAAAATTGACCACCCCTTCAATTTTGGACTTTGAACCGTCCTAATAGGAAACAGCAGAGTGCGACTTTACGCTCATTTCGTCGTGACAGGTCACATATTACTACGACTGATGGCAGGGCTGCCATAATTTCTCTCGAGCTATGGTGTGAGGTACTCTAAACACAGTGCGAGAGGTGACGTGGCATCCCCCGCCCAGGGGGAGCCAGACTACACGTGACGCTTATGCCCACTACTACGTATGCAATTAGTTAAGTGGGCATGGCATCAATAGAAAGAGGGAGGGCACAGGACTCCGACTGTCACGTGAGCAAGGGGCCCATTGAACAATCGGTGTGCAAAATGCGGGAGGTATGTAGGTTGGCACGTGGTCGGTTCAGGCAAATTAAATTAAGAATACACATGGCATGAAAATCCATGTAGATGTACCGGCTGCGAAATTTTTTATTACACGACTATCTGGGGTACCTGTGCGCTTTCCTATGGGGCATTTTTATTAAAACCAGGCTGGAGTGGAGGCTACTATTTTTCAACTTTCGGATTTCGGACTTTATTTCCCTTTTAATAAAAAATCCTCCAGAGCCTCGGATCAAAAAAAAAATTGCTGCTGAACAAGTAGTATCCGACTGAAAAATAACGTTTCTCTGAAAAAACTTTGACTTGTTGAAAAAAAAGAGCGAAAGGGGACGGACAGAGCAAGGATTCGAACTCGGGACCATTAATCATTAGCCAGCCTGCATAACCACTAGGCAACGGCGATGCTCTACCAAACCTTGAAATTCATTAATTATATACTTTCACACATGTGGAGAGAGTATACGCGCGCTCGTAGGTAAAAGGTTACAGGATGGTAGAGCGCTGCTTCGCGGTGCTCTACAATCCTCTTTTAGGGACTAAGTTATATTATAATATATTCGAAGAGGCCGAAAGGTGTAGTAATCGCGGTTTTAGGAATGTCTTCAGTCGCAATAGGTATTTGATGGTAAGCCTTAACTAGATCGATTTTGCTAAAGATCTTTTTACCATGTATACTTGACGTAAAATCTTGGATATGCGGAATGGGGTATCTATCGGGTTCTGTGATATTATTTAGAGCACGATAATCGCCACAAGGTCTCCAATCACCGGATTTTTAGGCACCATGTGTAAAGGTGAGGACCATTGACTGATTGATTGATCTGATTGGCGAATAATCCCTAATTCCAACATATGATCAAATTCGGCTTTAGCTGCTGGCAGTTTGTTTGCAGCAAGTCGTCTAGGACGTGCATACACTGGTCGTCCAGTAGTTTTAATGTGATGAGTGACATTGTGCTTAACGGAATGTTCCTGGTAGTTTGGCCTAGTTATTTCTGGATATTGGCTAAGCAAGGAAGTATAAGCATTGTCACTGTTAAGCATGGCAAATATTGGGCTAGGTGAAATTACAGAGGTTTTGTTACCTGAAACTGTCAGTTCGGTTAGTGAATCAATTAACCTGCGATTTTTAACATCTACCACTAGAGAAAAATGCTTCAGGAAATCAGCGCCGATAATCGGTACAGGCACAGCTGCGATAATGAAAATCCATTTGTAATTACGCCTTAATCCGATATTCAAAGACATAGATCTCTCTCCGTGAGTGGTAATGGGGGTTTTAGTAACCGCTTTTAACGTATATGAACTACAGTTGCATTTATCTTTACTGGTAGGTGGTATCACGCTTACTTCAGCGCCAGTGTCAATTAAAAATCTAGTACCAGTAGTTTTGTCTGTAATATAAAATAGACGACTATTTGTTTTGCCAGACAAACTCGTCGTCCCTAGTTGCTGGCTTTCTAGTTTTCCTGATTTGCCGCCTTAGGTGTAGTCTCAGTGTAGGAACAAGGTTTGACACATTTAGTAGCTTTGTCTCCAAATCGCCAGTGGTACCAGCACTCAGAACCCGCGCGTGGTACGTCACTTCTAGACTTAGACGGACTTCTGTATCTTTCGGTATTTTTACTTTTACTTTTAGAACGCTCTCGACTACGCCCACGAGTGGAAAAGTCACGGTTACGTTTGCTTTGTTGACTGTTGACAACAAGTGTTTGAACTAGAGCTGTTAATTGGTTGACCTGACTTTGTAATTCATCCATTCGCGAATCAATTGCGTGGGATGAGGAAATTGCATTCACTTCGGTAGAAGTGGCTACTGTGGGCGGAGATGCAACTTCTAAGATTTTATCGGCAATAACTGCCAACTGTTCTAAGTCAACGCTATCGCTAGTCGATGCCAATATCAGTTGTATGTTCTGAGGCAAACGTTGGAGAAATAATTGTCGTAAGATTTTTTCTTCGAGATTGTTTTCTCCTAGAAGTTGCTTCATACGGCGGAGAAGCTGTGATGGCTTTCTATCGCCGAGTTCCTCAGAAATTAAAAGCTGGTGCAATCTGTTTTGCTCGGATTCTGATGTTCGTTTAATGAGTTCCGATTTTAACTTGTCATATTGGTCACCTTCAGGAGGGCTAATTAGTAGGTCCCGAACTTCTTGCGCGATTTCTGGTTGTAGTGACGATACTACATACGCGAACTTAGTTGACTGGCTTGTAATTTGGCGAGTTTGAAACTGCGCCTCTACTTGCGCGAACCATATTGTAGGATCGTGTGGCCAAAAAGGTGGCAATTTAAGGCTAACCGCATTCAAAGGTTCTTCTGTCTCTGGTGCTTTGGCCATACTTGGGGAACAAATATACTTAAATGAAATGAAATGTATGTACACAATTTCTAAACTGAAGAATTACTTCGAAGTGCCTGTCGGTCAAAAGAAAAGGATCTACACATTTCAGAAAACCATCGCTGTTTTAGTTTTGAATCGCCGTGTAGACCATCATACAGATGAGCGAAATGGTTCCTTATAACGCTTGTGGTTTTTCCACGGTGAGTTCTCTTTGCGCTCTTCCGAACTGAATTATGCCAGGATAACGTTCTTAAGCTAACACCTTGTTGCTTGACTTGGTTGTGATTTATGATTCGACTATTTACATCGTCTAACGTGGCATCAAGTTCGCGTTGTAAAGAACGAAGTTCGTCTTCAGAAAGAATTGGTATTGCGAGTTTCTTACTCGACTGAAATTTGGCAAATGAAACAGGTGGAATTGTCGCAAATGCAACGTAAGTGTTGGGTCGTGCAGTTAAAATCGCCTCCTTAAAATTAAGCAGTTCGTAAAATAAACTGTCGGCAGTATGCTGGGAAGGCTTAAGTACTCTTCTATCGCGAGTTGTATCATAAACAAAAGTTGTTACATCATTAATTCCTGCGGCTAATCTGACTATCACTTGGTCGGATTGATTGTAAGTATGAAGTTTCCGGACAACTGGACCTACAAGATTATAAATTTTAGCACCGAGTAGGTATTAGTGGGGGATTCCAGACATTGCCATAGGTCTGGGGGTAGTACAGGGCCAATGGGGAGAAGCCAGGGTACCAGACTTTACCCCCTCCCCCCGTCTCTGCCCCTCCCATTGTACCCATCCCTTTCCAATGATCCCCGCCCCCAAATAGATCCCTCTCCCAATATATATGTCTCCCTCCCCAAATATATCTCCCCTCTAGCTCCCCAAATATATCTCTTCTCTCTCCGAGTTGTTATATTATAAGTGGGGGGTACGGCGACAAACCCCATATCTCCCTCTGTCTAGGCATCTCCCTCTGTCTATTTTAAAAACTTTATTTAAACAAATAAATCATTTTTAATAAATGAACCTCGAGCTATCTAATAAAACAGATCAGTGCGATCATCATATAATCATCGAGAATGGTTTTTTAGTTTGTGAAACGTGCGGTGAAATAGTTTCACGTTACTTTGATTTTTCGGCAGAAAATGCGCAAGAAGATCGTATCAATTGGTCAACTTTAAAAAGAAACAAAAGAAAAACTGTGGAGAAACTTATATTTTCTGTTTGTCCAGAGCAAGACTCAGAAGATGTCCAAGAAACAATCAATAAATATAACGAGCTCGTTAATTACAAAACATTGAGGGGAAACGGATGCGTAAAACGGTCGTTAATAGCGGCGTGTTATCATCACGTCGTTGGATGGAACAAAGAACGAGTTAAAGATTTATTTAAAGTGACTCAAAATCAATTTAATAAAGCCCTAAAAAGATACGATGACCACTACAATAAAGGCGGGGCCGAGGGTGTTGCCCTAAGAGGTGAAATAGAGGTATAACTCGGCGGATCGCTTTCATAATGTTTATTTACCGAGAATTTGAACTTGTAAGTTTTTCGATAAGAGATTTTTTTTCTTTTGCCAGCCGTTCGTCTACCCGTTTTTTAACTTCTTTTTCAAAGTCTCTATCGTTTTTAATTTTTTGAAGCTTTGTGCTGGTCTTTGTTCTAATTTTTTGCTTAAGCTCGTTAAATTTTGCGAGCTCTCTCGTAATCAATAAAAACTCTTCGTGCGATATATCTCCGTCGTTGATGGCTTGAGACACGTATTCTTCAATCGTGTTAAGTTTGGAGTCTGCTAATATTTTAATCTGGTCGTGCTTTTTCAGCTTGGCGGATAATCGCTTAGACGTGATTCTAAGCAGAATATCTACACCAAAAGCGCCTATAAACGTTCCTTCTAGCACCAATCCAATGGGGGCTGATATAACACCCAAGAGAGCGGGAATACTGACAGCCCCCGCTATAGCCCCCAATCCTTCTAATCCTATCTCTACGTAATGAATAGTGTCGATCATTCTCTTTATTTTTTTATAAGTGCGCTCACGGTGGTCTCTCTCTTTCAAGATTAAAGATCGAATCTCTTCAATCTTTTTAAGTCTGAACACTTTTGTTTCTTCGTTACTACGTAATTGGAGTACATCTCCAGAAATATCGGGGTATAACGCCTTACCATCTACACTCATGTTTTTAATATAAAAAGATTTTAAAATTAAAAGATCTCCAACTCGATAATGATACCCTCACCCTTATTGTTGAATACCTGTCCTTTTTCACCGCTGATAGAAAATGTCAGTTTGTCGATTATACCGTTTTTAAGTTTTTTGAAATCCTCGACTCTATCAGGCTCGGGTTTGTGCGTACCCACGGGTACGATTTTCAAGATGTCAGAAGGACGACCATTAAAAAAGTTTTCACTCGTACTTAATTGCGGGCAGCGAATAAACAAAAATTTAAACGGATTAACGTCGTAATACCCCGTGTACACCACTTTGGGTACCAGTCTTCCTTTGGGTAAATTGAGTAATCGAGATACTTCTCTGTTCAAGCGCAATTTGAGATTTACGTCGGTTATCACCAACGTCACCTTTTTAGATTCTCTAAATACTCGAAAACTTACCCCGGGTATAGAATTTAAAATGAAATCGAACCAATCGACGTCGTACCACCCCGGTGGTATGATGACCGAACCGATACTTCCGAGTGGCAACGGCTCTAAATGACTCGGAGGAATAAAATCGAAATCATCACCCGTCACGATAAGACTTCCTCTTATAATCACTCCTGCTTCTCTACTATCTCTCAACTCGCTCAACTCGCTCGCACCCATTTCTCCTTCAATAAACTTTAAAGCCAATTCCTCACCTTTAAAGCTTTTTTTTTTAATAACAAATAATATTCTTACTAAAGATTGAAGCGTATTAAGTTCTAATTCAGTTTTTGTTATTTCTGAATTCATGGCGGCTAAAATCAACCCTCGCCGTTCAGCTATAATAGCTCTTTTTCTTTTGTTTGCTTCTAAAACGGATTCTAGTCTATCGTCTTCGTACGCTTTTATAAGATCGTTTATAGTTTTTTGTAAAACATTTTCATCGTTAAATAAATAGTGGTATGGTATATCGGGTAACAATCGCTCTATAAAATCTCTATCCGGCGTTGTTATGTGTACATCTGAAAGAAACTCCGCGGGTATGAGGGGAGGTTTATCCGTGGTAAACGCGGGTCTCCCATCTATTTGCGTAAACCAATCAATCTCCGTGGCGCTGGAAATATTAAAATATCCGGCGTTAAACAACACCCTTTTTACGCGTATAGATTTTTGACCGTTTAAATTATCTACGACGTCTTCTAATTTAAACGTCTGCTCATTTTGAAACAAGTGAAACGAATGCATTTATTTTAAAGTCTTTTTATATTAAAACTGAAACTAAAATAATGAGTGATTTTAAGTCGTTAAAAGGTCAGATACAATCGATAGCCGATCAGGTAACGAGACAAGTAAATCAAAATGTAGCCAAGGCAAACGAGCTAAAACATCAAGCTGCACCCCAAGCAAAGTTTTTAAACAGCACTAAACCCAGTGAACTGGAGGTCATAGTTAATAATACCAACGGGTTTTTAACCATGTTTCCCGACTTAACCTCGGACTACAAATTGCCTCACGTTGAGACGGACGAGGATGTAGATCGTTGGAAATCACACCCCATGTCGTTTTATCAAAATCAGTTAAATTTTGCAATCTACTGCGCTACTACGGGCTGCGGTATTGATTCGATCTTTTAAACTCGAGCAACCGTTACGTTTGGGCCATCTTTAACTTTCATTTATATTTTACGGTTAGAAAGATCCTGTACGACATTGCCGCTCCTTTACCGGGAGATGACGCATTTAACGCTCTAGACAACAGTTATAATCACAGAGCATTTACCGATACCTGTTTGTTGTTTGGCATAGATCAAAACAAGTCTTTTAAACAGACGAGAGACACAAAATCTAACGGTTTAGGTACCTCATATATCTTTAATAAAGGCAAGTTTGTGGCGGTTGGTGAATATGATAAAGCACTACCCAACAAACCCAACGTTCTTTACGGCGGCTACCACGGTCTAGACAGTCCCAAAAAGAGTGGAAGCCTTTACGTTCCTTGGACGGTTATTTACATCGAACAAAATGAATCGGTACAAAAGGCTTGGTTAGATTTTATACCCAACACGAGTTCGTTTACCCCCGCAGGAATCATAAAGATCAACGAATCGATCAGATCTTACGTGTACGCTTTACTCGGTGCGCAGGCTCAAACAAAAACGAGCGTATTATCACCGGGAACCGGATTAGACGCTCAGAGACAATTTAACGTCATCGTTGAAGATATCATCAATGCAGCAGACGACATGGAAACGAGTATCGATCAATTTCAAGACTCTTTGCAGTATGCCAGAACGCCTTTAAATTTTGTCGTGAAACCGGGGTTGTATTTAATTCCATCGGATATGAACTTGAGGGTTGGAACGCACGACGGCTATAACAACAATCTTCAAATCGCTACCCAGAGTATGAACACTGGTTTGGTGCCAGATTTAAACTCACAACCTCAGCCGGACGACTCTTTTGATGACACCGATGATGTCGCGCCACCAACACCAACAGAGCCTATGACGAACGATGTTGTATCACCAACACCTGCACCTACACCCTCACCAACACCAGCACCCTCACCTACAGTTTTAACCCAAGAGCCCACGAAACTACAAACTCACCAAGACGAAAAATTATCGTTGACGGTAGGAATGTTGGCTATCGTTGGTATGGGTATTTTGGCTTACGAGGCAACGCGATAAGTCACACTCTAATCTCACAACACACGCAAATAAGCCTTACCAACTTTGCGCTGGTAAGGCTTTTATTTTGTTTAAACTTGATTACAACTATTACTACCATCGTTTTTGCAGGTACGCAAACACCAAGGCTCCCACACCCAAAAACAAAGCCCACACGTGTTCGGCCAACCACGATACGGACTTACTCAGCGCGTTAAATATCCAACTGAGTACGCTGCCTATGATACCCGGCAGAGCACCCAACGCGCTCACTCCCAGTTTTTGAAGAGCAGATGCAAAATTAGCGAGTTGTTTTGAAATCCACTCTTTGATACCACCTTTTGGTGTTGGTGTTGGTGCAGGTGTTGGCGATGGCGCGGGTGGGGCACCTGCACCTCTCACGCTAGCGACGATGCTACTCACTATCGTGCTGATGGCTAAACTCAAAGCGGCTAAAATACTCACTACGGTCACACCTTGTTCTCTAAACAGAGTTCTAATCTTTTCTGCCAGAGTCGTGTCGTCGCCTAATATTTTATTAATCGTTTCTTTGATTCTAGCGATCTGACTTTTGAGCCCTCGTTCGTTGGCTTTTGCGGCTTCTAATCTGGCGGATCTTTCAGCGTCTAAGTCGCTCAATTTATCGTTTAACTCTCGTCGTTCTTCTTCGCTGATCCTATGATCACCTAATTCATGTTCGGCATCAAATATCTCTTGGTCTAGTTCTGCGAGACGCGCTAAATTAAGTTCTAGGTTACCTCTCAACGTCTGAAGACTTTTGTCTAAACCCTGGAGTTCTCTGTAATTTAATCCTTCCGTTTGAGCCTCGGTGTCGCGTTGAAAATCTTCTATAATCTCGGTTACCTCATCGGTGGCTCTGGGTAGTTCTGTCATGGGGATACTCTCGGGTTGTACTTTTTCGAGTTTATCTTTTAGTTTGGCAAGTAGTGTTGGTTTATAGTCAGCGATTTTGAGGGTGTCGCGAATAAATGCGGTACCATATTTACTTTGTAAGGTACTTAATTTGTAATATATTTTTTGACCACCTCGTCTATAAGATAATGGTTCTCGACCTTTATATGTTTTAACGTATAGATTTTTGTCTTTACCAATTTCAAAATCGTTGGGGTCGATAAACACGGGGTCTATATTATTTTGTTTGTAAAATGAATCAACATCTTCTTTTATTAGTTCTATAGATAAACTGCTTATTGTACCCGTGTCGAGGACGCTTTCTGTGTCTACCGGTGGAAGTTGGGTATTATCAAAAGTATCGTCCCAATCCAGATTGGTCTCTTCTACATCATCATCATCTAAGTTAATGTCAGGTGGATCCTCGTATTCGGTGACATAGTCAAATCCTCCTTCAGCCATTTATTTAATACGCCTATTTAAATTATGCCGTTTTCATGATACTGCCCGGTAGTATACCCTGGGTCACCAACCAATTTTGCGTGGCCAGAGCTCCACTTATAATGCCCGTCAATTTACCCATATCTTCTACGCTTAGTTTGTTTAAATCCGGCGCTTTCATTTTGAGTAGTTTAGCTCCTACCATGGCGTATCCCATCGAAAGACCCGATATGACGGCTCCGTGATAAATCGTATTTGCTATTCCGTTGGTGTCAAAGTTACTCATCGTTTTTAATATAACAATTTTTAAATTGATGTTTATTCCATGTCTAGCGTTTTGGGGGCGCTGGGTGTAGTGGGTTGCGTGACTACCGGCACTGGCTGTACTACCGGCGCAGTTGCCTTACTTTTTAGTACCAGCAGCCCCACCCCTATTATAGACGCTACAGCCCCCCACATCGCCCAAGAGTTGTAGTCTGGTGAGCTCGTAGCTTCGTCCGATGTTACGTTCATTTTTGCTAATTTTAATTTCATCTGTCTATTGTGCTCGGCTAAAGCTTTACCCTGCTGTATTCGTTTAGGATTTTTAGTCTTGGTCACTCTCGTTACCGTCGGTGATGTCGTTGTTTTTATCGGTGGGGGTGTCTCTGTCTCTGCTGGTTGAGCTGCAGGCGTTGCTGTCGCTGCTTTCTGATCTTCCATTTATTATATTAGGTTTATTAAATTTCAAATGTTTTGTTGTGATAATCGTAGCAACTAGGGGTGATATTAAAGTTCCGTACTTGTAACAAACGTCGCTCAACATACCAGCCATACTCGCGCTTATAATAGGATCAGAACTCAAGTCGTTGGTGAGTTCTTCTTCAGAATCTATAGTGACGTTATATCCTAAAACTTGTACGGGTGTAACAACAGCTAACACTCTCGAAAATAGACTTAAAGTGTATTTACCAACGGTTTTAACAATTTCATTTCCAAATTTAGTTTCGTACAGATGATACAGCTTGTCGAGTTCTTTACTGTCAAGAGCTTCGATATGTTTAACGGTGTATTCCTTTCCCAAGTACTTTCTAGAGTTTCCGGCTGCTACGACACCGCACAAACGATCTTTATGTTCTGCGTTGTGATCTTGTTCGTTCGTTAAAGTCAGTTTTAGGTCCTCCATTTAATTAGAAACGAATTTAATTTTGTTGTAGCTTTTGCAACCTTGTTACAAAAGCAAAGGTATTCGTAGGTGTAAAGCGATAAATTAAGTGATATGATGATAATAGCCAAAACTGCAAATACTCGAATATTGCTATCATTTACTAACAGCAAAATACATTTTGTTGACGTTTGTTGATTAACAAATTGTAATACATGTGTAGTTTGTTGAATAGGTTGCTACTCACCTAGCTATTAATTGTTACTCACCTAGCTATTAATTGTTACTCACCTAGCTATTAATTGTTACTCACCTAGCTATTAATTGTTACTCACCTAGCTATTAATTGTTACTCACCTAGCTATTAATTGTTACTCACCTAGCTATTAATTGTTACTCAACTAGCTATTAATTGTTACTCACCTAGCTATCAAGTAGCTCGTAACTAACTGGAGGTTCGGTGTATACGACCAATTTACTATATTTCACATCTCTCAAACGTCGTTTTATATAATCTCGTTCTTCAATGGGTACGACGTCGTTTTCGTCTAACGCTTGATCAAACGATGTTTTATCTTTGCAGTAAAATAATGCCAACCAAGCCGTGTTTTCTCTATAATCTTTTAAAACGCTGTTGTACTTTTGGGTCAGTAACCAACAGCTGTGATTTACGTGTCTTCCGCTAAATGCCATCTTGCTTAAAGCGCACGTCTTTTTACGATATTTAATCTCTTGATCCGAAGAGCAATCGTCCACGATAAACAACGTGGCAACACCTTCGAATATTTTCCTGTAAAAATCGATCGCTTCGTTGAGCGTCATCTTGTACAATTCCGGATCGCAGAGGTATACCTCGGGATCTGCTTGAATCCACTTTCTTTCGATGTACGTTTTGTTTTTAAATATGGTAGGGCAAATGATGACTATCGCCTCAAATGTGTTTTTATAATCTGACTCTAACAGATCCAAAATCCATTTGGTTTTGCCCGAATTTGTTTTGCCGACGATCAAAGCGCAATGCGGTTGTGTCATTTTAACTTAACAGAGATTTAAAATTCCCGTCTTCCAAGTTCAATTGAGCATCCATGACTAAAAATACGTACATCGTGAGGTCACCTTGACCTTCGGCTTCTCTGTTAAATTGAATGTTGATGCCTCCTCCGTCTCCGAGTTTCCTACCGGATCCGTGAGCGGAATTGTCGTCGTTACTTCTAAAATCGAGCCACAGACCGTACTTGTCTTTTAGGTAGTCTCCAAGGTCAAAACCCGTCAAATTTAAGTCTTTAGCTACTCCGCGCCCGCTTTCGGTATCGCTGTCTCCAAAGAACTTGTTGATTTCATTCCAGTGTTGATACTGAAACATTCCTTGACTGTAGAGTTGATTGGGTTTACCTTCTACGGTCACCGATGTTTTGGTTATTTTTGGATTGTAAAATCGCTGCGGATTTTTGACAGCGGGATCTTTAAACAAAAACAAAATACCCTTGAGACTCCTTATGGGTTGATTGACGCTGACGTTCCAAAGCGTGTCCGATTTGTTGACGGATCTAACTTCTAGCGAGTGGATTTTATCAAACAGATATTGCATTAACCCCTTGTGTTTATTCCTGATGGTGATAGCTAGGTCTCTGTTGGTCACCACTTCGTATTCGAGAGACAAGTCTGAGATAGAATACATCGCCGCCGTATCTGAACTGTTGACTACTTTATCGTGATCGTTAAACTTTATCTCGTACGTCAGAGGTTGTTTTAAACCGCTGGGGTAAAAAGGGTGATGCGAAGTCAGTATGTCAATGTCTAGGGGAATGCAATATCTGTTACCATAGGCATCCGCGATAGCTTGATCCTTACCGTTGTTGGCGCCCGCGTTAGCATCTTCAGCCCCAGTTCTTAGTTTAGACACGTTTTCTTTTTCTATGCCCGAGTACGCCATGTTTCGAGTCGTCGAGCTGTTGATCCAATTGTCTTTAAAGTTGTGATATACGTCGGCGTGACGATAACTCACAATTTCGTGACCTTGAAGCCTGACGCTGATTTCGCTGACTAAATTTCTGGCTAAATTACCAAAAATGGTTCTATTGTTGTCACTTCCACCTTCGAGTTCTAAATTGAAAGCTAGTTTACAAGTGCCGGGTACGATCACGTCGTCTACACCCAATTGAGGAAACTTGACCCTCAGCGTTTGCCCCGCCGATATACTACTAGGATTGTGGGTAATGACCACCTCTTTTCTCTCACCCTTGATAGATCTGGGTATTTTTAATAGCCTGCTGGGATTGAGCTTTTTTCCATACGCATTCATTTTATTTATACGAGTTTTAAATTTAAAGATATCTGTAAGCCAAGAAGCCCACCAATAGCGTTCCTCCCGCGATAAACACCAGTTCTTTTTCTATTTGTTGGTCGCTAGGTTCGTAAAAATCTTCGAGTTTGGCTTCGTGTTGCAGTCCTACGGGTAGTTCGGTAGATTGTCCACTCACCTCGTTGTAGTAACGCAACGCTCGGTCTACGTTAGAAAATGTTTCTTTAGAAGCAATTTGTTTTCTGATACGTTCGTTTAGAAAATCTAGATATTTCGTTCGTTCTCGTTGCCACTTATCTTTGGCGGCTGAGAGTTGTTCTATCGCTAAATCGTGTCTCTTACGCTCCTCGTCACTCTGTTTCAGATTTGAAAATAAAAAGTTTGAACCCGTAAAAGCTATGGCGTTGACGATCGCGCCTCCTAACATCATAGCAACGCTAGCCATTATTATAAACGTCTTTTATATTAAATAATATGCAAACATTATCTAAACTGTATTATAGCCCGAGCGGTTATTGGAGAGGTGAAAGTGCCGTCGACCATTTACACGATAAAACAAAAATCGATAAAAAGGTAATCAGAGATTGGCTTAAAAAACAAGCGATATGGCAAATTTATCTACCGGGTCCTGCGTGTGTACCCAGGCCTACGAGTACATCGCGAGAGTTTGAAACACCAAACGACTTTCACCAAATGGATGTGCTATACCTACCCTGGGATAAAGTAAAACGCAAGACTTATAAATACGCTTTGACGGTTGTCGATGTTGCGAGTCGATACCACGAAGCAGAACCTTTGGTTTCTAAAACGGCAGATTCCACGCGAGATGCTATCGTCAAGATTTACGCGAGGTCGCCTTTGAGTTACCCTAAAACGTTGAGAGTAGACGCCGGTACCGAATTTAAAGGCGCTTTTAAAAAATGGATGGCCTCAAAAAACGTCGAGATTATCGTAGGCGAACCAGGAAACCACCGATCGCAGGGTATCGTAGAAAGATTTAATCGAACGCTAGCCGAGAGACTGTTTGGTCATCAGTACGCTCAAGAAATGTTAAATCCCCAGAGTAGAAACACGCAATGGGTCGAGCGATTACCCAGCGTGATCAAAGCTATAAACGATGAAACGACAAGATTAATAGCTAAAGCGCCGTCAGAGGCGGTTAAACTAAAACAGGTCCGGCAATCGCCGGCTAACCCCGTTAAAACAAAAGAGCAACAATTACCGCAAGACGCTATGGTTAGATATTTATATTACCCGGGCGAGCAAGAGGGTGGAACTTCTAGAAGAGCCACAGATCCCATTTGGAGCGTAGACATCTTCAACGTGGAAAAAAGAACGAGTCAATTTAAAATGATTGAAGGTAAAAAAGTCACGACGGGTCCTACTCTTTATTACCTGCAAGACGGCCCAAAAAGGAGTTTTGTGAGACAAGAGCTTCAAGTCGTACCCGAGGACACGCAATTACCGCCTAATTAATATCTAGATTACGGTGACCATAAGCGAGCGTGTGTATTCCATCCGGTAAAATGTACCTCTTTGTGTCCAACGGACTCAACGATAGTTTATTTTGAGATACGGTGTAAAGGATGTGATTTTCCGATCTAATGTGAGTCATGGTTTCGTAATGAGATTTCTTGTTTAAGATGCAGTCGTAATAGTGTCGGTGTTTTAATTTCTTAGAGGTGACCGATTTTGTGACTCCCTTGGCTTTTTTCAGGTTCATGTCAGCGGTTAAAATCGAGTACATTTTAGGTCTTATGCAAACGACTTCTTTGACTATTTTACCTCCAAACTCGTCTTTAAATTTACCGATCACTTTCTTATTGGTTGGATCGTACAAAGGATGATCCGTCGGATAATTTGAAAGGTCGTATTGTTGTCCGTTTTGCTGCATATCTTTGTATACGTCGTCAGTGTGCACTACGAGTACCAAACTGTCTGTATCTGTGTACATCAACCTGATTTTCTCTTTGTACTTGTCTTTCAAATGGTTGTAATAAAAATCGTACATCAGCGTCTTTGAGAGATCCAAGATACTCACTCCGCAGTAGATCGGTTTGTTTAACACGGTTTTAGCCTTGTACTTTTCGACAAATGACAATTTGCATTCTGAAAATGACGTCGTCGTTTTGTAGCTCGGTTTCTGTATAATTTTTTGGTATTTATCTCGATCGTCATCGTTACTGTCTCTGAGTAGGTAACCGTCGATTCGGTTTCTGACATTTTCCATCGTCTTACCAAACACGCTGTTATTCATGAGCTTAAAAAAGTCTTTCTCAAAATCAGAGGTCGCTTTTGTTCGAAGTTGCGTGTTTTTGTCGATGTAAGATGCCATCCAAGGCGCTTGTTTAAATTGCAGCACTCGATGCACCTTTTTAAGTTTCAAGCCGAGTTTGAGATACAACTGCAACGTGACGTAGTGCAAAACATATTTTTGTTTAGGATTAAGGGTACACGTTAATTTTTGCACGTTGCTACTAGGTTCGGTATCTAATAATTCGTTTTGATAATCAGACATCCATTCTTTTGATATGACGATGTTTTCTGGCGCTAGGGGGTAATCGTTGTGCAGGTCGTGGAGATTGTCCGGGTAATCGAGGTCTACTTCGAAGCAGTAACCGGTGTTTGACGTTTTCCTGAGAGATAATATCTTGGACTCGGTAAACGTTTTTGTAGACGCCCATTTAAAGTCTTTGTACGGCAGGTATTGACTCATGGCCCAGCCGTACAGATTGTTTGCATCGAGGTAGGTGATGTAACTCGACGGCTCGTTTGGCTTATGGTCAGGTAGGTATTTGTTGTTGGCTTTGTGGTATCTCATACCACCCACGCTCGAGATACCACCTCTTTTGCCTTTTCAAAAAATAAATGTTTGTCTACGTCTTGCAATAGTTCGAGTTTAACTTCCGAGTGTTTTAACAAGGCATCCCACGACAATCCTGGTGCTGTGTAGTAATTAGCAGGATCTAACGCGTAGTTTGTAATACACGTTTGCCTAAAGTTTTCAAATACGCAAGCCAGTAATAACGTATCGGTAGTGACGTACAAATCGTGATATTCCCCCATGTTTTTAACTTTAAACTCGTTCCACGTCAGTTTAGCTCTGTCGTAGTCCTCTCGCGATATATTTTCGTCTTTTAGGCTGCTGTAAAATTGTTCGATAGGGGGTAGGCTTGTCTCTTGAAATCTGTCAAACGAGTCCATGTATTCATATGGATAAACTCCTTTTTGTAACAACGAGTCGATGTTTTGACGATTAAAATGTTCTCTGAGTAGTTTAAACGACTCTCTCGGACAAGCTTTAGATAATCTATCCAACGAAGACGCCATAAAATTAAACGAGTCTATAAATCGCATATTTCCGATCGAAAACGAAATATACTTTTCCGAATTTCTAGCGATAACTTGTATTTCCTTTTTGTCATCGTACTCTGAAATACTCTGCATGATCAAGTGAGCGTCGTAATTTTGCAAATTGTGAAAGACGACCGGTATGGGGGTAAAACCTGGTTTAACTTGTAATTTTAGATTGCAGTAGGCGTGCGCGGCACCTCTATATCTACCCGTGACGTGGCAGTGATCTCTCACCTTTCTAAATTTGTTGATTTTCTTTTTGCATTCGAGACATTTAGACTCGGTAAATCCATTTTTGTTTTCGTACTGATGTTCTTTTATTTGTTTTTCTGTTTTTGGTTTTTTGGGTTTCTGGCACTGACAGTTGCTCGAGTAATTGGGATAAATTGGTTTCTCGCAAATCCAACACGTGTTTGTTTTATCATGATGTTCTTTAGCTCGCTCGTTAAATTTCATGGGTTGGGGTTTTTTAAATATGCAATTTATGTCGCTCTGTATTTTTAACATTTTATTGACAAACTTTGATGCGGCATCTTTACCTCTATAAGTCTCTTGATACGCATTGGTGCCGTCGCATCGGATGACAACTAGCGAATAACCGCTTGCTTAGTGAATGTTTGGCTTTGTGTGTTGTCCTTTTATCGTCCGAGTTTTTCTAATATCGATTCAAAGTCGGCGTAAACTACAAACGGTGCTTTTGTTTAAACCTGTAGTTTTTAAATTCTAATATTGGCACATCGTTTTCGTCGACTATCCACTCGTTATTTACATATTTTCGCTTAGCGGTAGGAAATACAATCTTTGACGGATGTGTATCTATACCGTTACAATCGGTCATGTGTCTATCTAATTTTACTTGCGTTCTATAATGACACAGACACCTTCGACAAAAATATTTCTTACTTTTATGTTTTGTAACGTTGTGAATCAATCTCGAAAAATTATTTATCCAGCAGTAGTGATGCTTGTCGCCCTCAGAAAACAAAAACAGATCGATAGGTCGTGACTCTGGTTTGTAGTTTTTAGACACGTATAACGGATATATTTCTTCCTCATAACCGTATACGTTTATGGTTAAATTATTTTGTCTTTCTATCTTTGGTATCTGGTCGATCGGTGTTGGAAAGTCTACGCCTTTAAATTTGAGTCCGTCGTCTTTGGTGTATACAACAGGTTCTTCTTTATGAATTTTATATTTAGGATCGTTTTTATGTTATTTTTACTTTATCCGTATACAACCCAAGAGCGGCTCTCAAACACCATCTCAAACACTCGTCGTCTTTGTTTTTAATGTTAGTCATCGCCGTATTCTGTTTGATATATTTTGGTAGGTCAATGTAAGAACTACCCTCACGGGGTTAAACCTGTTGATGTTGATATACAACGCCATTATCTTTTTTAAAACCCAACCCGATCCTTGATTCGTATACCTTTCATCCTTTTTAAATAGCTGGTCGATGTCTTCTTTTAAAACCTGTTTTATTTGACTTTGATTTAAAACGACTCTCTGATCGGTAAAATGTATAGCTTCGATCGTTTCGATCGTACCATCCGGTTTGATTTTTCGTATTTTATTTTGATTGTGAGCTCCATTTTTAAACCTCTTAGCTCTCTCAATTCTGACTTGATTTTATTTACAATTTGATCTTTGTGCGTATCAAAAATCTGACTAAATCGTCGTTAAAAGTCTAGGAATCAGTTCCCAGTTTCTAAAGTTGTTTCTAAATCTTCTCGTCGCTCTGAACTCAGCCTCTTGAAAATCTTCGGGTTGCCTAGAGTTTTGAATCGCCGAGATTAAATCTTTTTTCAACAATCGACCTTTATAACCCGACGGGTTATATTCTAGATCATAATCGTCTACAATCTGTTTGAGCTCATGTAGCTTCTTTTTCCTCAAGTTTCTAAATTGAGCTTCGTATTTTTATCCCGTTGATGTAGACTTTACGCGTAAGAGCAACATTTTGATTGTACGGTACATTATATCGCTGGACATAATCGCGCAGCGTGGCTTTATTCCATCTAGAAAATCCCTTAACGATTGGTCTAATCATATCCATCATTTATATATATCAATATAATTTTTAAATTTTTTTAAGAGGTCAGACTTTTAGATTTATAAGCAATCAGACTCACCGGCTTGTGAGAGAGATATTGACATTTTGGCGCTTCATACCTTTTTGCTCATTTTATACTACCCATACCATCGGCGCTCCATACATGACACAGTCACATCACACAAAAGACTTGCGACCCCGTTCTAGTTCGATCATGACTGTGCACTGAAATATGCAAGGTAACCGACCGTGAACAGCCTATTCTTCGGGTTGAATAGCCTGTCACTAAATTTAGCTTTAGAAATTTCCAGAAAAATCTTTCGCAATTCAGTAGGCCTATTTCTGTCTGTTGTGCAATTCAGTATATCAGCGTCATTTCAACATGATATGTCGATCGGTACAGACGTCTACGCCCAACGTGCAGTCACCAGCCAAAAGGTAAATTGTTTTTAACATTAAAGTCTGGCAATAATGTAGGTTTTCATATTGATTTTGTTCTCTCAAAAACAACCTATACTACACAATCACTAAAAGTCTAGCCACCCATTAGTGTGTGTGATGTTTTTGATCAAACATTGAGTGTAAATGCTTTTTCCACTTGTAATATTTTCAGATTATGACCCCCATCGCAACCTGTGAAAAAGAGGATATGCTGCTTTATAACTTTGCGTCGGGTTTATCGCACAAGCAAGATTTTTCAAGTACCGCTAATACCATTTTTAAGTGTAAAAACCTCGAGATATTTCTTAAAAAGTAACTTAAAAGTGTACCATTTTGATATATCTCTATGATATAAAAATTGACCAAAACGCTTAGTCACTAAATATAATTATGATGTCATAATGCCACTGAGAGTGGCTCTCGTCTTAATATAACGATGATGTCATAATGCCACTGAGAGTGGCTCTCGTCTTAATATAACGATGATGTCATAATGCCACTGGGAGTGGCTCTTGTCTTAATATAACGATGATGTCATAATGCCACTCAGAGTGGCTTTTTACTGTATATATTAAGATGTATGAAAAGCCATTTAAATGAGCTAATTTAAATGACAACAAAAAAGCCACTCAGAGTGGCTTTTTACTGTATATATTAGGATGTATGAAAAGCTATTTAAATGAGTTAATTTAAATGACAACAAAAAAGCCACTCAGAGTGGCTTTTTACTGTATATATTAGGATGTATGAAAAGCTATTTAAATGAGCTAATTTAAATGACAACAAAAAAGCCACTCGGAGTGGCTTTTTACTGTATATATTAGGATGTATGAAAAGCTATTTAAATGAGTTAATTTGAATGACAACGAAAAAGCCACTCAGAGTGGCTTTTTACTGTATATATTAGGATGTATGAAAAGCTATTTAAATGAGTTAATTTAAATGACAACGAAAAAGCCACTCGGAGTGGCTTTTTACTGTATATATTAGGATGTATGAAAAGCTATTTAAATGAGTTAATTTAAATGACAACGAAAAAGCCACTCGGAGTGGCTTTTTACTGTATATATTAGGATGTATGAAAAGCTATTTAAATGAGTTAATTTGAATGACAACAAAAAAGCCACTCGGAGTGGCTTTTTACTGTATATATTAGGATGTATGAAAAGCTATTTAAATGAGTTAATTTAAATGACAACAAAAAAGCCACTCGGAGTGGCTTTTTACTGTATATATTAGGATGTATGAAAAGCTTTTTTAATAAAAGTTCAAACTTTAATTTGTAAACCTAAAAAAACGTTGTTTGTTTATTTATTTATAAGTGACTGTAGGCTTGCGCACCAGTCGCTGTGAGTCTGTGTTGAGATCTCCAAGAGGGTGACTGTAAATATGAAGAGTCTGGTCTGATTTCGAGACTGAGATATTGAGAGGGGGAGATATATTTGGGAAGAAAAAAGGGGTGGGGTGGAAGTGGTGGGGAGGAGGGGTGGAGGAGGGGATCATCGGGGTGGGGAAGGGGGTGGGGAGGGGTAAAGTCTGGTACCTGTCCCCCACTTATAATATAACAACTCGGAGAGAGAAGAGATATATTTGGGGAGCTAGAGGGGAGATATATTTGGGGATGGAGACAGATATATTGGGAGAGGGATCTATTTGGGGGCGGGGATCATTGGAAAGGGATGGGTACAATGGGAGGGGCAGAGACGGGGAGGGGGTAAAGTCTGGTACCCTGGCTTCTTCCCATTGGCCCTGTACTACCCCCAGACCTATGGCAATGTCTGGAATCCCCCACTAATACCTACTCACCGCGATATGTCAAATAATCAATGGCAAAAGGAAACTGTGCTGCTTTGGGATACTTGTTGAAATTATGTCCTCGCGAATCCGCAGCGAATAAACAACGAATCATTCCCTACTTATGAACTACTTATGAGAAATATTTTTATACAACGCTACGAATTTTATTTTTAATGTTAGCCGACGAAATGAAAATGTAAATGAAAGAGTTTCGGCCAACGTCAGGGTCACCAGTTTTAGGGACTAAGTTATATTATAAATATTTACCCTAAATTAATATCTGGAGTCTGCGCTCTAAACTTGCAGCGGCTTCTTCTGGACTCCTGGTTGTTCGTCAAACTTCTCTTGGTTTGGTAGATGATATTTATTTACAGGCGTATATACAAAAACTAGTGTGTCCTTCCACGGGAACAGTCACTGTAAGGAGCAAACACTACCTAATGGTTCCTATTCCCGTATCCGGACACATACGGCATAAAAATGGCGACTGGAACTGTAGAGTAGACGACTATAACACTGCTAAGTCTCTACACAGCGAAGGAGTGGGGCGGTGAAAGCATGTGCTCCTGGTTTATATACCGACGCGTAGAATGGAATGCCCTGCCCTGCCCAGTCAAAAGAACTGAACACAATGGGCAATAGAACACAATAATGCCTTGGCCACTAGGGCAGAACCCAGAACAAAAAAAGGACTTAACTGACTTTTTATTTCTTCGGCCAGGACTGCACATAATATATACAGCTGCTGTAGGAATTTCACTACACTCTTACCTTGATTCAAGTCGCCTGAAAAATGGGTACCCTGTACTATTGTGTAAATGAAATATTCGCGTACCGGCCATATCATGCATACTGCACTTTGTATGGTATGAGTCTAGGCGGGCATGAATTGAAGAGGAAGGGGCTTGTGACTTGCCATGTCATGTGAGCAAGGACTCCCATTGAGAACAACCAGTGTGCCAAATATGGGAGGTACGGGTACTGGTACTTACTTGATGTTCTGGTGGTCGTCTTTCTTGCTTTTTTGGCGATTTTTCCCGTACTTGCCTTGCTTTATTACTAATCCTGGTCCTAACTGATGTTCCCAGTGTCTTGCCTTCGCCGCACAATGTCCACTGCAAAGAATTAGCACCTTTTTACCACTTGAGACGCTGTCCACATCTATTTTCTGTGACCAAATGCATTGCTGCTGTATACCCCGTTTAAAAAATACGATCACTTATGCCCATAGCCGGTAATTTTTTTTGACTTTTTTCTGTGACCAAATGCATTGCTGGATTATGTGACCAAATGCGATGCTGCTGTAAACAACGCTTAAAAATACAATCACTTATGCCTTGGCCGTTATTTTTTCTTACACCAGCTACTGGGTCTGGTACTCTAAACTGAGTGGGAGTGGTGACATGTCCTCCGCTTCCCACGGGAAATTGAGATTAAGAGCACAGCGGTCATGAAAATCCCTTTTATTTTGTACATCGTATGGCATCAGCTTAGAGGGGCATGGTGTCGCTGGAAGAAGATTGAGAGCCAAATGATTGGTCATGTCACCTGGTCATAGAGTCCTGTTGAACAAACACCGTGCCTTTTCTGAAATTTATGTGATGCCTGGATGATGTAAACATGTTATTACTGTGGTGTTATTTACCTGTGCAGCCCCAGGGTTTGTCGAGGTGAGAACTGCATTGGGGGCCGGATGGGATTGTAATCATGCTGATCATGCAGTCTTCTCATTGACGGTGAACTGATTGCAAGATCCCCACGCACCACTGTCCGCATCAGTCGACAAAACCTACAAAGAGAGGGGTTTTGATAGTTGTAAATACTTGTTGTCATGAACTTTATGGTTGACCAACATCAGGCCGAGTTGCTGCTGCTGCTAAACCAGTCATTTTGTAGACTTGTTTAGAGGCATCTGCACAAGTTACTTAGCTGCATCTGTTCTTATCAACATCTACCGCAAAGAATTAGCACCTTTTTTACCACTTGAAACGTTGTAGACATTTTGGCATAGTTTATGTGACCAAATGCATTGGCCATTGCTGCTGTATACACTACTTCAACTACAACACCGCCAATTTCTTTTTTTATACACCAGCTATTGGGTCTGGTACTCTAAAGTGAGTGGGAGTGGTGACATGTCCCTCCGCTTCCCATGGGAATAGGGGCCCTACACTACACGATCGCCCTGATATTACAATGTACATAATGACAACGTACACGTGCAAAATGGGTATACCCTTTCTACACGCTCTACACACAAAATAAACAACTTAAAAACTTGTCATGTATCTTATCTCGCCCAAATACCTCCCCGTGACATCGTAGTCCAGATTCCTAGAGGATGTTTCGGAGCAAACAAACCAAGTACAAGTTGAATTACCAAGTAACCGGGCCTCAAGCATGTCAAGTGTCCACCCACAATATCCCGCCGTCATCTTAAAAATAGCGCCACCAATTATTTGGCTTAAGGACAGTGTGCAATGTATTTGAGGGAAATGGCGCCCTCAATATTGTTCCAACGCTGGTCCGGCCGAGCAGCGTTGGAACTTGGAGGAACTTGGAGAAACTTTGGTGTTTTTGTTTTAAAAATGCTACATTTCGATTGATTTGCGGTTCAAATGCTTAGCTGGTTGTTATTTATGAAGAGTTTGGGTTGGAAACACCTTAGAAAGTCACAAATAGAGGTCGATAGTGTGAGCACCTTAGGGCACAGATCGATATTTTCCAGGGAGTGCCTGTGGGGCCGGCCTTAATTGCGCCAGTGCGCACAGCGGTCGGTCAACTTGGCGGTCCGTTCCCGGTGACGTGCCGCCAGCGAGCGTTTTGTTCCGTTTGTGTGTGTGTTTTTTTAATGACATTTGTCAATCTCGCGCGACTCTATGTCCCCACCTTTCATTCTTTAGTTTATTTTACGCCAAAGCCATGTAAATCGATGGTTTTTTTTTAATTGCAACTGTCATTATTTACGTAAGATTGTGTTGTTTTAAGTACGGATTATATGTTCAAAGCTACTAAAATTAAGTTGTGTTTTTGTTCAGTTTGTGCCGGGATATGTTTGAAAATGATGCCCTTCCGGTCTTCCTTTTGTTCTGTTAGGGGGGTGGGTGGTGTTTAATCCTTTAAAAGATGTTGCGATGAAATGTTTGTTCAATTAAATTTAAAGACAATCAATCCAAGACTGCCGCGAATGGCACATTTATTTGCAGTATTTTTGTCACATTGAATTAGCTGTGGAAATGTGTTTGCGTCTTGGATACCGTGTGTAATATTGTATCATAGGCACTCCATACGTATGTACCTGATGACAACACAGGTCACGGATTGACCTCCATTCAGTTGTTGAATACACTTAACAGTCAGCCGAGAACCGTGTGTGTCTCTCTCTTCATTTCTAAACATTAGATACTACATGTTTGCAACGAGCAAGGGATTTTCCTTGAAATCTGAACATCTGGCATGTCTGGTAATGTACATAGACTCTTAATCTCCGGTGTACGGTAAATTAAGCAGTCATATTCGCCGTTATTTTTCGTGAACTTTGTAACGTTTGTCTGTCACGATGAACACGTTGACTCCGCCATCTTTTCCCACATTCCCCGTCAGCAGCAAGCCGACCAACGTTGGTCTCCGGTGGGAGAAGTACGTAAAAAGATTAGAGAACTTGTTTGTTGGTTTCAACATTGCAAATGACTCTCAGAAAAGAGCTCTGTTGCTTCACTACTCTGGCGAGGAAGTCAATGACATTTTTGACACCTAATTGGCGAACACCGGATCCGACTATGACAGTGCAAAGAAGGCACTAAATGAACAATTCAACCCATCGAAAAACACAGAATTCGAGCGGTACACCTTCCGCCAGTCCAAGCAGCAACCAAGTGAGACCATTGCACAGTACCACACACGACTCCAACGTCTAGCAACCCATTGTGGGTTCCCAGAAAATGACAATGAAATAAAGTCGCAAATAATCCAGACATGCTCGTCGAACAAACTTCGTCGATATGCACTCCGTGAACAATCTCTCGTGCTTGTACTACTCCTCAAGACTGCTCGACCATACGAGGCTGCAGACAGTCATGCTGCTAAAATGGAACACTCAGCAACTCCATCAACTGTGAACAAAGTCGAGGTTAAGGAGCCAACGCAAACTGGCCCCTGCCCCTCTTGTGCACGCCGTTCCAACGCTACTGCACAACAGCCAAAGTACAACAGAGGACATCAACAGCTAAGACGCCCCCAGCAGTGGCAGTCAAACCAGTCGAGATCGCGCACTTGTCGCAACTAAGGTGGCCGTTACCCACACAGCAAAGACAGAGACTGTCCAGCAAAAGGCCAAACCTGTCACGCCTGCGGTAAGCAAAATCATTTTGCTAAATACTGTATGAGCTCAGCCAGACCCCAACAAAGGTCTAACATTCACGCAGTCGATACCAGTCCTCCAGACAATAGTAATGGTAGTGATGCCCAACCCCAGAGCTTCCACCAGCCAACAGTGAATATGCATTTTACCTCCGTTCACCAACTTTGACCAAGCCAATGGTCACTGTGTCCATCAACAACAGTCCAGTGCAAACTGTGATAGATACAGGCGCTTCCGTCTTGTTGATGAGTCTCAACACCTTCAACACCCTGCAACCACGTCCCCAGCTCCATGCACGCACGATCTCAGTATACTCAGTATTTAAGCAACCCTTCGTGATCTTCAGGGTGTTATCAACATCAGTGATGACATTCTTGTCTTTGGGAGTACGCAGGAAGAACACGACACTCGTCTGAAGGCCTGCCTCCAACGCCTTCGTGAGGCCAATCTCACCCTAAATCGCGACAAGTGCGAATTCAACGTTCCACAAGTCAACTACTTCGGACACATGTGGAGTTGCTCCTGACCCGCAAAAAAATCAGAGCAATTCAATCCGTCACGGAGCCTCAGAATGTTTCTGAGCTACGCAGCTTCCTCGGTATGGTAAACTACTGTGGCCGCTTCATACCTGACCACGCGACCATATCATCCCCCCTTCGCGACCTGACCAAAACTGCCAGTCCATGGGGAAAGGACTACTGCACAGTCTGGTGCATTCGCGCTCATCAAGCAACGCATAACTGAATGCTGCACTATGGCATACTTCAATCCCACTAACAAAACTGAACTACTCGTCGACGCTAGTCCAGTGGGATTAAGTGCCAGGCTCACACAACGAGACTCGCGCAACAACACATCCGTTGTAGCTCTTGCCAGCAGAGCCCTCACCCCAGTTGAACAAAGGTACTCACAAACTGAACGCGAGGCACTAGCCACAACGTTGGCAGTCACCCACTTTCATCTGTACCTGTATGGTGGTCCATTTGAGGTCATCACGGATCACAAGCCCTTAGTGACATTGTTCAACAGTTGCACCTCCAAGCATCCTCTCCGTCTCGAGCGATGGATTTTGAAACTCCAGGCATGTAGCTACTCAGTTGTGTATCGTCCCGGCAAACACAACCCAGTTGACTATATGTCCAGACACCCGCAGAGAGTGAGCCAGTCACCTGTTAGCCTTTAGTCAAGTCCCACGCGCTTACCCGGACACGTGACGCACCCCGGATGCTGACACGTAAAAAGACTTGGACGAGCGGCGTAGCCGCGAGGGCCTTTACCATCTCGTAGAGAACGCTTATGTTTTTCTTTACATTTGTCTACCGATTTGGTAGACATGCATAATGCATTACCTGTTGTGAATTGACCAATGAAAATGCAGCATTACTAAACGTAAATCATGCAGCCGTCGTCTGGCGCCAGACAGCCATGGCGCGGCGCGCGTGCTGTTGCTGGTAACCGCAAACCACCGTTAGATGATTGGTTTAAATGGCTTGATTTATATTACGTGAATAAATGAATAAGTGATTAGTTCCACGAGATAGTAAAGGCCCTCGCGGCTTTGCCGCTTGTGCTAGTCATTTTACGGGCCAGCATCCAGGGTGCGTTACGTGTCCGGATGGTCCGGGTATAGGCGCGTGGGACTTGACTAAAGGCTAGTCACCTGTCAGTGAACAAACAATCGCTGAAGCACACGTCAACTTCATAGCCGATCACTCAGTGACGAAACATGTCACTCGCGCTGAAATCGCTGACGCAACTACCCGCGATCCAACTTTCCGATTCTGCATGGCAGCGGTTGAACACGGTAACTGGGATGAACTCCTCGCTAACGCAGACAAACAGCTGGAAACCGAGCTGACCAGTTTCCACAATGTACGTGATGAACTCACAGTGTCTCAAGATCGCCAACTCCTCATGCGCGACCATCGCCTTGTCATACCTCAAACACCCCGTAAGCGAATCGTTGATATCGCGCACGAAGGACACCAGGGCATCACCAAAACAAAAGCCCTCCTCCGCGAAAAAGTCTGGTTTCCGTCCATCGATCGCATAGCTGAGGCAACAATCCGGGAATGTCTACCCTGCCAAGCAAACACAATCGAACACACCAAAGAACCATTTGCTTGTAGTCATAAATGACTATTCACGCTTCCCAGAGGTAGAAATCGTGTCGTCAACATTAGCCCAGCAGGTGATCCCCAAGCTTGATCGCATCTTCTCAAGTTTCGGTGTCCCAAACATCGTCCGCACAGACAATGGTCCGCCCTTCAACAGTCGCGAATTTTCCAACTTCGCCCAATACCTTGGATTCAACCATCGCAGAGTTACCCCTCGTTGGCCTCAAGCAAACGGTGAAGTCGAACGATTCATGAAAACTCTCAAAAAAGCATACCGCTCTGCATTCACCGAAAAGAAACCATGGAAACAGGAACTGTACAAATTCCTTCGCAACTATCGCGCTACACCACATTCGACAACCGGTGTTTCACCTGCCAAACTCTTCTTTTTAGCAGATCATTCCAAAGACGCTTACCCGAACCAGAGTTCACTTCATTGCCACAACACGCACCTGTCCAAGACCGCAACCAGCATAAGAAGTCCCAGATGAAAACCTATGCATGGGCGTCGCGAGAGGGCAAGGGGCACCCCCGGAAAAGCAAAAAAAAAAAAAAAAAAAAGGAAGAAAAAAAGAAAAAAGGGAAAGAAAAAGAGGCACGAAGACAAAGTGGTGTAAATTTAATGAGTTGGGGGGGGGCAAAATGTCCCTGTCCCCCTCTAAAACTGATAAATCGAGAATGTGTTGAGAAATACAAGCATTTTTTGGCCAAAATTTTTTTTGCCCCCCTCTAGAAAAAATCCTGGCGACGCCCATGATTACCTATGCCGACAATCGCGGTACTACTGGAGTCAAAGACATTGACTTTGGTGACCATGTTCTCGTCCGTCGTCATGGACATGTCCCCAAACACATGTCACCTTACATCCCACAACCCTACACCGCGACAAGTAAGCGTGGATCGCTAATCAGAGCTCAACGCAACACGCACACAATCACACGCAACTCATTCTACTTCAAGAAATACACAGGCCCGATACCACAACACCCTTACAGTGATGATGAAAGCGACATTGTCACCGCTTCCTAGGATACACCACCCCAGCCAAACCAGCCCCAACAATACAATACAATACAATACAATCAAGTCATTTATATAGCGCTCTTACTCAAAAATGGTTTCACAGCGCTGAACAATAAATAAATCACAAAAAAAAATATGCTGAACATTAACAAGAAAATTATGAAAACATGAATCTCAATCAAATAAATATGTCTTAAGGGTCTTTCGAAAGACATCCAAGGAAGGACACAGTCGGATGTGCTGCGGGAGATCATTCCAGAGCCGAGGTGCATGTGCCTGGAATGCATTGTCACCAGCTACGGTAGATGTTCTGGGCACATGGAGCAGGGTCGTGTCCTGACTGGAGCGGAGGCCAGGTCTTGCAGAGTGATGCGGCATGATGAGAGAGTCAAGATAGCTCGGAGCTTTGTTGTGAAGACACTTGTAAACAAGAGTCAGGATTTTGAATACAATACGTTGCTTGATGGGTAGCCAGTGTAGGTGTTTCAACAAGGGAGTGACGTGATCGCGTTTTTTCGCCTTGAAGATTAGTTTTGCTGCACGATTTTGTACCCAACGTCGCAATCCACCCAGCAATCGTCAGCCACCCCCACACATACGTGACTTTATGTCGTAAATCATGACAAAACTCTGACAACGTGAACAGAAATAACACTTATGCTGAGATCCAAACTCCAAAAAAAAATATTTTGGTTTTACTCAAAAAAAATTGTCACCCACTTACCATAAATTTTGGCTTTATTGTTTTCATTTATGTTGAAACACGCTAAATTTCTGCAAAGTAGCTGGTAAGTTCACAATAATCCTCACAGCCAAAAAGAAGGAGGAAAGGAATGTATCCTTAAACAGTGTTTTTGTTTTGTTAAATTGCTTGTTACTAAAGTTGTATTGCTAAATTTAAAAGTTGATTGAGATTGAGAAAGAAACAATCTCCCTCCTAATGTTATTAATTAGTTTGGTTCTATAATAGTTGACACAAAAAGACAAAACTAAAGAAAGGCACTAGCACAGGAAGTATTGCATGTGACAAAACCCATACTTTCTCATTTTAATGCTTCTCTATAAACACATGTTTAAAATATGCCCAATACACCATTGCAAAACTTAAATTGCATTTTGGACTTTTAGCAAGCAAGGTGGAAAGGGTTGTAATATTGTATCATAGGCACTCCATACATACCGGTATGTACCTGATGACATCGCAGGTCACAGATTGACCTCCATTCAGTTGTTGAATACACTTAACAGTCAGCCGAGAACCGTGAGTGTGTCTCCATTCATTCCCAAACATTAGATACATCGTGTTCCAATTAAGTGTTGTTTTGGTCACATGTCAAATGAACTTTTACGACATTTCATGTTTTTTTTTATAATAAAGCCAGATAAACTTTCCAATAGGAAAACCTAATTCAAATTTGTTCACTTTGTTTTTGAAAATATGTCCCTTTTAATTTGTTAATGGTTTGTTTATTACTTTAATTTATTGGGAAAAAAACCTTAATCACTGGAAACTAGTTTTTGATAAAAAATTTAAAAGAACATAAATGTAAGAATACGGTTTTTATATTTCACATAAATGTGTTGAAATTAATTAAGTATTACATACTACAGCCAACTACAATATTAATGATTATTTGCACAGTTTCCTTGGCAATCATTTCTTCCGTCTTAAAACTTTAAAGTTTCTTTCCTTGGGTAGAAAGAACGAGAAAGTAGTAAGCACAATTAAATGTGCGAAATAATTAGCTTTGATGTGTACATATTTGTTTTAAAAATGAACATTGATTTTTTTCCCGGTAAATAGTTCTTTTTTTTTGCTGTTGTTTTTTTGAAGATCTCCGATTTTTTTGGTAAAGGGATGTCCGACATAGTAGACAGGTGCACAGCAACAGCGCCACCATGTGGCGGTTGCTCATGTTGCCATCGCCGTAAATTCATATGTCCTGTTGTGACCTCCATACATTTGGGGCATAAGTCAAGTGCATTAGGGGAAAAGCAGCAACGTGGCAAGATGGTAATTGTCTGTAATTATACATCGTCCTCTTGATCTCCTGTCCCTTCCGCCATCTCTAATTAGAAAATAATGCGTCCAAAGTGTATAAATATATTTTGTAAAACAAGCTCGAACTTTATATTACCCAAAACTACATGTATGTATTTATGCCTTGTCACATAATGAAATGAGATGTGGTAAAAATAATAAAGAATGAATGAATTTGTACCCATCCGAACCTGGAAAGTAACGCAGAGCCCGTTACATACTGCGTCGCTCGGCACCAATTGCAATAAGGTATCCATGTCATAAAACTTTGGCAGGCCTAGTAAATAGGGCCTATAAGTATTACTTTTATAGGCCTATTATAATAATTTGGGAGGCTAATCATTCTTACTGGCAGCTGGGATGCTGAATTAGGTCGGTCCGCTGGCACGTAAATTTGGCATGAAAGGCGCCTATGGCTGTCGGCCGCATTGGCATGATTGACCCTAGTTTATGACCACGGAATACAGCCTGAGATCGAAAGTGCCTATACTGCTACTACCCAGTAGGTAGGCCCAGTACAGTAGGTCCTACTTAAATGCGTCAACAAGCGTCCACAACAAGCAAGCTTCAACTGGCATCAACAAACTTCAACGGTTGTCAACCCAGCGTCAACCAATTTTGTAAATGTTTGGAAGTGGATATATTGCCGGTGGCAATCCCTATCAACAGAGGGCGCTGTACTCTCTATGATAGGGCCGAATTGTAATATATTAGATTATGTCATGTGTGACAATTTGTCATGTGGGGCTACATTACGATTGACCAGGCCGTGTGATTCCCCCCTCCTCTTTTCTCGGAATAACTCTCCCACTTGCAATTTGTGATTTTTATGTCCTTTTTATAAATTTCTTCTCAACCAGGACAAGGGAAAAGCCTCTCTGAAAGAAGACGCCATGAAGGGAGGGTGATTTGGATACCGCTGTTGCTTATCAGATGCAGACAGGTGTTTCATTACTAAAGAGAAGCGTTGCTTAGGAAAAGCTTTGTTTTCTATCAGGGTTTGATCTTTGTTGCCTTGATATTGCTAATCCTGATCCTAACTGACGTTTCCACCCTCCCAGATGCCTTTGTCATGTAGCCTTTGTTGATGCATGCCACGGGCAAGAACATTCTTTTTCATGATAACTGTTTTGTTATTCATCGCATAGCTCCGCAGCCACGCTGATCAGGCCGTTCTTCGCATAGATGGTTAACTGATTGAAGAGATCCCCACGCACAAAGAGAGGTTTGTTTAATGTTTGTAAATGTCTTTTGACAAATATGTGCTGGCCATGTAACCATGTAGTTTAGCCCTCTTGCAGAACAGCTACGGGTTTCGGCAACCCTGACGGGATTCGGAGATGGGAGCGTCCTGGGGCTGTTGAAGACTGAGCTCAATCTTCCGCACCTGACGGAGATGCGGTGTTACCATCCAGCCCTGATGCATCCCCGACCACCAGAGGCTCGTTCTGCCGAGTCGCAGGGGCTTCTTTTGGCATCTCTAATTTTTTCTGCACCTGGCAATTTAAACATATTTTGTCTGAAAATAATTTTCATTTTGGTGTGAAAACTGATTTTTTATTATTTTATACCTCACATAGGTTCGTAACCATGCTGATCATGCCGTTCTTCTCATTGATGGTGAACTAATTGAAGCGATCCACAAGCACAAGCGAGTTGTTTGATAGTTGTAAAGGCATTTTGACAAATATGGGCTTGCCATTTAATCATATTTTTTTTTAAATATAATTTGCTACCCTAAAAATCAGACCGTGATATCATCTGTTAATACTTCTTGGTGTGAATACTGATGTCTTATTTCTGACAAAGCTCCCAGCCACGCTAATCATGCCGTTCTTCTCATCGATGGTGAACTGATTGAACAGATCCACAAGCACAAGAGAGTTTTTGATAGTTGTGAAGGCATTTTGACAAATATTGGCTGGCCATTTAATCATATTATTTTTTTTTAAATATAATTTGCTACCCTAAAAATCAAACTCTGATATCATCTGTATTCTCGTTGTGAAAACTGATTTCTTATTTGCCTTGAAGTTATGAATCATGAGCCTCACTGACGTTTCCACCCTCCCAGATGCCTTTCCATTAGTTTTAGCTGAAGCATGCCACGGGCAAGAACATTCTTCTGTGATAATTGATTTCGTACTTTCCTTACATTTACTAATCCTGGCCCTCATTAACGTTTCCCCCCTCCCAGATGCCGTGGTCTCTTGTTCATGCTCTCTTACTTCTTTGGTCTTGTCCTGGGCCAGCCTTGCTCTCTCGAGAAAGTCGGAGGGCATACACCACGTGCTGGAGAGGTGTCCTCCGTCGTCCTCTTGTCTCTCGACTAGCGGGGTTAGGGGTTTGGGTAAGGGTCGATTAAATCACACGTTTCCACCCTCCCAGATGCCTTTCCCGTAGTTTTAGCTCAAGCATGCCACGGGCAAGAACATTCTTCTTCTGTGATAATTGATTTCGTACTTGCCTTACATTTACTAATCCTGGCCCTCATAAACGTTTACCCCCTCCCAGATGGCGTGGTCCTTGTTGAGGAATATCCACGGGAAACACATTCTTCTTGTAATTCCATCTTAAATAGCATAGCCGACGAACTTTCGCATATCCAGACGCCGAAATCCAATACAATCGTTTGACCTTTCAGTGACTACTTAAGAGTCTTGTGGATTTTGACATGAACTTTCACATATCCAGAAGCTGAGGCATGCCACGGGCACATTCTTCTTGTCATTCCATCTTAAATAGCATAGCCGATGAACTTTCGCATATCCAGACGCTGAAATCCACTACAATCGTTTGACCTTTCAGTGACTTAAGAGTCTTGTGGATTTTGACATGAGCAAGTGTAACCGGGGAGAGTGGAATTTATTAGTTTAAAATGTGGCACTCTCCTTACAACCGAGTGGTTCCACTAAAAAATGATTTGGGTAGAGCAAATTTTTCTGTTGTCTCAATAATATCAAATGTTTTATTTACAGTACAAATATGAGACAAAATATATACAAATGATTCGGTATTTACAAAAAGAATTATAGTAGGAACTTTGGTGAGTATATAAAACGAAACTTTGTTGGGTGTATAAAAAACGACGGTCAAAAAGGGAAAATAGGCTAATAAAGTCGCTTCAAGGATATTATCTGAAATGCATAAAAACAATAAATTACTAATAAATTATGGGAATTACTGTGGCATAAAATGACTGTTGCCCAAACAGAAGAATTATTTAAATGGCCATTATGCAAGAATATGAATATTTTATATACATGTGTAATTTTAAATCCGAAAATAGAAATGAATTAATCACCAAGTTATGTTATAAAATGAAATAAGAATATAATACCATGCCCTAATAACAAATTCCCGAATGATCATAGCACTTTAAAGAAAACCGATAGTTTTGGGAAAATGGGAAAGTCTATTTCAAATGATAAATGAGAACGTAAAATTATAGCAACACTAAAATTTAAGTTAAAGTTTGCATACTTGTGTTGCTCAGAAGTTACCAATTTGTTTTTGTTTCAAAAGGAAAAATGGAGATTCACAAAAATAAAGTACCTGATAACATTGTTTTCCGGAATTGCCGGAAAAAAATATTAAAATAGTAGGAAATTGTGTTTAAATAAATCGACGGTGTTAACACGAAATGTTCCAAGTATAAAACATAGTCAACCGAAAATCCTTTTGGCCATGCCACTCATGCAGGAATTAAATAGAGAATCATTAGGGAAAAAACTGATTCTCAAAATACTTGAAAATCACGACAACATATTTATTTCTAAAGTTATTAATCAGTCGTGATCGCAAGGCAAATTTCCGGCTGTGTCCGTTTTGACGGCCTTAATTTCTGGCAATAAACAAAGCATACAAAAGACCAGAATGTTGCATAAATGATGGCATAAAAAGATTCAGGCATAAACAGGTTTTAGGCATAAAAAGTGAAATATCAGACAAGGGATTTACTCACCACTTGGGATGGTCTACGTTCATGCCTTTTCCGTGTCCGATGTCAAAATCGAAGTTCAGCAGTGAAAATAGATGAACATATTTTACTGCTATAGGGAGCCTCTCTCAAAATTTGCAGATATAAGTGGAGAGTGTAAGAGCTTGCAAAAAAATGATGGTTTGAACGCAACAAGGTGTTGGATCGAAATCAAAGTTATTTCGCAGCAAGCCTTACAAGAAAACTAACCGAAACGCCCGGAATGTTAGCTATTTCTCTTAAACAAAGCGCGGTGGAATGCAAAACTCGCCTGCTCGCTACGCCTATTGCATAGTTTAGCAAAATTTTAGGCGGCGCGCGCTGTGCAAAAAAAAAAATTAGTTGGCCGCGAGAGGGCGCTAGGAAAAAAGCATGATCGCAATGGCTGCTCACATGTGAATCGACACAAACACGAAATTACAAAAATTATGAAATGAATGCTGGAGTACATGGAGTAAGGAACCTGTCGGGTAAAGTAAGTACTGAAACCCGACCTGGTTACACAAGGATACTCCACAACTGTTTCACTCCCATTTGTGTCGATTAAATCATACGATTCCAGCCTCCCAGATGCCTTTCCCATAGACTTAGCTCAAGCATGCCACGGGCAAGAACATTCTTCTGTGATGAATGATTTCGTACTTGCCTTACATTTACTAATCCTGGCCCTCATTAACGTTTCCCCCCTCCCAGATACCGTGGTCTCTTGTTCATGCTCTCTTGCTTCTTTGGTCTTGTCCAGGGCCTGCCTTGCTCTCTCGAGAAAGTCGGAGGGCACACACCACGTGCCGAAGAAGTGTCCTTCGTCGTCTTCTCGTCTCTCGACAAGCAGGGTTAGGGTTAGGGTCGATTAAATCATACGTTTCCACCCTCCCAGATGCCTTTCCCGTAGTTTTAGCTCAAGCATGCCACGTGAGAGAACATGTTTCTTCTGTCATTATTAATTTCGTACTTGCCTTACATTACTTATCCTGGCCCTCATTAATGTTACCCCCCTCCCAGATGCCGGTGTCCTTGTTGAGGAATATCCACGGGCAAGCACATTCTTCTTGTAATTCCATCTTGATTAGCATAGCCGATGAACTTTCGCATATCCAGACGCTGAAATCCACTACAATCGTTTGACCTTTCAGTGACTTAAAGAGTCTTGTGGATTTTGACATGAGCAAGGATACTCCACAACTGATTCACTCCCATTTGTGTCGATTAAATCACACATTTCCACCCTCCCAGATGCCTTTCCCGTAGTCTCAGCTCAGGCATGCCACGGGCAAGAACATTCTTCTTCTGTGATAATTGATTTAGTAGAGAACAGGACAGGCACTAGACCAAAAACAAACCCACTTTCCCACCAGACAAACCCTCAGGAGACGGACAGGTACCAGACCAGGCTCTTCATATTTATAGTCGCCCTCTTGAAGATCTCAACACAGACTCACAGCGACTGGTGCGCGAGTCTACATTTGCCTTGACCTGAATTTTTGGTTTTATTCAAAAAAAATTAAATAAAAAAATATTATCTAGTCCATATTTGGAGAGATAATATCTATATATATATTAAATGGAGACCAACTCAAAACCATCACCCAAAGGCTATTCGAGGTGGGTCAAGGCTGCATTGAGTTACGTTGATCAAAATAATATAGCGATCGATGAACGAGGAATTATACCCGTCGAGACTATATTCAGGCTATAAGGGCTGAAGAGAGTAAATTTAAAAACTTGAGGAAAAAAGACACTACATGAGCTCAAACAGATTGCAGACGAACAAAATCTAGATTACGTACCGACCGGTTATAATGGTCGATTTTTGAAAAAAGATTTTCTCTCAGCGATCAAGAGATTTAAATCTCCCGAAGACTTTCAAGAGGCTGACTTCAGAGGTACGAGAAGGTTTAGAAATAACTTTCGAAACTGGGAACTGATTCCGAGACAGTTTAATAATGACGTTGAACTGTTTTTTCGCACTCACGAGCGGCAGATCGAAAGCAAAGTCGTATCAGAACTGAGAGAACTCACTAACATGACGCTTCAGATTGCGATTACAGTGAGATACGTTAAAAATGTACCTGATGGATAACGGGTGACTGCTGAATTTACCTTTATCAGTAACAATGTGGTTATTTTGAGGGAGAGTCAGGTAAAGCAAATTCTTAAAGAAGCGATCGATCAAGTAAAAGAAAAACACGCGAGTCATACAAATCGAGGATCAGGTTGGGTAGTCGATAAAATACTTGCATTTTACATTAACGTAAACCGTTATGCTCAAGCAGGAGGTACTTCTTACATAGAGCTACCACACTATCTCAAAGATAAAAAGGCGATTATCAACGTACAAAACAAAGACAACGAATGTTTGAGATGGTGTTTGAGAGCCGCTCTCGGTAAATATTCGGACAAAGTAAAAAAGCGAATCGAAAACAACCCAAAATATAAGGTCCACGAAGAGAGAACTACGATATACAACACGAACGATGGATTGAAATTTGAAAATATAGACTTTCCCACACCAGTGGATCAAATGTCTAGGGTAGCAAGACAAAATAATCTATCAATAAACGTTTTTGGTACATGTATTGACATTATCTAAAAACACAGATCCCACCGTCGAGGCTATCGATATGTTGTTGTTTTCCAACGGTGATAAGAGTCACTACTGTTGGATAAAACAATGTTCTAGATTATTTTATACCGCAACGGCAGATCGACACAAAACATATTTCTGTCGAAGATGTCTGTCACACTACGGAACGCAAGAAAAACTAGACAGACACAAACAAGATTGTGAGGGAATAGACAAGCCTCCGTCTAAAATCGTTTTTCCCGAGAACAACATATTAACATTTAAAAACCACAGATTTGCACAGGATGCACCATTTGTCATTTACGCCGACTTTGAATCGGTACTAGAAAAAACTCAGCACGATAAAAAGGAAAACACGCAAAAGACAATCATTCACAAAACAAGCGGTTATTCGTTGGTAGTCGTTAGATGTGATGGCGAAAATATGTATGGAGAAACTTACAGAGGCGAACACGCTGCAACTAAGTTTGTAAAGAAGATTACTCGAGCAACTGTCAGTTCCAGAAACCCAAAACTAAAAAAGTACGAAAACAAAAATGGATTTATCGAGTCTGAATGTCTCGAATGCGAGATACCACATAGCAAACAGTAAATATCTGTCCGACCACGACCTGGATAAACCAACGAGTTACGTGACCTATCTAGACGCTAATAGCCTATACGGTTGGGCCATGAGTCAGTAACTACCGTACACAAATTTTAAGTAGTTAAAGCATAAGGAATTTAATACCGACTACATCATGTCCATTGATAAAACGTCAGATACGGGCAATTTTTTAGAGGTAGACCTCGATTACCCAGCCGCTCTTCACGATTGGCACAACAAGTACCCGCTAGCAGCAAAGTAGCCTAGTAGCAAAGTACCTAAATTAACCGGCACGCTAAAACCCAAACGCAAGTACGTTTTGCACTACATCACTTTACAGCTTGACATCGAGCTCGGATTAAAACTCAAAAAAGTACATCGCGTCTTAGGGTTTAAACAGAAGCCTTGGATGAAGTCGTACATCGAAAAAAAAAAATTAACTCGGAACGAAAGCGACCTTTAACTTTGAAAAAGATTTTTTTAAACTCAAGAATAATAGCGTTTTTGGAAAAACGATGGAAGACTTTAGAAATAGAATAGACGCAAAGTTACTCAGAGAGGATGAGCATAAAAGATACGAAAATGATAGTATCTTAACCAAACTACAAACAGACATCGATCTTTAAAGAATGCAAGCTGTCATTTGTCGAAATATACAAGACTAAAACCGTGTTAAACAAACCAATCTACTGCGGAGTGAGTATCTTGGATCTCTCAAAGACGCTGATGTACGATTTTTATTATAATCGAATGAAAGCGACGTACGGAGACGAGACCGAGTCAGATTACTGTATGCAGCAAAACGGACAACAATACGACCTTTCGAATTTTCCGACGGATCATCCTTTGTACGATCCAACCAATAAGAAAGTGATCGGTAAATTTAAAGACGAGTTTGGAGGTGAAATAATCCAAGAAGTCGTTTGTATAAGACCTAAAATGTACTCCATTTTAACCGCTGACATCAACCTGAAAAAAAGCCAAGGGTGTCACAAAATCGGTCACCTCTAAAAAATTAAAACACCGACACTATTACGACTGCATCTTAAACAAGAAATCTCGTTACGAAACCATGACTCGCATTAGGTCGGAAAATCATATCCTTTACACCGTATCTCAAAATAAATTATCGTTGAGTCCGTTGGACACAAAGAGGTACATTTTACCGGACGGTATAAAGACGCTGGCTTTTGGTCACTACGGCGGTAATTGCGTGTCCTCGGGTACGACTTGAAGCTCTTGTCTAACAAAACTCCTTTTTGGGCCGTCTTACAGGTAATACAGCGTGGGGCCTGTCGTCAATTTTTTTCCGTTTACCATTTTAAATTGACTCGTTCTTTTTTTAACGTTGAATATGTCTACGCTCCAACTGGGATCCGTGGCTCTTCTCGAAGTACCCCCCTCTTGCTCGCCCGGGTAATATAAAAATCTAACCATAGCGTCTTGCGGTAAATTCTGCTCTTTTGTTTTAACTGGGCTAGCGGGAGATTGTCGGACCTGTTCTAGTTTAACCGCCTCTGACGGCGCTTTAGCTAATAATCTTGTCGTTTCATCGTTTATAGCCTTGATCACGCTGGGTAATCGCTCGACCCATTGCGTGTTTCTACTCTCGGGATTTAACATTTCTTGAGCGTACTGATGACCAAACAATCTCTCCGCTAGCGTTTTGGGGTAACTCAAGGGAAATCTCGCGTAAATCTTGACGATAGCATCTCTGGTGGAATCCGCCGTTTTAGAAACCAAAGGTTCTGCTTCGTGGTATCGACTCGCAACGTCGACAACCGTCAAAGCGTATTTATAAGGCTTGCGTTTTACTTTATCCCAGGGTAGGTACAGCACATCCATTTGGTGAAAGTCGTTTGGTGTTTCAAACTCTCGCGAAGTACTTTTAGCCCCGAGTACATACGCAGCACCTGGTAGAAAAATTTGCCAGATCGCTTGTTTTTTAAGCCAATCTCTGATTACCTTTTTATCGATTTTGGTTTTTTCGTGTAAATATGGTCGACGGCGCTTTCACCTCTCCAATAACCGCTTGGGCTATAATACAGTTTTTGAAGTTGATCCTTCATTTATTATAATAATAATTTAAGAGGCTTTATACATTAAATAGATGGCGTCAGCTGTTGTAATGATGGTTGGAGGTGCGATCGTAAACGCCTTAGCTTTTACGGGTTCAAACTTTTTATTTTCAAAATTAGATGCCGATGACGACGAAGAGCGTAAGAGACACGATTTAGCAGAAGAACAACTCTCAGCCGCCAGGGATCAGTGGAGGAACGCTATTGGTGGGCTTCTTGGCTTACAGATACCTTTAAATTTAAAACTCTTTATAAATAAAATGAATGCGTACGGAAAAAAAAAATTCAATCCCAGCAGGCTATTAAAATTACCCAGATCTATCAAGGGTGAGAGAAAAGAGGTAGTCATTACCCAAAATCCCAGTAGTGTATCGGCGGGACAAACGCTGAGGGTCAAGTTTCCTCAATTGGGCTTAGACGACGTGATCGTACCCGGCACTTGTAAACTAGCTTTCAATTTAGACGGTGAAACTCGACGGTGGAAGCGACAACAATAGAACCATTTTTGGCAATTTGGCTAGAAATTCAGTCAGCGAAATCAGCGTCAGACTGCAAGGTAACGAAATCGTTAATTATCGTCACGCCGACGTGTATCACAACTTTAAAGACAATTGGCTCAACAGCTCGACAACTCTTAACATGGCGTACTCGGGCATAGAAAAAGAAAACGTGTCTAAACTCAGAACGGGGGCTCAAGATGCTAACGCGGGCGCCAACAACGGTAAAGATCAAGCTACCGCGGATGCCTATGGTAACAGATATTGTACTCCCCTAGACATTGACATACTGACTTCGCATCACCCTTTTTACCCAAGCGGTTTAAAACAACCTCTGACGTACGAGATAAAGTTTAACGATCACGAAAAAGTCGTCAACAGTTCAGATACGGCAGCGATTCTATCTCAGACTTGACTCTCGAATACGAAGTGGTGACCAACAGAGACCTAGCTATCACCATCAGAAATAAACACATGGGGTTAATGCAATACCTGTTTGATAAAATCCACTCGCTAGAAGTTAGATCCGTCAACAAATCGGACACGCTTTGGAACGTCAGCGTCAATCAACCCATTTGGAGTCTCAAGGGTATTTTGTTTTTGTTTAAAGATCCCGCGGAGAAAAAACCTGCAACGAATTTATAATCCAAAAATAACCAAAACATCGGTGACTGTAGAAGGTAAACCCAATCAACTCTACAGTCAAGGCATGTTCCAGTATCAACACTGGAACGAAATTATCAAGTTCTTTGGAGAGAGCGATACCGAAAGCGGGCGTGGAGTATCCGAAGACTTAAATTTGACGGGTTGTGACCTCTAAAAAACAAGTACGGTCTGTGGCTCGATTTTAGAAGTAACGACGACAATTCCGCTCACGGATCTGGTAGGAAACTTGAAGACGGAGGAGGCATCAACGTGGAACTTGGAAGACGGTAATTTTAATAAATCTCTGTTAAGTTAAAATGACACAGCTGCATTGCGCTTTAATCGTCGGCAAAACAAATTCGGGTAAAACCAAATGGATTTTGGATCTGTTAAGAGTCAGACTATAAAAATACATTTGAAGCGATAGTCATCATTTGCCCTACCGTTTTCAAAGATAAAGCTTACATCGAAAGAAAGTGGGTTCACGTAGATCCCGAGGTATACCTCTGCGATCCGGAATTTTACAAGATGACGCTCAACGAAGCGATCGTTTTTACAGGAAAGAACTCGAAGGTGTTGCTACGCTGTTTATCGTAGACGATTGCTCTTCGGATCAAGAGATTAAATATCGTAAAAAGAGGTGCGCGCTAAGCAAGATGGCGTTTAGTGGAAGACACGTCAATCACAGCTGTTGGTTACTGACTCAAAAGTACAACAGCGTTTTAAAAAGATTATAGAGAAAATACGGCTTGGTTGGCATTATTTTACTGCAAAGATAAAACATCGTTTGATCAAGCGTTAGACGAAAATGACGTCGTACCGATTGAAGAACGAGATTATATAAAACGACGTTTGAGAGATGTGAAATATAGTAAATTGGTCGTATACACCGAACCTCCAGTTAGTTACGAGCTATTGGAGTAGCTAAATAAGCTAGGTGCTCAAGTTAAATAAGCTAGGTGAGTAGCAACCTACTCAACAAGCTACACAGGTATTACAATTTGCTAATCAACAAAAATCAGCAACCTATTCAACAAACGTCAACAAAATACATTTTGCTGTAAGTAAATGATAGCAATATTCGAGTATTTACGATTTCTGGCTATTATTATCAATTCGCTTAATCTTTCTCTTTACACATACGAATACCTTCGCTTTTGTAACAAAGTGGCAAAAGCTACAACAAAATTAAATTCGTTTCTAATTAAATGGAGGACCTAAAACTTGCTTTAACGAACGAGCAAGATCAAAACACAGAACATACAGATCGTTTGTGCGGTGTCGTAGCAGCTGGAAACTCTAAAAAGTACTTGGGAAAGGAATATACCGTTAAACATATCGAAGTTCTTGACAGAACTCGAAAAGCTGTTTCATCTGTACGAAACTAAATTTGGCAATGAAATTGTTCAAACTGTTGGTAAATACACTTTAAGTCTATTTTCGCGAGTGTTAGCTGTTGTTACACCCGTACAAGTTTCAGGATATAACGTCACTATAGATTCTGAAGAAGAACTCACCAACGACTTGAGTTCTGATCCTATTAAATGCGCGAGTATGGCTGGTATGTTGAGCGACGTTTGTTACAAGTACGGAACTTTTATATCAGCCCTAGTAGCTACGATTATCACAACGAAACATTTGAAATTTAACAAACCTAATATAATAAATGGAAGATCAGAAAGCAGCGACAGCAACGCCAGCGGCTAAACCAGCAGAGACAGAGACACCCCAACCGATAAAAACAACATCATCACCGACGGTAACGAGAGTGACAAAGACTAAAAATCCTAAAAGACCTAAAATCCTTTACAGCAGGGTAAAGCTTCACGAATAATGACCATTTATCCCTGGTTTGTAAAGCGCCCCCCCCCCCGGTACCTCGGCCTGTCTATATAGCTCGTCCGGTCTTCAGTCCAGTCCGGTATGTAGGTTTGAAGGTTTGAAGTCAGTCAGGCGCATCATTTCATTTCCCCTTGGGGAACGTCCAGAGCGGAACAAAAGACGGCTTATCGGATTTAAGTTTAAGTACCGCTGCTGGCCTCATAAAATGCGGGGTTGGGGGATTTGTTGTAAAACGTTTTCGACACACACATGTACTTTCTTTTGGTAATAATGATTGATTCTGTAAAGCTACAGTAGGGCCAATGATTGATTCTGTAAAGCTACAGTAGGGCCTATGTTCATATGCCACGATTAAAGGGTGCAGTTTGAAGCTACAAATTTAAATGGTGGTGCAAATCACCGTAAGCTCATTTATTTCTGATAAATTGTTGCAGGTATAATACTTAAAAAAATACCCCTTTTCATTCCTTTACTGCCAAACACCAACGTATACCTAAAGCTCCCCACTTCGATTTGTTGTCCGTCTCAATTCGTTGTCATGGCATTCTTTACAAATCAAACCGCACAATTGAAGAAAATGCATTGTAAAAAAATGTCTTGAGTACAAGTGTTTATTTTTATGTGGAAATTAGTTCTTCTGTAACGTCCACAGTTTTTGATTTGCCCCTTTTGACTGAACGGGATGATGATCATTACACAATAGGAAACTCAACGAATGGCTCCTTGTGAAAAAAAGGCACAATTGCAGAATACCCCGCCACTCACCTATCCCACCGCGTATCCGGATACGCGGATACGGAGTCACGCTTGGATGCTCAACCACTCGTGTGTGTACATACGTACGTACGCGTACACGTACACAGCATAGTACATGATTGTATACAATATGATATCATTAGAGGGCGCTTTGCTCTATGATCATAACATTTACAGGCAAAATCACAAGAGGGCGTTCATCTTCATTCATCTTCAACTTTGAAACGTTTTTGTCCATTGAAGGATTTTGTTATTAAATAAAATAATCAAGTTTTTGATTTAGTTTTGGATTTAGAAAGACAACAATCAAGTTCATTGTATGCATTTTGCCACACTTTCCCTACTTCCCTACTGTATTGAATTTGTCGTGTCTTGAATGATTTTGATAGAAAGTAAACAATCAATTTGTGGCGACATATAACTTTAATGGGGGGGGATTTCATTACAGTCTTATGAATGATTTTTTCAATGATTTTGATAGAAAAATTATCCTTTGAATGAATTTGATAGAAAGTAAGCCATCAATTTGTGTCGACATATAATTTTATTGGGGGGGGGTTTCACTTCCAAGGAACATCTTCGGTGCCGCATCGACCGTGGAGGCCTACGTTATATTGCAAGTAAACCCTACAGTAAAACTTAGTCTTTTGAATGATTTTGATAGAAAAAGGATCCTTTGAATTAATTTGATAAAAAGTAAGCGATCACTTTGTGGCGACATATAACTTTATTGGGGGGGGGGGGGTTCACTTCCAAGGAACATCTTCGGTGCCGCATCGACCGTGGAGGCCTACGTTATATTGCAAGTAAACCCATACGGATATGGATACCTCGTTCTCAAAAATACTTTCTTTACTGAGCAGACTGTTGAAACACACAAAAAAGGCATTTACCTGACACACTTTCATATAAATGTACGCAGAATGTTCTCTTCAAAATTTGAAACTGTTCTCACAAAGCATCGTTTACAAATGAACAATGCAACTTCGATAATAGCCAAGTGAATTGGAACTTATTTTTGCTAAACAATACGACATTTTGAAATAGTTCTCACAAAGCATTGTTTAAAATTGAACAGTGCAAATTCGTCTCCACAATGGCCATACATGCTTCGCACGTGGGACAAGGCATCTCCTTTGCAATGAGTCCGATGTCCTGACACCATGAGATGATGACATCTTGATTCCACAACACTTCTCGGCAAAGTCTATCATGTGTCAAGAAGGGATTACTATTCCCATTACTTTTTCTTTGATATGAGGAAGATGCCTTGTGAACTTGGGTGCTTTGGGATTTATAGATGGAAGAACAGCCGTGTTGTACGCCAACATTACATTTTCTTACGAATTTACTCATTTTAGCGTAGCTTTGCAACTGAAGAACTTCACTCTCTGCGTATTCTTAGATAACTAACTTTCAATATGAATCAAGCTCATATACATCAACATGAGTACAGACTTTGTTTCTCACCCATTACTTAGCAACGTAAACTTCACCCTAACTCACCTCCTACTCAAACGACACATTTCACCAATTTCACCATTTACACCTCTTAAAACATTGTCCCACAAACATTATACACAAGTATCGCACTCATCAAAGATCGTCCACCTTGGAGACTAGGCATTGTCCTTTTTGTTTCAATTTCAATGCCACTCAGATTTAAAACATGCCTGGAAGTGCTAAATAAGATGCGGTTTTCTTGGAGGCCTGTTGACTACCACAGGTGTTTTGTAAAAAGCTATCCCAAGAAAGCCAACTGGGATCATCACTTTTATAAGGTGTTTAGGTTCGCTGCCTACGTACAAGTTTTGCTCAATTGTATTTTTATTTGCAAAAACAATAACTACACACCAAAACTGCGGCACTTGCTTCAAACGCCGGATTCATTGGAATATTCACAATTCATTGAGCAGTGGCCGCGCCAGGATCTTCACTAATTTTTCAGTAGGGCAATGGAGTTGCGCCACTGCATATACCTTTGATCTAGGCGTACATGTTGCATCTGCCATTTCTGTCCCGCACCCATAAAAGATAATATATTTATTGTTTTAAACTCTAATTTCCGACACTTTTCTAGAAACAAAATCAATGCTTTATACTACATGATAATGTCTTTGTACTTGTGGATCTGTCTGTCATCATGTAAGTGTTTTTAATATACATGTATTGTCTGCAAAGATATTAAAAAATACCCGGAATTACTGGCACATTGGCAGTCCAGCTTTCGATTTCAACTTTCGTTAGGCTCGTAAGATCGTAACAAGTCCATTGACTGCCTCTATGAAATAAGCATACATGTGGCAACTATCGTTTTTTGTAATGTTGTCGGTACTTTAACTTAAACAAAACTTTTCCAGAAACAATAACTACACACCAAATGTGCAGCACTTGCTTGTGTTTCTGCATGTATTCTCCAATACAATCTCATACAATCTCGAAAAGGCTTTTGAACCACGCGTGCCTGACCTCGGGACAAGAAACTTAGTTCACACAAAAAATTGATTGACTGCCTCTACAATATGCGTACATTTGGCAAATACCGCTTTTTCCCCCGAAAAAATATTATTTGAATTTTTCCAGCCCATGTCGTCGGCACTTATACGGCCACAAAAACAATGCTTTACATCATTCACTGCAACAACATCAATAATAACTTCTTATTACGGATCTGACTTTCATAATGTATTGCTTTTTCTGCACATGAATTCCCTGAAAATTTATCAATACACGTCATCTATGAAAAAGAAACCATTGAAGTCCATTGCCAGCTACGCGGGTACTGAATCAGGACAAGGACGGATCCAAGGGGAGGGGGGGGGGGGGCCCAAGGGGGCCATACCCCCCCCAAAAAACAATTTTTGTTTTGTTTTATGTGACATCGCAATGAAGCTGTTAATGAGTACAACACCATCTTTCCCTCCCCCAAAAAATTGGTTAAAGTCGTAAAAAAATGCCTCAGATCGCACCACAGAACATCTAGAATACAAAAAAAAAAATCGGTGCCCTTCAGCAGGCCCCGAACCCCACGCCGTAATTTTTTGACCCACTTTTTGGGGGGACCCAATTCATTTCTTGCCCCCCCCCCACCATATTGTGTTCTGGATCCGCCCTAGATATTATCAGGGTCCTTTTGAGAAAAAAAGGTAACACAACTGTCTTCTTGCCGGCTATGCGGCTACTGAGCGATTGTCCCCTTGATAATGCTTGAGAACGAAACAACACAAAACGTCACACTCAGGTACAGGCTGTGATTGCTTTTCTTCAGTTTGGCTTCTGTGGATAAAGCCTGATTATGACAATGTTTCCCTACTATTTCTGTCCAAATAAGACTCGCTACTCATGCACATATTGTCAGCCACGGGTTGACAAACTTTGCAAGTCTAACAAAGCTAACACAATCATGAAGCAAACATATAGTTTTACAAAATATTATTACATTTTTGCTAATAAAAACTTGCCAATCAACAAAGCTACCAAATAATGTCTACATATACTTCTATGAATGAGGAAGTGATGGGACATGCGCGTCTCAGACAACCACCGAATGTTTGCACCTACTATCCAAATGCCGTCTAAAAGCCAACCCTCGTAAATAACCACCCATACACTGGACGAGTCATATTCTGTTTGTTCCCATTGAATATCTCTGACTTTGATAATGTCAGTGATAACCGCTTTCAATAGATCACACCTATCCCTTCAGTCTAACCACCGGTAGCCGCCTTCAAAAGCGCACACCAATCCTTTCAGTCCAACAATCGGTAACCGCTTTCAATTGATCACCCCTATGCCTGAAGTTTTATAATACCCCCGGCATGACGTTCAATTATTGATTACACCTATTAACACATTGTCCCACAAACATTACACGCAAGTATCGCACTCATCAATTATCGTCCACATAGAAGACTAGGCGTGTTCCTTTCTGTTCAATTTCAATACCTCTGAGATTTATGGTACATGCCTGGAAGTGCTAAATAGAGACGGTGTTTTTGGTGGCCTGTTTACTACCTCGGTGGTTTGGTCATAAGCGTTCCCAAGAAAGCCAACTCTGATCGTCACTTTTATAAGGTGTTCAGGCACGCTGCCTACGTCAAACTATTGCTTAATCCTTTCAATATTTTATGCTTATTTGCAAAAACAATAACTAACGCAAGAACTGCGGCACTTGCTTCAAACGCCTGATTCATTGGAACATTCACAATTCATTGACCAGTGGCCGCGCCAGGCTCTTCAAAAATTGATTAATGCCATACATGAGTTAAGACAAATCGGTGGAGGAAATTGGGCTACATAGAAAATACACAGAGATGTACATTATTTCATTATTACAAAGCTTTTGCCTTATGTCATATCATCTCACTTCCCCCCAACGAAAATCTCCGTTAACTACAACAAATGTTTCGTGCAAAGTGGCTGGTAGTCTTTTACGTTGTAATTTTTTTGCTCACTTTCAAAAAACATAACTACGCGTACTTACGTCGTAACTTCACTGCCTAACGAATGCCCATACAGTATATTATAGTCTGCTACTGAAGTTCAATTTCAAAACGCTCAGGTTTATAATAACACCGTATTCCCATTCTCACGTACTGTAATCTTTACGCTTTATTCAGTGGACATACATGCAAAACACCATACAATACATTAACTCAACTAGAAAATAATGAAAACTTCGGAATATACATCACATACTATGACAAGCAAACACAATATTGGGATTGTTACACATTTGTGTGTTTTTGTAACTGTCATTTTAGTGAGGTTGCAATTTACATGCAAAGCATGATTCCTAATCAACAACAAGAATCAAGTGGTTTGTTAATCCCAAACACTTTGTATGTCACGGATCAGTCTAGTATAACGTATTGTTCGATTATGACGCTTTGTACACCCATTGTTAATACGGGGTCCGCTCATAAGTCCGACGCCTCTTAAGTCCGACAAAATCGCATCCCCTAACCAAATAAAGGCCCATAAGTCCGACGCCTCATAGGTCCGACGCCTCATAAGTCCGACGCCTCATTAGTCCGACAACGTAAAAACGAGGCGTTTGATTTGTCGGACTTATGAGGCGTCGGACTTATGAGGCGTCGGATCTATTAAGCGGAATTAATAAATTGTATGCCTCATAAGTCCGACGCCTCATAAGTCCGAAATTTCGGACTTATGAGGCGTCGGACCTATGAGGCATCGGACTTATGATACGGCCCCGTTAATACTACATAATGCAACAGCTCAAGACAACTCTAACAACTGAATCCCAGTTCTCCACGCAGCAGGTATTGAACACCACATGCAAAATATAGAACCTTGCTTTAATCGTTTCAATCTCTGATTAGACTTGAAAGCAATGGCTGCTCTCACCAACATTTCAGATTTTGTCTCTTTCACTGATTTGCAAATATCGGTGACAATCGTTGATGGCATGAAACCTGCAGATGTAACTGACAAGCGTATGCAGTTGTTTGCGCTTATCAACGGAGATAAATTCAGGCCAATCTGCCAGTGGCCTGTGAAATTTCATCGCATGTTTTGGCAGAAACCGCTGTCGGATTCATCGACATTTGAACTTGTACTTTTCCTGCTCGGCAATGGATGTGCCCCTCATATTGCATGCGAATGGGTCATCGTATCGCAGTATTGGAGTAAGAAGTGTTTGCAGAAACGCTTCCAACAACTGCGGTACATCCTGGGACATTTTCAAGCAACCAGCAACTCTATTTTGACTTGCACTCCAACATCCACAGATATGTCTCCGGAAACCCACGTTCAGCTTAAAACATTTCCAGCTTGACCTTCTGTTTTTCAACTGCAAGTTCCATTCTTCAGTCATGAACACAGGAATGAACACATTAACCGCAACCAACTTTGCCAGAAGTTCAGCTCATTGTCGGCTCGTTCTTGGATCTCTTGACAAAACGCGTGCCTTATTTAAGACTGCATACCTCTTGCAGCGAAATCACTGGAAAAACTGGGTACATGCAATCACTCATCGCAATAGGAAGTTATCACAAACTACTACCAAGTACTTCTGCAATCTCTGTAATCATCAAGATAAACGTCAAACAAGGAAGAATACGAACAACATTTTACCCGAGTCTTAGTTCAATGGCTTCAACATATTGTATTATGTTAACATCACTTGGGCAAAACTGTTTTCTTCAAGAAAGACATTCTCAGCTTCATTTCAAAACTAAACACGGTACATAGTATTCTCATACCCAATAGTTCCGTACAAAAAGGGCAATCATGTTGTACTTGTTGTGTGTAACTCATTATTTCATATTTTACCCACAAGGTTTTGTACGTTTGAATCAAGTATATCCAAAGAAACTTTAAACAACCAATGACTTATTTGCATTTCTTCATTTGTATAAATGCCAATAACGGTAAGCAATATTCTTTTCAGTTATAGAATCTGTCCTTTTAACGATGATTTTAAGTGCGTTCTGGCTTTTTGAGTTGTTATATAATTTCAGGCAATAACGAGGTACACATTTTTAAGGAAGAAATAAGCTCACAATGCCACCTCTGTCAATAGAACACATGTAATACAAATTTTAAAAATATGACATATATGCATGTTCAGTTGCTGCTATTTAAGTAAAATGCTTGTTACTTGTTAATCAAGGTAAACATATTATTTAGTCAAATGTAGTGCTTATTTTGTCTTCAACACTTGCTTGTTAGTGATTTTATATCAGTGCAAATATGTATAGTTCTAAAGCCCTTTTGACAAGGAATGCGTTGTGCGACAATAGCAAAAGTAATCCCATTGACATGTTTTGTAGTAAGGATTTACTAATATATAAAAATGACTTTATCATTTCCAATGAAACAAGTACAAAAATGTTCTATATATTGTTCAAACCCACAGTGGATGCATAGCAAGAAAAGCGCTATTTATACTCTATTGGTCTTCATTTAAATCTGTCATTACAAATACCTTGTTGGCACACACACAAATATTTTTATAGTTTACTTTATTGCTGTTTCAAAGATGTGAATTACTTCAATCTGTTTTGCGCTTATGCTGTAATTGTGTGTGTTCTCTCACACTGCATAATAATACGCTTCCAAATAAAAAATTATTTGTGGTATGTAATTCCTTTTGTAAAATGGTTGCAAGTTATTCAGTTTTACTATGCAATTTGGTGTATGATATTACCAAATAATATCTCTCAGCACATGCATTGCAATTTACACGTCAACTCCCGACTCTTTGCAAATTACCTTGTTTACCCAGACCTACTAACCGTGTACGGAAATGCAATTCCGACTATGTTTTTTGGCTCCCAACTTTTTAAAACACTGTTAACAGATTCAGTCAAGATTGGTCGTAATGAACTACTTTGCCTTTTTTAACCAAATGTCATTTTATAGCACCTCGTCAATTTCTAACAGATTTTTCCCTCTGGATTATCACAGTTCAATCTGTACATCCTGACAAATCGGATTAGTACAAAGCCAAATGTCTTCTAAAAGCCAACCGTCGTAAATGACCACCCATAGTGTAGCATGCATTCTTCCAACTTGTCATTTCTTAGGCCTTTTCCCCCAAAATACTAAAACTGTGGTAATTATAATGATATGCTTCACCAATAACGCACGCGTGTAATTGTTTATGCAACTATGAGGCCTTCTAATTTGCACTCTTGACACTTTGTACACGATTCACAACTAACGGCATATTTCCTTGGGATATCACGATTAATACCTAATTCTTTCAAAATATAGTTGTTTTACAACAGTATCACTAAAACGCAGCCATGTTTGCTTAGATACCCCTGTTGCTAACTGACTGCAATATTCCCTTTTTTCACTGTGCATTCTACACAGTTTCTCCCGATTAGTCTTAGCACCTATATTATCACCATTGGTGACACCGACGGCATTTCTACTGAGCATGCGCATACAATACATTCATGAAACACCAACGTCTTTCCGACGGCAATTCTACTGAGAATGCGCATACAATACATGCATGAAACACCAACGTCATTCTTACTCTTCAAGACGCATGCGCCAGCGTACACATAAATACTACAAATTGCCCCCCACATCCTTACTCTCTACAATTTTCGAATGATACTGCCGTTATCCTACACTCTCATACAGTTATGTCTAAAATTAATAACATTTCTAGACAGCATCCCAGAACATGGGCGCAACTGCATTCCCGGCTCATTTCCACTCCCTACAAGTATGGATCCAAGTATGGATTTTCTCTGACCCAACGAAGCAATTTGTGGTCAACCTGGCGACGTCCATAAATTCCAACGCTGGCTATGTCATAGCTACCCTTCTGACAGCCACCTTGTTTGTGCTAAGTTTGTCTTCCAAACTTAACACCTTCAACAACTTCAGTCTGGTGCCAAATATCTACACAATCTTTGTAGGACCTCCCTCAACCGGCAAATCTCAAGCCATCCGCATCGGTGCTTCATCTCCACTTCATCAACTAATACAGGACAAGGAACTGATTTCTTTCATCATCGAGGGCGCCACACCGTCTGGTCTCTTCAAAAAACTTTCCGAAGACAAACAAGGTCTCCTACTCTCCCCTGAAGTCTAAGATGTCCTGATACGACTATGTAAATCCGATGATACCATGAACGCTGACATTTCCCTTCTATGCGAACTATTTTCCGGTGAGGGAGCTTCCATCACCATGGCGACTCATCAAGAACGCAAAATCGCACCCAATACCCCTTTCTCAATTTTAGGCTCGACACAACTACAACCCCTTGCTAAACTTCTAACCCTCATGGATGAAGGTCAAGGTTTGTTAGATCGCTTTTTCCTAATGATACCTCAATGCTTCAGACCCACTCCGGATGAAAGAGTACAAGCCTGCCAATATATAGCCAACCAAGAAATATGCTCCTTCGACGACTTCTTCAGCGCTTTGTTTGAACTGCACAACACCCCCCAGACATACAACTTTCATAACGAGGCCATTGATCTCTTAAAGGAGAAAGACACCGAATTCATCACAACGCTGAACGAAGCCATCAAGTCTGGAACTGTCCCTCCCAAATCAAAACAAATTGACATTGTACAGCGTATAGCTTTGGCTATACACATAACGGACAGCATCATGCTACAACTGCTCGCCGGGGAACTACCAACCAAGCCAACTGCCAACATCGGAAGTGAAACCCTACGAAAAGCCTTCGATCTAGTCAGTCACTGCGACATGCAGAAACACGTCATCATTCAGGTAAAATACATAAATTTCAATTCTTTATTTAGTCAATTTTTTTGTTCCAACTCTCTCAATTTTAGCCAACCAAAAACTTACACAAATATCTCCTCTATTACAATCGTACCCATTGCCTTTGAATATCTGACAATGAAAATTACAATGCGCCAATCAAACCGCCCGCTTGGCACAAAACATTTGAATATCTGACAAAGAAAATTTAAATGCGTCAGTCTAAGCGCCCGCTTGGCACAAAACATTTTGTATGAGTTTCGCACCAGAACGCAGCTTTATATGGCAGTCATAGCAACACACAACACCTTCAACAAATCAATTGAAATTCAAAAAATGCGGATTGTCTTTTGCAACGCCAATCGTACAACTTTGTCAAGTTAGTGTTCAGAGCTCTACTACCATACGCAAAATGTACAACGCCATCCGACGACATGGCCGACAACATTATCAACGAGGTCGTCACTTATTTCTCGTTTAAAAATTTTTTTTTAAAACTTAATTGGCACAATATTTACATGCTAAAAGAGACCGCCACTCCAAGATACCCTTGCCACTTTGTCTACCATACATAAATTCTTAATTATTTTGTTCACAAACTTAAAATGTATTGATGCATGTTCACGACAGTTGACACTTAACGCAATTTAACAGCACCCGTGTTGGCCCCGATTTTCTTAACGTGAAACTTGGCCTTTTTAAATCCCTTATTTATGCATACCATTAGGTATAAAAAGCTGTGTCCAAAACAAACATCACACCTTTCAACTGTTTGTTCATTAACCCCATCTTTGTTTCAATATTCTTGTTCACAAATTCCAAATTCTGTTAAAAAGCATGTTACATTCTGCTGCCTTCTTCAATCACTCGCATAACCTCGTCAACATCAATTGAGGCCATTTCGCCAACACCCTTTTTTAATAACAACACATTATCATATTCTCCATACAACAGTTTTTGGAAGACATCACTCATTCAGTCATGGACCCTGAGCAGAAACAACCAGCCACAGACGACATCAAGACAGCCCTGTGCCTATTCCCCGGTCCAGTTTTCACATCACGCGCCTTCAAGCAGAGTGGACCAAGGTGCATGCGCACGCTGACTGCCGACGAACTCACTTCACATATGCGCCAACTACCGACCTGGGGCAACCTTGTTTCGGCAAAACTACTGAGAAATCGCGCAGTTACCGTTTTCGTAAAAACACCTCCCAACTTGGTCAACTGGCAACAACCGACACTAGTGGAGCAGACATCCTACACCGACAAATACAGCATGCCAATGCACAGCACCGTCACCCCACGCATCCACCGGTACCTTCTGGACAACAACTACCTGCAACAACAGGACAATTAATTGCACTCCTCCTCCTCCTGGTATTGACCGCAATAAAACTAAACTAACGTAACATTCGTAATCCACAAATACTATCACATTCTGGACTTACGATTGAACTCAATTGTATTATATTTGTTGGCGAATTTCCAAAGTCCTTTTTTTATTGTCGTTACAGCATGCTACGCACTAGAATAATTGCACTCTATCCCATTACATGTACTCATACAAAACGACGAATGTTATTACTTCCTATTTATTACCATAACCAAAGGCATTGCCTGCATTGTCAAACTACAATGACTGACTTGTACATATTGTAGATAATGAACTCCTTACAGGGCATATACATCATTGGCTTTTGCTGTCATTTTCAGAAATGAACTATTTGAGGAGTTAGTATAATAGATCAAATATTGTAACACTGGCAGCGTTTGAAGTTTTGTGTTCAAGAATGGTGGAAAAACCACGAAAAACAAAACTGTTCAAATAGTCTGGTCCCCGACTCCTTTGTATATAAAATGCATCAATTTACAGATGCCCAAAAATTATAAGTTAAGAGTACCAGTCTAGCTGGCCTGCACCTGTTCATGAACAGTAACCAATAGCAAACAAAATTTGAACTGAATTAATGGTACATTTGGAGCAGTACTTTAACAATAGTTAGGTTTTTCCAACGTAGTCGGCAGACCACCGCTGGCAAACTTTCCAAAACTACCATTTTCTTGAAAATGACTTCACACCAGGTGCCATAATTTTTCAAGATGCTTTAGTCAGTCATTTACCAACATCCTATTAAATTATTTCTTAAATACTGGGTAGTTCTATTTTTTGATAAGTGCAAATGTTTTCTATTCCCTTTAAGCATAACTAATTTCAGCTGTTTAATATTCCCTAGCCCGTTCCTTCATGGCGCCGTCTTTGTAAAAAGATGCAATTACTACTGAATAACCTTTCTTTTCTAAGTATTTATATTCTTTTGTGTCCATTTTCATCATCGCTTTGTTCCAAAAACTACACCAAGCAACATCATCATTGATCGAAATGTTCTAATCCACTGTGCTCATTGAATACATTTACACATTCTATTTAAACAGCCATTTCCAAAGTGCTCCCACTATAAAACTATGCATTTGCAACTTGCCATTTAACTCAAACTACTCTATATGCCTATACCACAAACTTGCTTCTCATTTAACCTGTAGACCCCTTACATTCAAAAGTATTTACTATTTTCATCAATAAATACTTCAACCATGCCAACGTTAAAGTAAGATCATCTTGATATACCACTTTGCATTTCTTAACTTGATACAATCTATTTTTAACTGAAATATCCTCTGCTGACCCTCCACCGCCCAAATTCGTATCCCCATGTCAACCTCCCAATAACTATTTGAACTTACAGCATTTTCCCCTACTCCCCATTTAATTCACGTTGTACTATTTTGGTCCCTTTACTCAGCACTTACAAAAATCACCTTCTTTCAAATCTTCCCATTTTCGAATCCACCCCGTATCCGCGTATCCACTTCCCGGTACCTGCTTTGGACTTGGCCATTTTCTAGCCTACTCCCCATTGGATTTACGTTGTGATAGGCTGGCCCCATTACTTATCACTTGCGACCCCGTATCCCCGTATCCGCGTATCCACTTCCCGGTACCTGCTTTGGACTTGGCCATTTTCTAGCCTACTCCCCATTGGATTTACGTTGTGTAAGGCTGGCCCCATTACTTATCACTTGCGAATAGCGCCCTCTACCCATGCTCCGGCCCTTCCTCCAGTCCACCCCGTATCCCCGTATCCGCGTATCCACTTCCCGGTACATGCTTTGGACTTAGCCATTTTCTGCCAAACTCCCCATTCAACACTGTACACACTCACTTATCAATTGCCCACAGATTGGCCTACTTTCAACTTGCACACTCTTGCAAAGATCTCCGACAGCGTATTAATTAATTTTAAAAGGGTCATTTCCGAATGGCGGGGTATTCTGCAATTACTCCAAAAAAAATCCAGTGCAATAAAGTTGCAAAAGCTTGTCAAAAGAGTATTATCTGATTTTTTGTGTGGATTGTTTGTTTGTTTGAGTCATTTAAATCAGCAACATCAGCCATAGCAAGGAGACAACCAGTACATGTATAATGTTCCATTTCAATTGCATAAACTCCTGGGAAAAAAGATTGATTGTTTTTAAACCCATAAAAGAAGGACCTTGACATTCACATTAATCCGAACGAAAACCAACATCTTTATATGTATTTGTAAATTCAGGAGTGATAAGTAACTAGCTTTGGGCCTTTAAAAAATGGTATTGGCTGGGGGATTACGATGGGCAATTTGTTCTATTTTTCGTAGTTCTTGGCTGAAAACGATTGCTTGTAAACATTTATGCGGTTGGATTTTTTTTCTAGGAGATCCTGAAACGCCTCAACACCAGTTCCTTCCCAAAGCTGTTGAAATCAAAATAAATGTAGTCTGCAAGTAAGAAATTCCACACACAACGTATTAATACTCAAAAAGTGAAAATGCTTGCGCTTGCAACCCCATTTGTATGGCATTGTATGGGAAACCCAATAGCACAAGCCTTCGTGAGCTGGTATGGGGGTTCTATTGCTTCGCTCAGGCGAATAACGCTTGCAAGTGTGTAAGTAATTTACAGTCCCATTGTGTGCCAAACCGCATGGAGGGGTTTTGATCTGTGCCGGCGAAGGGGCTCTTTTGTTTCGCGTTGGGGGATGAAAACCACAAGCGGGCGTTTTCTGGCATAGATTACATGTGTCAACACTTGCAAACAATAGACCCCAGGATGGGAGAGTTCTTGATCAGCCACCGGACTAGCCATCTGGGGCGGTAGCTGGGCCGGTAAGAAAGGGCTTTTTGGGAGGGGTCGAGCTTACCGGGGGCTCTTTACAAACAGGGGTTGAATGGTCACTAAGCCTTAGCCGAGCACAATAGACAGATGAAATTAAAATTAGCAAAAATGGACTTAACATCGGACGACGCTACAAGCTCACCGGATTACAGCTCTTGGGCGATGTGGGGAGCTATAGCGTCGATAATAGGAGTGGGGTTTCTGGTACTAAAAAGTAAGGCAACTGCGCCGGTGGTACAGCCAGTGCCGGTAGTAACGCAACCTTCTACACCCAGCGCCCCCAAAACGCTAGACATGGAATAAACCAGCAATTTAAAAATTGTTATATTAAAAACGATGAGTAACTTTGACACCAACGGAATAGCTAATACGATTTATCACGGAGCCGTCATATCGGGTCTTTCGATGGGATACGCCATGGTAGGAAATAAACTACTCAAAATGAAAGCGCCGGATTTAGACAAACTAAGCGTAGAAGATGCGGTTAAAGTGGCGGGTTTTATAAGTGTAGCTCTAGCCACGCAAAATTGGTTGATAACCCAGGGTATACTACCGGGCAGTATAGTCAAAACGGCGTAATTTAAATAGGTTTATTAAATAAATGGATGATATATTTGATGAGGATCCACCTCACATTACCTTAGATGATGATGACGATGTAGAAGAGACCAATCTGGATGACGACTTTGATACTCCTGATACACCCGTTACCACTACTGACATAGATGACGTTTTAGATCAAGGAAGAAGCATGGTCACTTATGGTCGCGTTGATGAGTTTTACGATACTTATAACACATACAATGAACCAATACTTCCGAGATACGAAAAATTTATTTTCAAAACAGATGGTTTATTTTACAAATCTGAGAAAGGTGATGTAAGGTTAACGGATCAAAGAAACCCAAACAGATTTTTGAGTCTGAGGACTATGGAGTTAAATGTAAGAAAGATGCCTTTAAACGGTAGAGATTTTATAAGAAACAAATTAGGTTTTACGCATTATGAACGTAAGACACTCAGTGACGATCAAAGTCAACAACTGCAGTCGATACAACCCGAGAGTATCCCCATGACAGAACTACCCGGAGCCGCCGATAGGGTAAACGAGATTATAGACAATTTACAACGCGACACCGACGCTCAAACGGAAGGATTGAATTACAGAGAACTCCAGGGTTTAGACAAAAGTCTTCAGACGTTGAGAGGTAACCTAGAACTTGATTTAGAGCGTCTCACAGAACTGGACCGAGAGATTGCAGCCACGAGACAAGAACTCGACGAATCGCACAGCGAAGAGGATCGACGAGAGTTAAACGATAAATTGAGCGACTTGAACCTTGAAAGATCCGCCAGATTAGAAGCCGCAAAAGCCTACGAACGAGGGCTCAAAAGTCAGATCACTAGGATCAAAGAAACGATTAATAAAATATTGGACGGCGACACGACTCTGGCGGAAAAGATTAGAACTCTGTTTAGAGAACAAGGTGTGACCATAGTGAGTATTTTAGCCGCTTTTAGTTTAGCCATCAGCACGATAGTGAGTAGCATCGTCGCTAGCGTGGGAGGTGCGGGTGCCCCAACCGCACCATCGCCAACACCTCCAAAACCGACTCCACCAAAAGGTGGTATCAACGAGTGGATTTCAAAACAACTCGCTAATTTTGCATCTGCTTTTAAACAACTCGGAGCGAGCGCGTTGGGTGCTCTGCCGGGTAGCATAGGCAGCGTAATAAGTTGGATATTTAACGCGCTGAGTAAGTCTGAATCGTGGTTGGCCGAACACGTGTGGGCTTTGTTTTTGGGTGTGGGAGCCTTGGTGTTTGCGTACCTGCAAAAACGATGGTAGTTATAGTTGTAATTAAAGTTTAAAATAAATAAAGCCTTACCAGCACAAAGTTGGTAAGGCTTCTTTTTTGTTTGTTTTGTGATTAGAGTGTGACTTATTGCGTTGCCTCGTAAACCAAAATACCCATACCAACGATAGCTAATATTCCTACCGTCAACGATAATTTTTCGTCTTGGTGAGTTTGTAGTTTTGTGGGCTCTTGGGTTAAAACTGTAGGTGTAGGTGCTGGTGTTGGTGTAGGTGTTGGTGTTTGTGATACAACATCGTTCGTCATAGGCTCTGGGGTGTTGGTGGCGCGACGTCATCGGTGTCATCAAAGAGTCGTCCGGTTGAGGTTGTGAGTTTAAATCTGGCACCAAACCAGTTTTCATAATCTGGGTAGCGATTTGAAGATTGTTGTTATAGCCGTCGTGCGTTCCAACCCTTAAGTTCATACCCGATGGAATCAAATACAACCCCGGTTTCATGACAAAATTTAAAGGCGTTCTGGCATACTGCAAAGAGTCTTGAAATTGATTGATACTCGTTTCCATGTCGTCTACTGCATTGATGTTTTCAACAATGACGTTAAATTGTCTCTGAGCGTCTAATCCGGTGCCTGGTGATAATACGCTCTTTTTTGTTTGAGCCTGCGCACCTAGTAAAGCGTAGACGTAAGATCTGATTGATTCGTTGATCTTTATGATTCCCGCGGGGGTAAACAAACTCGTGTCGGGTATAAAATCTAACCAAGCCTTTTGTACCGATTCAATTTGTTCGATGTAAATAAGGAATGTAACTGCTTCCACTCTTTTTAGGCTTCCACTCTTTTTAGGACTATCTAGACCGTGGTAGACGCCGTAAATAACGTTGGGTTTGTCGGGTAATGCTTCATCGTATTCGCCAACCGCCACAAACTTGCCCTTATTAAAGATGTACGAGGTACCCAAACCGTTAGATTATGTGTCTCTCGTCTGTTTAAAAGACTTATTTTAGTCAAAGAGGACATTGCTGCCATTTTTAAATGACAATATTTCTATAATCTGTGAGCCAAATTTGTTAATCTTAATTTCTTTTGAAAGGTTACATCATGAGAAATCTAAATTTACCATTGTTTTTTCATGTCGCGGTTATTTGAAGTATAATGACATTTTGACCTTTAATTTGACTTTTTATTTAGCCTAGTGGATCACCCGACATTGAGACAAACTTGGATGAAAATTAAACCCCGAGATGTTCGCTACAAAATATCAAACAATTGGGAACAATATTTTTTGTTCGGTTTTTGGCTCATCTCAAAGTTGGCATACGTGTTGCAAAATGTGATATCCCTATGCAGTTTACTAGTGGATTTAAAGTAGGGATTTTTGTCCCTGAAATGTGTTTATGTACAGGGTGTCACAAGACTGTTAAAATTATTCCTTTTATTTTCTGAGTTGATTAATCAATCACTATTTTTTTACAGCCGTAAAGTGTTATGTAACTTCGGAGGTGGCTGCTAGGTGAATTATACAAATCGTAATTCCTTTTTCCTTTGTTGCATACCGATTCCGGGCTTGCACCCATGTGGGAGGGGTATAAAAACCCCGCCCACGTATTTTCGAATTGAGTTTTGCGGTTTTTGGTTTATTTATTTCCCGTAATATATAATTTGATTTTGATTTGTAACTCCTGTGTTGAATCCTCTGTTCTCTTGAGTTATTCCTAGATTTTTGGTCTGAGTAGAGCGGCACAAGGGTTTGCTCTGCGACACAGGGATATCACATTTTCCAACACTTATACCAACTTTGACAAGAGCTAGAAACCTAACAAAAAATGTTATACCCCATAGGAAGCATAGGATCTTAAAAGGTACCTTGGACTGGAATGATGATGAAATCAATGTCAAAGGACAAATTGTTGTTCAAAGTACTCCAAAAAAACAATGCAGGACAAGAGTTATGGCCAAATCAAATATCATGTAATTAGTGGCCATTTTGAATTTATGCAAATTAGGCACATTTCCACCACTTGGATTTCTTTCCTTTTTTAAGGAACCTTATAGCAATGCACCATGGTGTGAAATTAGTTTATGTACATGACTGAACTTGGATTATCAGGGAAAATTTAATTGTGACATGTCCACACATGACAGCCATAATCTTAACTTCAATCTATGCAAATTAATAAATGGCATTTATGCAAATTATTATCGGCATATCGCAAATTTGGTAAACATAGGGATATTGAAACTTACCAAAGTCTAGAATAATAAGTAAATCAATGTAAAAGGACTAAAATTATTGTTTAAAATACGTCAAAAAGCTACCTAATATGTGAAATATGACCAAATCAGTGCGAAAGTCCAAAATTATGCGGCCATTTTGGATTTATGCAAATTAGGCATATTTTCACCACCTGGATTTTTCAAGACTTTTAGTATGTCAATAAGGGTCCTTATAGAAATGCACTGTGGTGAAAAAAATTAATTCTGTTGCAATTTGTTTGAGGTTCACTAAAAAAATGAAGTATGTTGCCTGTACTACCTCCCACCTAAGTAGTATAGCAAACCACTGAAAATTGCTTTTTTCAATAAATTGGGTTATGCATTATGAAACTTATTCATTACCAGTTGTTTGCTTATAATTATGTAATTTTCATTTGTTTTCCTACAAGTTCTTTCAGCAGCTGTGTAAGGGCTTCACAAGAAAGCTGCTTTAAAGTAAAATCAGTGTACTTTTTTTTAATTTACTGTCTTCGTCACTGTTAAAGTAACATTTCACTTGTAATATTTGGAAGTGACATATATATGTTAAGTAATTTGACTGTTTAAGTTGATGTTCATCAGTGCAAACATCGATTAGTGCCAATTAGAAATTCACGAAACTTGCCATGTAATTTTAAAAGTGATGTAAACGCGCTATTTTGATATTTAACTTCATACATCTATATATATTCATATATATCATATTGCAGATAGTTGAAGTCAATGGGCATCTCAATAATAAAACAAGATCAACTCTCTGTGCTTAGTATTAAATATATTGTTGCAGCATCACTAAATATTCCATTATAAAATAGCACTAAAGTGGTACTGGGTGTAGTTAAGAAACACATTAGAAAACTACTTTCCACCACTCGGATTTCTTAAGACTTTTAATATTTGATAGAGGAGATTTTTCTGAGTAATAACCTTTTTAAATGGTTTCTGTTGCAATTTGTTTGAGGTTACCCCTTAATTTTTCACATAATGCCTGTACTAGTTTGGCTTGAGTACCGAACAACGTACTTTTGGTTTTGTTAGTATTTAGAGTTATTGCAACCATTTGGAGATTTCGGCCATGTCCCTGTTAAGAACTCTGTTAATACCATCAATAGATTTGGCCCGAGTAAAAATAGCCGTATCATCAGCGTATAAAAACATACTAGAGTCTGGAGAAACAGTAATTAATAATGTCATTAATATACAAGGTAAAAAGAAGTGGACCCAATGTTGATCCCTGGGGAACTCCAAAATTTACTCCAGCTAAGGTAGAATAGTTGTTACCAATTTTGGTTAAATGCTGCCGTCCTGAAAAGTATGAGGAGAACCAGTCAAGTTCGAGGCCACGAACTCCAATGTTGTTAAGCTTGTTGATAAGACAAGACGACCGTGGTGAACAGTGTCGAACGCTTTCTTTAAATCCAAGAAAACTGCACCAGTAAAATACCCAGAATTCATATTTTCCAGTAAGTAGTCAGACACGTTCAAAAGACAAGTTTGGGTAGAGTGCATTGGCCTGAAGCCCGACTGGTTCTCAGTTAAAATATTTACACTCCCTCTGCTCATCTAAAGCCAGATGCGTCCAAGCACAGTTGTAATCTCAAATGGATTTCCACCCTCCATTGTATAGGTTCAGAAAGTGAATCTATAAATCTCCCAAAAAGTCTCATCTCTAACCGGCCGCGGCAACGACACTGGCGCAGAGTCATCATCCATATTGGATATGGGCTGACAGCATTCCCGGGTAAATAGAAAAGCCGCTGGGAAAACTAAAGCAAAACTCTGACACCTCCCTACAAAACGCTCCAAAGTTTTAAGAAGGACGGCATTTTTTAGACAAAATTTTCTCCCTGACCCCTGCAAATGACAACTTCTTCTTATCTATTATAAGATGATTTTTTTGCGTTGGGGTGTTAAAAATCAAATTAGGTTTTGCCCTTCACCGACGTTTTAAACACTGTATACTCAGTGTGTTACCTACCGAGTGAAAGTTGGAAAAATATCACTAGTAGTGGAGGTAGTCTGTCTGGCACACTGACCTTTTTTAAAGAAATATGTAAAGGTCACATAAATATGTAAATATGTAGATACAAATATGAATATGAATGAAGGGGGTTAGGAAATTCTGGCACAGTTTGACCCCTAATGAATTGATGGGATGAATAGGAAATAAGTGTGGGTATAAGGAATTGGGTACAGTTTGACCTATTCTATGGGAAAGATTGCATATATGTATGGGGGAAATATAAAAATGTATAGTACAATTTGACCTTAGCCGAAACAGTATACATGTAGTTATGTATTTACACGTGTATTACATGCGGTTTACGCAATCCGACCACGACCACCTGTGACCGGCAGTACTTAATCCTCTTGGACAATAGACTGGTGACGTAGGTGTTCCGGAAGTGAGCATCGATCCGAGATAATCCTTTGGACAATAGACTTTTGACGCACGTGCGCTCTCGTGTGGCGAGTGGGTAATCTGTCGGACAATAGGACTTTAAGTGGCCGGAAGTAATTATTGATCACTCCGTGAGGGGTTAGCCGAAACAGATCAATATTTCTCGAAAGGGCCTACGGTGGCGCCCGTGACGTGTGGCATAGTTTAGAGATGGTGTCACGAGCTATATTTAGGGATATCGTCACTAATTATTTTTAACCTCTGCGTTTCGTACGTGAAAAAAAGTCAACAAAACTGTCGGACTACCGATCATTCGGTCATTTATAAATTGTAGAGCAATAGTATGATGTACTGCGTAATACAACCTAGAAATGGATATCTACAGAGAAATACAAAATTGTCAAACGCACGAAGAACTCAGTTTGATCTTGGATACCGTTACACTCAACGCTGATCAATTTACATTTGCTCTGAATCGGCTGTACGAGTTGACTTTACCCAACAATCAAGATGAAGAAGAAGACGAACCGTATCAATATGGGTACGGCAACGGCAGCGCCTCGGATGGTCCGATGGTACCGGCTGAGCAAGAATCTCAAGAGGACATCAGGGACGGTAACAACGATGGCGACTCTGAGGATAATCCGATGGTACCAGCGGAGCAAGATTTTCAAGCGGACGGGCAAGGTCATCGCGACGATGGCTTAGACGATGATGATGATGATCCGTGGGCAGCATGATGATGATCCGTGGGCAGCGGCCGAGGAAGATTTTCAAGAGGACGAGGAGAATCAGCCGCCGAGGAAGAGGATTCGGGTGGAGAGACCAGAAGATTATTACGATATTGTAGAAGTGCAAGAGAAATTTGTAAATAAATATCAAGCCACGACTTTTGTTTATAGAGTTCAGTTCAGGGACTTGGAAGACCTATCATTGCGAGAGTTTTTGCCACGTCTGGGTTCTATTTTTGAGAGTATTTTGGCAAGGTTGACGGCTGGTCTCCCCGGTGAAGACAGAGTAAGGTTGGTGTTTCAATCCAGTTATTTGAATTATCCAATTGCCTTGCCGTTTTTACGCGTAGACGAATTAACGGTGGAGAGATTTCTGGCGCGCATAGAACAAGTGTTGCAGTCGTATCAGCATGTTCGATTAGATGACAGGGTAGACATCCATTTCGTACACATGCGGTTGCCGCAGGGGGGGGGGGGGGAAGACTAGCAACAAACAAGGCGTGATAAAAATTCACGACATGTTAAGGGACATGACGTCCGTCATTCAGATGACAGACAACAAGACGGAATTGTGTTGCGCCAGGGCGATAGTGACCGGAATAGCCATCAAAGAAAACCATCCAAAACTAAGAAATATAAAGCAAAGTCGTAAAGATCAAGAGTACCTGGCCCGAGATTTGCACGCTAAAGCGGGCGTAAAAGAAGGCCTGTGCGGTCTCGATGAAGTACAGAAATTCCAGGACGTCCTTCCCACTTATCGCATTATGGTTTTATCAGCCGATCATTTTAATGCGTGTATTTACAAAGGGCCCGTCCGACGGCACACCATATATTTGTATTTCCACGATAACCACTACGATCTGATTACATCGATGAAGGCATTTGTAAACAGGAGTTACTTTTGTGACACGTGTCAGGTAGGTTACGATTCCAAAGAGAAACACACGAGATGCGTAGACGATTGTAAACTGTGTTTTTCTCCAGGCTGTAAGTCGGGCGAAATAACTACCTGGGTACACTGTTCAGAATGCAACCGTAATTTTAAGGACCAGAGATGTTTTGATAACCATAAGAGCAAATGGATCAAGGACAAAACAGTTTGCCAAATGTATTATAGATGCAAACGCTGCGATTGGTTCTTGAACACCGAGATGAAGGATAAATACGGAGAACACGAATGCGCTCGAAGGTACTGTACCGTGTGCAAAGAAATGGGTTCGATAGACCACGAATGCTTTGTCAAGCCGGTCACTGAAAATACCAGAAAAGGTCGCACAAAGCGAACCGATACAGGGGACCAAACCGGTGAAAATAGTGTAAGTGATGATGATGATGATGACGAGGCTGATTAAGATTTATGCGATGAAGGTGATAAGAAAGGAAAGAAAAAACCAGACGTAGGCAAATATGTGTTTTTCGATTTCGAGTGTACCCAAGACAATGGTGTTCACGAACCAAACCTGTGCGTTGCTCGCGTAGTATGTGAATTGTGTGCTTGTAGATCTGAAGACGATCCATTGTACATTTCGTGTAAGCATTGCTCACAGTCACGTCAGAAGAAATTTAAAGGTGATAAATGTAAGGAAGAGTTCTGTGATTGGTTATTCGGTTCCAAGGATACTTCAAATTCTACAGCCTTGGCGCACAATTTGAAAGCGTACGACGGGTATTTCCTCCTCAGTTACCTGTATGAGAATGCCATAATACCCGAGATCATTTACACAGGGTGTAAAATCCAAGCCATTATGCTGCCCAAGTACAAACGCAAAATTATCGATTCCATGAATTTCTTACCCATGGCACTGAGCAAGTTACCCCAAGCATTTGGACAGAAGGAACTGCACAAAGGGTTTTTTCCTCATTTCTGGAACACAAAACAAAACCAAGCGTACGAAGGTCCCTTTCCGGACGCTAAATACTACGATCCGGACGGTATGAGTGCCGATAAGAGACGTGAATTCTACAGTTGGTACGAGAAAGAAAAGGGGGGACATTTCGTATTGCAAGACGAATTACTAAAGTATTGTATCACCCTTTTGAGAGTTGCATCACGATTGCCTCGGCGTGTAATTTGGTATACAGAAGAAATGTTCTGATCGCCGATACCATCGCTGTACTGCCCCCTAACGGTTACGATGGCAAGGAACAACAATCCAAAGTCGCGCTACAATGGCTGCATTACGTTCACTTGACCGAGGGTACGTATATTTAACACGCGAGAAACAAGGGAGAAAAACAGATTGGGAAGTACAAGGTGGATGGCTATGATGCTACAAATCGGATCATTTACTCGTTTAACGGGTGTTACTTCCACGGTTGCGTGTCGTGTTATCCAAATAGGAAGACGATGAATAATACGCTGATGACACCCATGTCAGAATTGTACACGCGCACTCAGGAAAGGAAAACGTTCCTCCAATCCACGTGTTCAAGATTTGTAGAGATGTGGGAATGCCAATGGAAAGACATGGTCAGAAATTAGCCCGAAGATATGAAACGCGCGCTGCAAGACGAAACAATCACCGGACCCCGCGCAACATTAAATCCTAGAGATGCCTTCTACGGAGGGCGTACTAATGCTACTCGGTTATACCACCAAACATCCGGAGAAGAAAAATAAGATACGTAGATGTCTGCTCTCTCTACCCCTATATCAATAAGACAAAAGAATATGGGGTCGTATGAATAAAAACTAGTAAATGCTAGGAAGTTTAAGCAAAAAGTAAAAGCATTTACTTTGGAGTACAAGCATTAAGGATAAGCAAATGCTTGATTTCGTATGAATAAAAGTTTGCCTTTACTGCCCAGCAGTTACTAGACAACAAATAGCAAATGCTACTTACCGTTGGATTGTTGTCATGGACGAATGATTGCCAACAATAGGGTTTCTTTTGTGTGTACGAACTGCCGCACACACACACAGGGTTTACACATGGTGTAATAGTCCAAATCAAGGTGATGCATATAGTACATGTAGTAGCACATACATTTTGATCCTCAAATCCAGCAAACATGATGACACTTTTCGGCAGTTGCAGAATACAAAAAGTATACTTTCATCATTCATAAAAATTGTAAAGGTCCACAGTGTCCTGTAGTCACGTCACAATTGCATAAAAATCACAGACGTGTTAAAGTGGGTAAAATCATACCAACATTCGATACACAAAGAGTTTTGTTTATTGAAATATTAAAACAATAATAGTTTGCAAAGATTGGTGACCTAATAAACTAAACAAATGATTTCATTTTGTTCAGTCCCCAGGGTGCCGTTATATAAAATTTATCCTTAATCATTCTGTGCCGCACTGAATTTTAAACACTTCTCATATCGTGAACAAAATGCGAAATTATCGTTTCTAATTCTAGTAATAAAATACATAATAAAAATTGCGCATAAATGTTAGTCAAAATACAGTGTATGGTATTATATGTAGTTTATTAACGTTTTGTGTCAATTTTGGGGTGATTAATATTAATAAATGCAGTTTTTGCGCAGAAGTATTTGCTTTATATTTTCAAGGTTGCCCCAACCCAGCCTTGAAAAATGACCAGTAAATGCTTGAAATCTGAAGCATTTACTCCTTTTTATTCATACGAAATGAAGTAAACACTTCTAGTCTAGCGAAAGCTAGCAAGTAAAAAGTAAATGCTTTTAGCTTTCAGCAAATGCTTTCCAGTAAAACCATTTGCTTCATTTTTATTCATAGAAAAGCAAGTAAATGCTTAAAAATGGGTAGTAAAAGCAAATGCTAGTTTTTATACATACGACCCACAGTCTTTTTCACCCGGAAATCGTGACGGAAAACTTTAAGATGTGTCCGAGTATTTCGGACTCGTCAAGTGTCGCGTGTTACCGCCGTCCACACTGTACCATCCCCTACTCCCTTATCGAGCGGGTGGAAAATTGACGTTCCCTCTCTGTCGTTCGTGCGTGGAATCTCAGCAGCAGACCCTCTGTCAACATACAGATGCCGAAAAAGCTTTGCACGGCACGTGGGTATCCGTTGAACTTGAAAAGGCGATCGCACTTGGGTACAAAGTGGTAGATATTGAAGTTGTCTGGCATTTTGAACACAGGGAACAGTACGACTCGGAGACTCAAACCGGTGGTTTATTCACCGAATACATAAACACTTTCCTAAAACTGAAAGTGGAAGCGTCGGGATGGCCAAGTTGGGTAGAAACCGAAGCCGACAAGACAAGATATATCGACCAATATTTCCAACATGAGGGGATTCGGTTAGATGCTTCAAATATAGCGAAGAACCCGGGCTTGAGAGCCCTCGCTAAACTCATGCTGAATTCGTTTTGGGGCAAGTTTGGTCAGCGAATCAATATGCCAAAAGTCGAGGTACTGAGTGATCTCGCAAAGCTGTACAAAATTCTGCTCGCTGATGATAAAGTGGTACACGATATTAACTTGATCAACCACGAAATTGCGGAAGTGCGTTATGAAACTCAAGAAGAGTTTGTGGACCCTAACCCCAGAACCAACGTGGTCTTTGCCGCGTTTACACCGGCCCACGCCCGCCTCAAACTGTACAGCATAATCAAACAGTTGCAGGACTCTGTCTTGTACTACGATACCGATAGTGTGATATACGTGGATAAACCGGGACAGCACAAACCCCCTCTTGGGGATTTTCTTGGCGATTTAACGGACGAGATAGATTCTAAACTGGGTAATTACATCGAGACCTTCGTGTCGGGTGGGCCCAAGAATTACGCGTATCGACTAGACACGGGCTACACGTGCTGTAAAGTCAGGGGGTCCACCCTTAACTTTAGAAATGCGCAGCAGATCAATTTTGATTCCGTGGTTGATATGGTGAAAGGGGTGGGTCCTGAAAAAATCGTGATATCTGACCCGCACAAGATCGTAAGAAACGGCAAGACGAAGAAATCTTGACCAAACCATCTACCAAAGATTATCGCGTGGTGTACAGTAAGAGGGTGATCGTAGATAATTTTAATACCGTACCGTACGGATACAAGCCTTCATAAAGAAAAAGTTGACGAGATCGCTCACATTTGATCTAAAGTCGTCATGGCGTACACATCTGCTTCCAACCTTAAGTGCTCTTCGCCAATGTTTCGGTTGACTGTGCTCGTAATCATTACTGTATTAATAATCGTTCTATTTTCGGTCTTTGGAATCGAAATAGCCGGTGTGTTAAAAAATGATTTGATTAGTCATTTAATTTTTGAAGCGTCTGGCCTCGGCATGTTGAGGAACGACAATATTAGTTTGTACCAACCTTAAATTGTATTAGAATGTAAATTTCATGTTATGACGTCATTATATCTAAGCTAGTAAATTCAGCGGGACCAACGGGTTGTGGTAAGACTCATTGGGTCAGCAAATTAATCAGAAATCATCATCATGTCTTTGTGGAACCATTTGAGAGAATGTTGTGGTGTTATGGTCAGTATCAGCCGGCTTACGAGGAACTGTCTCGCGATCTACCTGCTGCTCAGTTTGTGGAAGGGGTGCCGGCGGATTTGTCAGAGCTCATCGACCCGAAACAACAAAATCTAGTGGTTCTGGACGACTTAATGCAGGAATGCGGTAAAGATCCTCAAGTTACGAAACTGTTTACCCAAGAATCGCATCATCGCAACCTGTCGGTGATTTACATCGTGCAAAACCTGTTTCACCAGTCTAAAGAGAGCAGAACCATCAGTCTGAATTGTCATTACATCGTCCTGTTTAAGAACCCCAGAGACAGATCCCAGATTGTTCACCTGGCCAAGCAGATGTACCCCGGACAGATTCAGTTTATGATGGAGGCTTACGCAGATGCAACCAGTTTACCGCACTCGTATCTTTTCATTGACCTGACACAAAACTGTTTGGAGGAACGCCGTATCCGTTCCCAGATTTTTTCAGGTGAAACGAGCTACGCGTATGTCCCTAAATAGATTGTTTTTGCGTCAACATCTTCATTCGTCATCATGACGCGACGGTTGAAGGACAATGCTCACGCGCTACACATTTTGAGCAAATCTTCGAACAAAAGACGAAAAGACATTTTGAAGCATGCGGACAAAGAACTCGTCACCTGTTTGTGCGAATGTGCACTGGACGTTTTAAAAGGTCGTGTGCCGCTAACGCCGAGTCAGAAGAAGAAACTGATGCGGTACAAGACACATCTGCGAGCTTTGGCCAACAAGAAGTCGTCTCACGCCCAGCGGAAAAAGTTAGTGCAGAAAGGAAGATTTTTGGGACCCCTACTGGCCCCCATTCTGGGTACACTCGGTGGACTCTTGTTTAAATGATACTATGCGCCACGCCCGCAAAATCATGATTAGCGCACCAGCGGATCGTGTTACAAGAGCCATACAGAATGTACTCCTCTCTCGTAATCCTACGCAGAGCAAACTACAGAGTCTGGAAGAAGACATGAAAGATATCTTGGCCAGAACGGATCTTCCCGACGACACTAAACTGTCTTTTTACCAGCAAGCCTTGCAGAAGTATCTTCAATATGACTACGCCCGTAAGACTGAACCCTTCTCCGTTACCATGTCGTCTGCATCGGAGCAAGGATCCCATAAGCAGGACTCGCCGGGTGACGAGGCACCAACGGGTGGCACGACGGACGAAAAACCCGCTATTTTGGCCGAGAAGGATGATCTTACATCACACATTCTCGAGAGTGTACCTAAACCATTACAGCGCAAAGCGAAACTGCTTATCAATCAGCTTAAACATAATGACGTCATGACTTAGAATAAAAATGGGGAACTTGTAAATGAAGGGGATGTCGTTAAGGGTTCAAATATTATCGATCTTGTCAATGACACTCTAAGAAGTAAAAAGGGTTTTGTTCCTCATTGATTTCAATATTTTATGCGTGGATTGGCCAAATCTAACGCACCCGAGAGTATTATCGGTAACGAAGCACGACGTAGCATCGTTAGAAAATATAAAGAATTTGGCTACGATAAAAAACGGTTGCTACCCGATCTTCCCACATCCCGCACACCGATTCCATCTCGAAGGCGGCTTAGAGTTGTGTCAACTCCACTGAGAGCCAAGAAAAAATTAAATTGGAAACGTTGTAAAGAGTAACGTGTTTGATTGATTGAAAGGTTTAAGGTCTGACGCATTATTGTTTGCATTGTCATCGTGTATGTTATTAAGGGTTGAAGGGGAAGGGGTATAACTTTTAATTGAAAGGAAAACACATGTAAACTTAAAAACCAGCAACAATTCTCTGTCATTACGTAGTGTTTTTATTAATGAACAATAAAAGAAGCAATCATTGTTAAGAAGGAAACAGAAATTAATGTGTTTGACTTTTTCTTGACTATTTTGTACGTACTAACACTAACATTTCTTTTTTTTAATTTAGTTTGTATAAGGTCCAACCACAGCAACACATCTAAGACTAATACATTTTCTTCTTCTTCTTCTTTTTTTTTTTTAAACAACTATTGTAAATAATCGAGTCATAATCGATATCGTATTTCTCTTTTATAAAATCTTGCACTAACACATCATTGATGAGGTAGTCATCCGTGAACACTGACATAATGTTGCCCATTGGTATATCCCTGCATATGTGCAATAAGTAAAATAGACAATGTTGTCCACAGACTGTAGTGTTTAGGGATTGCAAACGGACTGCGTTGTAAATAAAACGCAAACTGTTCTTTTTAAGGAATGTTTGAAAATAACGCCCGTATGCACGGGGGTGTTGCCCATAGGAGCAAAACAATTCGGCGCGTCTGTCCCGAGTGAAGTACACCGCTAACCAATGGGTGCCCGGCTCGTTGCTCTTGTCAGTGTTGATGATGAATGCACTGGGGTATTCTGTCACCGTTTGCGGTAGCCCATCGGCCGGAAATACGCCAGCCGTGTAACGTCGGGTAATGTCGTCTCCCTTGAGTACTTTTAAAAGCTGTACGCTGTCCATGTTGTCTTTTAATTGGAGTAATCAATCAGAATATTTCGGCTCTCGTCCACTTCTAGGACGCTATCAAACTCGCTGTATATGACAACGTTGACTGTGGTCGTTAAAGCCGTTTTAAATTTCAGCTCGAGGCGCATGTTACTGCGCTTTACCAGGTTTAAGTTAGATCCGCACGACAAATCAGGAGACAGATCAAATGCAAAGAGAGAATAGCCTTTTTCGTAATCTTCCCCGGAAATAGCATTTCCAACATCTTTATACAGCGTATTTATACCGGAATACAACGTCTGATACGCCATCATGTACGCGTCATCTTTTCCAGAGAATGTAGGTTGAAGCGGTCGCCAGGGAGTCTGTTCGTTATCCACGTACAAACCCATGAAATTCAATCCACAGTGTTTAAAGTTAAAAGGATTTTTGCGGAAATCACCATTAAAGGAGGTTATGTCTACCATGCCAATCACCACGCGCCTGGGGATCTGTCCAAAAAACAAGTTTTCCCGCGTAAAAGATTGATTTCCTTGCGGAATCGAAAAAGTCTTGATTTCCACTCGCCGGAGAGAGTATTTGGCCGTAGCAGTCTGGAGGGTTTTGGCGTGCGCTAGAGCCACAATGGGACTGACGGTGACTTTTCTCACGTACAGAGAGGCTTCCAAAATTTTAACTTTGTATTGAGTATCGGGTAAAGCCGACAGTAGACAAAAACTATTTTTGCTGCGATGAAATTTTAGCTTGAGACTGACTCCGTTCAGTAAAAATTTATCTTAAGAATATGTGTGAACCGGTCCCAAAAGATCCACAATTCGGCTTCCCTCGTCAAGTCGTATCTTTTCTTTAACCCTTCGTTGAAATCCTCTTCCGCGGTTGGATCGTTGGCTTCCATTTTTCCGCCCGTATCTTTGTAAAACAAGGCCGCAGTCAGCTGAGACATCTTAGCGGCAGGGCCATATGTTAAAAGGGTTTCCAGATAGCCCCTATACGGATACGTGTCCGATGAGGAGGAGATCAGCTTGTCGTTGAGGGCGACATCTACTTCCGAAAACAGTGAGTGCAGAAACAGGTTCACTGGGCCAACCGGAACACCCGCCCCAAGGTCAGTACCATTTTCATTTACAATTTTTGCCTTCACGTTGATTAGAGTGTGTGCAAGATCCAGGTAGTGCTCGGTCGAACCAGTGACATTAAATTCTATCGAGTCCGAGTCCACAATGTTGGTCAAGGGATTGAACTGGACATATTTTCCACCCAAAATATAGGTCTGAGTCGGGGGTATTGTAAACAGATCCAATTCCGACTTTGTGCATTCGCACGAGTGCTTGCTGACGAATGCCATGGTTTATAGCGTTGCTATTAATCGAATATGTCGAAGGTCCTCTTCGCTCGCTTGCTCGGAGCCTTTCTGCGCGATGCACCAGTTGCTTTCCTCTTTAAATGTTTCGTCTGACGGGGAGATTTCTTAGCAAGCTGCTGTTTAGCTCCTGACGTCACGTTCAATCCAGCCTGCCGCAGTTGCTTCTTTGTAGCCGCTTTCATATTTTGGCCATTCAGGGTATCGGAAGCAATACCGACTCCCGCCTTTAAAGCCTCCTTGCCTAGCATTTTTGCTAAAATATTTCCAAGTCCGTATCCTTTCTGAATGGGGGCACCCCGAAAAAAATTGTCCCCGCCTCCGGCTTGATTTTTATAATATCTCTCGTAGTCTAACATGACTGCCCCGAAAAAAATTTTGGATTCGAGATGCTCTGTGGTGCGATTTGAGGCAATTTCTGACCATTTTAACCAATGCTTTTTGAGGAAAAGATGGTGGGGTACTCATTTTTTTTAGGGGGGGGGGCATGGCCCCTTTTGGCCCCCCTGGATCCATCCTTATCATCACGAATTGCTCGTTACGAAGAACAACATTTCTTTAATTGCAATCAACATGCTCGCATAGGCCTACACCATTTTATGACAGCACTGTATCTCTTAAAGTATAAGTTCAGGTCTTCAAACTAAACAAAATAATGATTTACTTCTATATTGACACACAATTCTCCCAAGTGTAACAAAAGGGGAATCCAAGAAACTGATTTGGGAAATTTTTATTTGCTGGCCCAACATGGTCAGAAATATCAGCATTATCTAAAAACAGATACATGCAAATCTTTAGCACTTATCAGGGAGACATATATATACAACCAATCAGATCTATTCCTTAGTTATATGCAATTAAAGTGATCATCTCATGAGCCCCACAAGTGTACGGAATATTTTTGCAGCAAATCTACTACAATGGTAACAAAATGTGATGCTACAAAAGTGGAAGTGTGCCCAACACACAAATCTATAGGGTGCTTCCCTCCTCCATGGTAATACGATTAAAATGGTAACAGCAAAATTTCGAACAGATTTATCTGCAAAATGCAAAAATCTATGGGCCTTGGTTTGCACCGGGACGATCCTTAGTAACGGAGCGCTCACATCACCCACCAACTGATTATCGGCAATGTCGCAATACACGTACATACCGTAGACACCGATATTCACATCAACGGGTAGGTGACCTTGTACATTTTCATTTACCGCTTTATATTTTAATCCCAACATGCGATACAGACGATCGTCAAAATAGATAAATGCCCCCTCTCTAAGTTCTATCTGAACGCGACCTGTATGTTTATTTAAATTAATATTAATATTATGCCTAGCCGTGTCTGACATCTCCCTGTTAATTGCATCTATAATTTCCTGTACGGATGTATAGAATCCGTGCGAAATTCTCGCGTGAGTTTGTACTAGACCATGTTCGCTAAACGTAAAAGAATTGTTCTTCTCTGTAACGTTGTACCAAGTAAAAGGATAATGGATCTCCGTCAGGGCAACCTCCCAATTACCAGATAGATTGATTTGTCTCACAAAACGGGTTGTGTAACTGGACAACGTATTGTCCGGATACATTGACATGGAAGAATTACTAGGCAGCGTCACGTAAAATTGAGTCGATGTTGAGGCCATGATTGCGTCCTTATTACTGAACATCCGTCACCCAGTTGTAGAACGATGAGGGATACCCTAACCATTTAACGAAATATTCGGTCGTTTTATTTTTACGTCGTTTACGCAGTACTCTTTCAACCCTGTACAAATCATCAGGCTTTTTAAAGACTTTTTGCAACTCTTCGGTGTAAAAAAAACCCACTAATGGGTTCATTTGCATAATCTTTTAATCTATACACCCGTCTTTCTTGTCGCCCTCTACGTTCGGCCACGGTGAATATTTCCTCGGACCACGAGGGGAGGTACGACTTTTCAAACGTTAACCGCTGTTTACTAACCCCAACTTGATCCCCAACTTTAAACTGAAATTTCTCGGATGTTTTAGACGATGAATACAGATGTTTCCAGACTTTGCTTTCATTCTCACCGTTAACTTCCATGGGTTTCATTTTAATAGAACGATGGTAGGAATGATTATACGCCTTCACCAGTTGCTGCAACACATTGATGTATTTCAAAGTTTTTTTATACGTAAAATACCGCCACATGTTAGACTTAAAAGTGCGATTAAATCTTTCCACAATGGATGCTTTTACTTTGCTGTTTGTCGTATAGAAATGGATGCCTTCAGTTTTGAGCGCATCTTGAAACAAACGATTTGTAAATTCGCTGCCTTTATCGGTGTGAATCATAACCGGAGATCTCTGACTAGACTTGACATTAGTTTTGAAAGCTTCCAACAATGTCTTTCCTGATTTGTTTTTAAAAGCAATCACCCAGGCGTATTTAGAAAAAACATCGATCCACGTCAGCAGGTATTTGTATCCCTTGTTGTACTTTGGTAAGTTAGAAACATCAACCAAGTCCAACTCGTGTATCTCGTCCCGTCCCACGGCCAAAATTCTATTCCTCGGATATCTCTTTCTAGCGGGCTTATGTAAAGTATACACATCCTGACCCCTGAGAAAGTCTCGAATTTGTTTTCGCGTTATCTTGTATGTCCCCTCCTGCTTAGCCGCGCGATACAACTTGTCAATACTACCTAAACCGCTTTCACGATCTATGTCATAATATAAAGTCTTTAAGTAATCCACCCGTTCTTTATTATCCATGATCTTGTCTCATTGGAGCAGAAGTTGAAAATGACTATCTGATATATTTATGCCCCCTTTAATATTATTATTAACAATGAAGTCATCATTTCAAACACCTTTGAAACATTCTTCTTTTTTTTTTGTCTTTTCTTGTATTTTATTCAAAGTAAATACATACACAATATTTTATTTTGCTGTGTAAATTAAAAAATTAAAAAATATTTAGAAATACAAAAATAACTTGTTTATTAAAGTTATAAAAAAAAGTAAACACACGAATATTTACAAGTAACAAAAAACTTTGTTAATTTAAAAAAAAAGTGCAATTATAGAAACAAACGGAAACGTTCAAAATAAAAACTGTTACTGCAATGAAATAATCAAAATGAAAACGCACAAAATACAAATTAAATCAGAATCTCTATATTTACAAGCACTGCAACGGTTGCAAAAAAATTTGCAAAATCTTGTGAAGTTAAAAATAAATGGTGACGACATTCCTAAAAATATAGATTATGATGACATTGCAAAAGAATTTACGACGGATCAATACATATTGATTTTATCTTCTATTGTAACGATATTGCAACACATGGTGCAATCACCACATACAACTGTTTTGTCAGCTGTAACGATACTAATATTTTGTAACTATTTTTAAACTATTAAACACTAAGAGAAAACCTAGGCGTATTATTGCGAGTATGTTTCGGTCTCACATTAATTCGCGTATATAGTTGTCTACCATACGTTGAACGCTTTTAAGGGACTTCCACTGTTGCCTGTTTAGGTGAATACCTTTCACGGTGGGATACAATCCCTCCGAAGTGAACAAAAATGCTCTGATGTCAACGATGACATCTTCCTCGAAAGTACAGACACTGATAAATATATTTCCGCTTAAAGGGAGGATGTGATCACAACCAAACTCCCGAGACACATTGGGTTTGTAGACATTTACAGTCTGTAACACAGAATTTGTCGTTGGAATGACGGAACTCGAATTGCCTGCGTTTTGAACGTCCGCAGGTTGGAAGACGAACCAAAATTCAGCGTTATTGATACAATTATTAAACAAAACATAACAGGCCTACAACGCGCACGCGGTTAATTACCCCTCTTTCCATGTCTGTATCAAAGCCTTTAACTTATACCACTACTTCGGAAACAAAAATTCACACGAGATACGCGTAATATTACACTGCTGACAGCCGATTATTATTTTTTCGATCGTGGCACTTTTATAGTTACGGTGTTTCCACTAAATAAAAGAATAAAAAATTTGTGCCCACTCGTTATATATATTCTCCTGCTTGTGTTTATAAATATCTGCCTTGGACAATCCGAGCGCAGACACGAGCTTTTTCCACGGTTGACATTCAAATGGTATATCTGCGTGACCGTGTTCTTTTAACAATTTAGACGCAAGTTCGCTTAACTGTCGCTCTGAAACTTCCGCGGCCAAATGAGTTAATCGTGGACAACGATCGTCTACTTGAGTTAATTCAACTAGTGGAGGTGTTTCCGACCGCTTTCGCTTTCTGTTAGACATGATGATTCAGTTTTACAATATCAAACCAAAATTTCACCCACTTTTAAAATTACACAACGTACGTTTTAAATTGCCCGCACAATAGCGCACCGATCGCTTTAGAACCGCGCGGAGTTCACGGTGGACAATGGGACCGTAATTGGTACAAATGCGCTTTGTATGTATCCGCTGGATTATTGGTCCTCCTCCTTCCGAGAAATGTCAATCTCTTCTGGCTTAAACCCCCACGGAGCTGTCACTAAATACTTCCGGCCACCTACGTCAACAGTCCTGTTGTCCAAGAGGATTAAGTACTGCCGGTCACAGGTGGTCGTGGTCGGATTGCGTAAACCGCATGTAATACACGTGTAAATACATAACTACATGTATACTGTTTAGGCTAAGGTCAAATTGTACTATACATTTTTATATTTCCCCCATACATATATGCAATCTTTCCCATAGAATAGGTCAAACTGTACCCAATTCCTTATACCCACACTTATTTCCTATTCATCCCATCAATTCATTAGGGGTCAAACTGTGCCAGAATTTCCTAACCCCCTTCATTCATATTCATATTTGTATCTACATATTTACATATTTATGTGACCTTTACATATTTCTTTAGAAAAGGTCAAAGTATGCCAGACAGACTACCTCCACTACTATCACTCGGGTGGGACTCGAACCCACGACCTCCTGCTTTCTAGTGCAGATGTCTTACCACTCGACCTGTACATCAGATTCGAACCGGCCACCCGATCCCGTTAGCTCGGTGGTCGAGTGGTAAGACATCTGCACTAGAAAGCAGGAGGTCGTGGGTTCGAGTCCCACCTGAGCATATACCCAAACCGAGGTGTACCATACTGGAAACTTACTACATACCATGCTCTCGAAGCTCTCATGTATGCGGACTCTACTGGACCGTCACCCCGGCTCTGCAATTAAGTACAAAATGAAGTAAGGTAAACTCAACCAAAAGTGCTTCCTCTTCCTCCTGCACTGTTCTTAAAACCAAAAGGAAGTGTAATGTATACAAAGTAAAACCCAGCCCATTCAAATCCGCAAAAGGTCCTTGACCTCGCTGTTAGCAGAACCTGTTTATATCCCTGAGCGTCGTCTGTTTCGAAGAAAAAACCTCCCCTGTCGACCGACCTGACAATATCACCGAGAGGAGTAAGGTTAAACGAAGAGTCCTTACACCAAAGGTTCGGGCCCTTCATTGACAAAACCAGTCTGGTTTTTTTTGGCTCCACGGACAGGGCATCAACGCATCTTGGAGGAGTGACCTCATGTACTGAACCCAACAACTCCACTGATCCCTCCTTGATACGCTTCATTATGGTCTCATTAATGAAGAGGACAAACTCTGTACACACGGGGGCATTAGCAAAATACATTGGCAGAGGAACAACTGAATCAAATACCCTTCCACGGTAAGAACCTTTAAAGGGCTGAAAAATGTCATTTAAGTCCACTTCTTTATGCAGCCAGTTCCTAACCATACGACCATCCTTTATGCAGCCAGTTCCTAGCCATACGACCATCCTCTGAACGTTCCTGTAAAAAACTCTACCAAAACTCCGGATTTTCGTACAAACCGACCGCAACAAAACTATATGGATCAGGAAAACGAAGTAATTCAAAATCGGCAAACAGGCCCCAGCTTACACATCCAATGGGCATGGAGCACTCCCATCCGGGGGACTGGCGGGATTCCCAGCTATGTCAACCCATGAGACCACACCCCGCTCCCGCCTGTTAACATAAGCAGCTACTGGGTCACATTTCGTCTGCAGTGGGCTTTCCCAAGCGTGACTCTTTAATATCTGCAGATACCGGCAATATTCCTGAATGAGAAGATAGAGATATACCAAAGCAAAGAATAATCCAGAAATGCTTCTTTGAGACATTCCACTCGTTTACTGTCTTATATACATGTACATGACTTGTAGCCGTATTTATCGTGCCTCAACCGATACGATTTAACGCATCTAACAGAAAGAACATCTATACACACTTCTTCTTTCTATCACAATCCGCTTGTTCTTCGGTGTGTATTTTATTGTAATAAGATTTTCACAAATTATCATTTTAATTGTTTCCTTCACTTTTTCCTTCTTGTTTTGATTCCATTCTCACATTATTTTATTGGCTGTTTCGGTGTTCTTGTTTTCGTTAAGATTTTTTTTTTCTTTTTTTTTCTTCTCCTTTTTCAGACTTTTTCTCCATAGGTTTAACACACGTTTCTTCCACCAATCCACTTTGCCACTTTTTTAAATCCGATTGATTTCAGGCTTGGTACATACTTAGACCACCACCCACAGATGGTCCTAGAAGAAATTTGTGACGGTGACGTCATCAGGTGTCAGGTTACGTCACAATAAAGATGTATTTTTGCCCATAGGTTTTGTACACGTTTTAAAACACTCCAGTTTGGCATCTTCGTAAATCCGATCGACTTTAAACTTAATTCGTACTTAGAACACCACCCACAGATGGTCCTAGACGAAAATCGTGATCGTGACGTCATCAAGAGTCAGGTTACGTCACATAAAAGATGCCTTTTGCCCCATAGGGTTTGTACACGTTTTAAAACGCTCCATTTCGGCACTTTCGTAAATCCGATCGACGTAACACTTGGTACACACTTAAACCATCACCCACAGATGGTCCTAGAAGAAATTCGTGACCATGACGTCATCAGGTGTCGGGTTACGTCACATTAAAGATGCATTTTTCCCCATATGTTTTGTACACGTTTTAAAGCACTCCAGTTTGGCATCTTCGTAAATCTGATCAACCTCAGACTTGAAACATACTTAGACCACCACCAATAGATGGTCGTAGAAGAAATTCGTGATCGTGACATCATTAGGTGTCAGGGTACGTCACATTAAAGATGCATTTTCCCAAAAGGGTTTGTACACGTTTTAAAACACTTATAATATATATATATATATATATTGTTGCGTTCCCTAATAGCAGTTAATGGAACATTTATTAGAGTCAACAATAATTCAATAAGTTGGAGGGAAACAGAGCTTTGTGGTGACAGTCACAGATGTCAATACACTGATTTATTCATCTCTTCACTTTACATAACTTTGTTAGATTTCATCAGCCTATAGGGTTTCTCCTTTTGGTAGTCTTTGGTAACGTTATAGAGATAACAGGCTGGTGTCTGCAAAGTATATACATGTACTATGGCAAAACCAGGTCAACCAATACGAACTGAGTGGGCACCGGCACGGTACGGGTTATCGACGGTCAGACCGAAGCGGGAGCGGTCCGCTACGGTGACCGGGGAGGCAACGGCAACTGGACGGGGCCAGCAGTGTACCAGGCCGCACTACAGTTCGAACCAAAGTGTGCATGTGGCGTGTCGGGTATCCAAGGTCAATCGAGGCACTATGCACCAAGGATAGTGTTTATGACAAGACCGGGCTAGCTAGCTGAACTACGCGGGGGGGGGGGGGGGGTTGATGGCTACGGGGAGCCGGCTGGCCACAGCGGGAGCGGTCCGCTGTGGTGACGGGGATGAACTAGCTCTGGCTGGGCTAGAACACCAGACAACCGCACAACATGTTCAAGCTAAGACTAGCAGTCCAATGGCCATTCGAAACCGCACAGCACCATTGGGACTAGTGTATTACTATTTCACCAGCTTCTACACACTCCTCGAGAGATCCAGGAAAAGGATGCTTCATAATAACACTAGTACTAGTGATTGCACTATTACTTCACCGCGCCTCAACCACCAAGGGAGGCCGATGCTTCGTAGTGACTAGAGTCGCACAACAATTGGTCTGTCAGAGTCGAGTTCGCCGCACATCATACGATATACCGCACAACATATAAGTTCGCCGCACAACTTTGGGTTTAGGGCTCGTTTGCACTACATTGGTTTCGTGGTTCGCCGCACTGCCGAAAGTGAGGAAAACCTCCGGTATTTATAGGCAGTAGAAGTCTCGGGACTAAATAATGCATGAGCACTGATTTAGGAATTAACCAATAGTGATCTTCCATGTCTAAGGGTCAGTGATGTAGTGCCTTGATGCTGGGCCTTGGCCTTAAGGCTGCCTTAAGGCTGGATTTTAGGGCCTTGGCCTTGGCCTTGGCCTTGGCCTCGAGGCTTGAGGGCAAAAGCCTTGGCCTTGGCCTTGGCCTTGAGGGTTCAGGGCCTTGCAATTTTGAGTCAAGGCTCTTCAAGACCCATAGATTTTTGCATTTTCCAGATAAATCTGTTCGAAATTTTGCTGTTACCATTTTAATCGTATTACCATGGAGGAGGGAAGCACCCTATAGATCTGTGTGTTGGGCACACTTCCACTTTTGTAGCATCACATTTTGTTACCATTGTAGTAGATTTGCTGAATAAATATTCCGTACACTTGTGGGGCTAATGAGATGATCACTTTAATTGCATATAACTATGGAATAGATCTGATTGGTTGTATATGTCTCCCTGATAAGTGCTAAAGATTTGCATGTATCTGTTTTAGATAATGCTGATATTTCTGACCATGTTGGGCCAGCAAATAAAAATTTCCCAAATCAGTTTCTTGGATCCCCCTTTTGTTACACTTGGGAGAATTGTGTGTCAATATAGAAGTAAATCATTATTTTGTTTAGTTAAACCATATTGAAGACCTGAACTGATACTTTAATAGGTACAGTGCAGTCATAAAACGGTGTAGGCCTATGCGAGCATGTTGATTGCAATTAAAGAAATGTTGTTCTTCGTAATGAGCAATTCGTGATGATAAGGGAGGTCCAGGGGGGCCAAAAGTGGCCATGCCACCCCCCCCCCCAAAAAAAACGAAACCATTTTTTATGTGACGTCGTAATAAAGGCAGGCAATGAGTACACCGCCATCTTTTCCTAAAAAAACATCGGTTAAAATGGTCAGAAATTGCCTCAAATCGCACCACAGAGCATCTCGAATCCAAAATTTTTTCGGGGCCCTTAAGCGGGCCCCGAAGCCCAAGCCGTAATTTTTGGACCCACTTTTTTGGGGGGGACCAAAATTTCTTCCCCCTCCAAAATTGTGTTCTGGATCCGCCCTTGCGTGATGATGTGTCACTCATGTGACTATAGTTCTATATCAGTGGTCATTTCATAAAACAGTGCCTTGGGCTTGGCCTTGGCCTTGAGGGTTAAGCCTTGGCCTTGGCCTCGATGCTTGATGGTCAAAGCCTTGGCCTTGAGGGTCAAAGCCTTGGCCTTGGCCTTGAGGATCAAAGCCTTTGCTCCAACACTGCTAAGGGTCACATGACTAGTCACGTGATTTACTAAGAGTGCCTAGTGCAAGAGACTAGAAACGTGTGTATTTACATGAGAGAAGACATGGAGAGAGAAGTGTGCAAATACAGAGAGAGATGTGTGCAAATAGTTAGATCACAGTGCAAAAGTGTTTACACAACATCTCGAGCAACCTTGATGGAGTGAGTGACAAGCTGAAAGGTTACTGTGTCACAGGTTATTGACACCGCAGGATGTCTTACCACGCCCAGCTACGCGACCACGCAAGGGCAACATTCCATTCCCTCGAGCTAAGTACGGGACTAGAAAACTGGACCGAGAACTCCAGTTAGTGTTCATGGGTAACACACGGGGGAGAGAAACGCTCCGTGCCGCTGAGCAGTCTCTCGGAGAACGCCAAAGCACGCATGCTATGGGGAAAGGAACTTAGCTCGCTGGAGCGAAGGGAGGTGTGGTCAGTCGCGCACATGTACATCGCTACATGAATAATGCATACAGTAGCGCGCGTGGTATTGCATCATGCGCTGTGCTTGGTAAGAGACCCTGGGAATGAAAGTGCAAGTTGGAAATTTACGATAAATGGGTAAAATACAGGAACTATAAAAGACAACAAGAAGATTGTGTACTTCATGGACAGAGTGAATCCAGAGGGCGCTAGATTTCCATAATCAAGCATGTTGGGTTCGTAACAATATTTTTTTTTTTTTACTCGCCCTGTATGCCTTTTATTACTATGTTTAATTTTGAACACCTTGAATTTTGGACAGAGATACTGTTTGATTATGTTGAGATTTGAAAAGGTTTCATATTCTTTTCTCTTCTTTGCATTTGCAATATTATTGGAAGTCTGGACATAAATCGTGCTGCCCTCTAGTGTTGCAAATGATTCACCTGTCACGAAACGCCGGCCCAATAAAGTGTTTGTGAAACCGTAGAGCTATCGTGAAACATTGGTCTGGTCAAGAGCGTTGCCAGGATTATCTAGAGGGGCTTAATTCACAGGCAGATACACTCACAGGCAGGCAGGCAGGCATAGACCCATCACACGTCTGAGAGTAGAATTTTCATGACCGCCCATAGTCCGTACTATGCAAGAATAATCCATTTGCAATTATTGTTGAATAAAATCTGGAACGCTGACTACTTAATCCAATGCTTTGCATGCTTTAATCCTTTTGTTAGCTCCATGTTTAAACTTTCCCATTCTCCTGACCAAAGACACCGTTACTATATCACGTGATTCGGAGCAAGCCTTATAAAGTTGTATGCTATCATGTTCCCGAGCTTCAAAATGATTTGGCGTCTTTGTGCCATCACTCATTGTAAACAATGTCTTGATGCCGAGCGTCTCTTCGGCAAGAGCTTGCCGAGTCATGTAATAGCAACCGTGTCTTCCGTGTGGATAATTTGAAATGCACGTATGCCAAGTATTTTGAGCAAGTCTGAGTACTATTGTTTTACATTTAAATCCCAAAGGGTAGGTCACTCCCAAATAGCTTATTATTGGATATCAACTGAGGATTAGAGGTGTGCTCAAACTGAAAGGATGACCTAAACTAATGCAGGTGCGAAGACGAAAGATTGAGTACGAAGATTAGGGCAAAGATATGGAGAAAAGCAAAGCTGGATATCAATTGAGCATTTGGGCAGACATAAAAGCTAATAGTCCCTTTTTGTTTGTAATATGATGGGAACGGATATTCCTAGTACTTAGCAATGGTTGAGATGTATTTAAAAACAAAATACTAGGCATATAATATTAACTTTGAAGTGGCCCCCTCCCATTGCACAATTATACGAATTGCCTACATTGAACATATTCTCCTTCGTTATTTAATAAATATATTATTTTATAATGGACTTTTTTAAAGCTAAAGATTTCTTTTTGGAGCATTTGATTTCACTGGTGGGAAATGCAAATGTAGCTGTAAGACACTATAAATTCATTTTTAAGTAATGTGTCCAAACATGTATATTCCTAAAAAGCATTAACATTTGACAGGCAACACTTCAAGGAAGCTACAACGATAACAAGTAATGTACATGCATAGACACCGGAAGTGCGACTCACTTCAATTCAATAGTATTTATTTCCCTTTCACTTTCACAGAAAAAAATAGAAACAAAATGTACATAATACACATTAACAAATAAAACAATATTCCAGTGTTGGATGTACACAGCTTTGGTTGAACAAATTTCTGACAGTGAAGGAAGCAAAATGGATCATAATATGTGGCATTGATCAATATTTTTTTGTACAATGTACTATAGAGGTGTACTTAAATTTATCAATTAAATAACATTAAGATACCTTTATAAGAAAAGTTTTGATTAGACTTAATTGCATTCAGGGAAAACATATGAATATAAGCCGTTTCTTTTCCTGAATGTTTCCCTCAAAGTAAACATACTTGTTTAGTTTACAAATTCAAAGGGACTTTAAATTTGGTATTAACCTAGAAGCTTCCAGACAACATTATCTGTATAATGATCAATGAACACAGCACAAATTGTTACTTTGCAGTGTTACCGACATGTTGTGGATCTTAATCCTCACAGTCTTAAACTCGAGTCACTCTACAAGTGTGAAATGATTTTCAACACATACATAATTTTGACTAAATGTAAGGACGTACTCCAAACTGGATTACAAATTAATAGCTTTTACCATCACATGTTTATACAAGAGTTTGATGACAAGACAAGACAAAGGCTCAGACAACAAATATACAGTCTTGACATCACAGAAATTCATACTTGGATGACAGGTTATCCAGGTCATCAGACGCATTTGAGTCTTTGACATTTGAGTCCCTTAAGAGGTGACAGACATGTCTGGCTTGGATGACAGGTGATTAGAAGTCTTTGACATCACGGTGACTGCTCTATGTTCCGACACCCCTATGTTCCGACAACCTAGATTGTGTCTCTCCCGGTTAGGGTTAGGGTTAGGGCTAGGAATAGGAATATGTGCAGTTGGAACATAGGGGTGTCGGAACATAAAGGTGTAACCGACATCACAGTGATGAACGAGGCGACTCACAGACCTTGGACTTGGATGGAGGGTAATAACAGCCTTTGACATCACAGTGATCCACAAGGCAACTCACAGAACTCTGCCTTGAATGGCAGGTGATGCAAGAGATGGCTCAGAGTATTCATGATGGGATGACGGTGATTTTCAGGCTTGAAATAAAAACAGATATGTAACGTGTGGCTGACAGAACTCACAGGCTTGGTTGACAGGTGATTAGTAGCCTCAGGTATAGTGGTACAAGAGATGACTGACAGTACTTGGGCTTGGATGACAGACTGTCATTAGTAGCCTGTGACATCACAGTGATGCAAGAGGTGGCTGACAGAACTCGGGCATGGTGGGCATGTCATTAGTAGTCTCAGACACAGTGGTACAAGAGATGATTCACGGTACTTAGACTTGGATTACAGACGGTCATTAGGAGTCTGTGACATCACAGTGATGCAAGATGTGGCTGACAGTACTGGGGCATGGTTGACAGGTGATTAGTCGTCCTTCACATCATAGTAATGCTATACATGGGGCAAAGAACAAAAATTAAATTAGATATGTAAATTTAAGTTGAATGAAAATCTCCATAGATATTAATTTTCTACTTATATATGCCTAAGACCAGTCTATGGATTCCTATTGGTTGAGTGGCCATTACCGGTGCATTGGTGATCTGAATTAGCAATTTAAAACATAAGTCATTTATGATAAAGACTTGTTTTTAAAACTGCATTCTGTGGCACATGCGGACAATACAAGCCATATGAACCATGTGCCACACTGTGTTTGAGAACAACTGAAGATATCTTATATCAGGTAGAATGACAAACACTCCGAGAACGTAATGCACATGCACAACCTATTATGTGGTCTGATCCAAAGATGCAGTAAACATATCACTGATGATTCAGCACTTTTGAAGGATTTTGATTCAGACATTGTGGTACAAGAGATGACATACAATACTTGGGCTTGGATGAGAGACTGCGATTAGTAGCCTGCGACATCACAGTGATGCAAGAGGCAGCTGACAGAACTCAGGCATGGTTGACAGGTAATTAGTTGTCCTTGACATCATAGTAATGCTATACATGGAACAAAGAACAGAAATTGAGTACAAGTATACAAATATGGCTTTTATTAGTTGAAGAGAATCCTCCCTAGATATTTCCTATGTACATATGCCACAGACCGTTTTTCCATTCCTACTGATTGATGGACAGCCCGTTGCTTGGGTGGTCTGAACAGGCAACTTAACGCCTTAACCCTGGCACTATTCGGCCATGTACAACTGCAATAAGAGTGGAATACATTTTCATGTATGTCCAAGTGCTGGAAATTTGGCCGTTGTCTATAATTGAATGCGGCTATGCAGCAGGAATGCGGCTATAGCAGTGCCTTGGCTTATTGTCTTTCACTGAGCTGCATCTATAGGCATCACCCGGCTATACAGGTTAAAAATGTGTCATTAATGATACAGACTTGTGTTAAAAAACTGCACTCTGTGGCACAAAACCGGCACAAAACCATTCACAAGACCAGCCAAAAGTAACAGGGCACGAACAATGACAAAGGAATGCCTTTGTTGCAGTTCATTTGAATAGCTTGTGCCTTGAAATGAGACTGAATGTCTTGTGATGGTCTTGTGTTGGTCTTGTGATGGTCTTGCAGGGTGTCAACTACACGTACAACACTGACTCACAATACTCAGCTTGGATGACAGATGATAAGTAACCTGTGACATCTCAGTGATGTAAGAGGTGGCTGACAGAACTCAGGCATGGTTGACAGGTGACTGGTAGCCTCAGACATTGTGGTACGGGCCGTATCATAAGTCCGACGCCTCATAGGTCCGACGCCTCATGAGTCCAAAATTTCGGACTTATGAGGCGTCTGACTTATGAGGCATAACATTTACTTATTCCGCCTCATAGGTCCAACGCCTCATAAGTCCGACGCCTCATAAGTCCGAAAACGGAAAAACGAGACGTTTAACTTGTCGGACCTACGAGGCGTCGGACCTACGAGGCGTCGGACCTACGAGGCGTCGGACCTACGAGGCGTCGGACCTACGAGGCGTCGGAGCTCCAGGGCGTCGGACCTCGGCGTCGGACCTCGGCGTCGGACCTACGGCGTCGGACCTACGAGGCGTCGGACCTCGGCGTCGGACCTACGAGGCGTCGGACCTACGAGGCGTCGGACCTATGAGGCGTCGGACCTCGAGGCGTCGGACCTCGGCGTCGGACCTACGGCGTCGGACCTACGAGGCGTCGGACCTACGGCGTCGGACCTCGAGGCGTCGGACCTACGGCGTCGGACCTACGGCGTCGGACCTACGGCGTCGGACCTCGGCGTCGGACCTACGGCGTCGGACCTACGAGGCGTCGGACCTACGGCGTCGGACCTACGGCGTCGGACCTACGAGGCGTCGGACCTACGAGGCGTCGGACCTACGAGGCGTCGGACCTACGAGGCGTCGGACCTACGAGGCGTCGGACCTACGAGGCGTCGGACCTACGAGGCGTCGGACCTACGAGGCGTCGGACCTACGAGGCGTCGGACCTACGAGGCGTCGGACCTATGGGCCTTTATTTGGTTAGGGGATGCGAAATTTGTCGGACTTATGAGGCGTCGCACCTATGAGGCGTCGGACTTATGAGCGGACCCCGTACAAGAGATGACTCACGTACAGTACTTGGGCTTGGATGACAGACTTTGATAAGTAGCCACACTCGGCTGTGAATGTGACAACATGCTCCAGAGTCATAGTGAGTAATCGTCAATATCCACCGATGAACAGAAGGACTGGTGTAATGCCACATTCGGCTGTGAATGTGACAACATGCTCCACAGTCCTAGTGAGTAATCGTCAACATCCACCGATGAGCAGACGGATTCCATGACATGCCACACTCCCCTGTGAATGCGACAACATGCTCCACAGTCCTAGTGAGTAATCCTCATCAACCACCGATGAGCAGACGGATTCCATGACATGCCACACTCAGCTGTGAATGCGACAACGATGCACCACAGTCACAGTGAGTAATCGTCAACATCCACCGATGAGCAGACGGATTCCATGACATGCCACACTCCGCTGTGAATGTGACAACGATGCTCCACAGTCATAGTGAGTAATCGTCAACAACCACCGATGAACAGAAGGACTGGTGAAATGCCACATTCGGCTGTGAATGTGACAGCGATGCTCCACAGTCATAGTCAGTAATTGTCAACATCCATCGATGAACAGAAGGATTGGCATGACTGGTGAAATGCCACACTCAGCTTGAGAACGATAATGTACTCCACAGTCACAGCGAGTAACTATGAACTGATGAGCAGATGGACACTGTGAGGTGCCACACTCAGCAGTGAATGCAACAAGGATGCTCGAAAGTTGTAGCAGTGTGGTTTACACGACTATTGATCCCCCTGCTTTACACGACTATTGATCCCCCTGCTTTACACGACTATTGATCCATCTGCTTTACATAACTATTGATCCGTCTGCTTTACACAACTATTGATCTGTCTGCTTTACACGACTATTGATCCGTCTGCTTTACATAACTTTTTGTCCATCTTGTTCATCTTGTTCAGTATTGCATGTTTGATCCTTTTTCTTATCATTTAGGTTACAAATGCTTCATTTTTTTTTGTATGCACTTCTTTTTCTCTTACAGTTTCATTTCAATTCAAAGCTGAAATATTATATTCTTGTCTCTTTGAAAATTCACAAGGTGCATTTACTGAAAACACTCTATGTACAACCAAACCACGTTTTAAAATTAAGCAATACAAACTAATTCATTTATAAAGTCATAACCGAATAATGATTGCTTCGTGGTAGCTATAGTAAGTTGGACTAATTTGAACATCAATACAATCTATATTTCTCACATAAACATGATCAAGTAAAGTGCCTTTTTCAGTTGTTGCATCACTTACACATTGATTATATCCATGATCATCAATCAATTTCTTCACACAAGATTCTTTGTTCATTATATCTTCATTAAAATCGCCCATAACAATGCACTTGTTTGAAATGTTGTGTATCTCATTCAGCAACATTTCAAGCACCTTTACAAATTCCTTTAATGTATATGACGGCGGTCGGTAAAGTATAACAACAACTACCGGTATTGGTAATGACTCATTTGAAATTACATGTAACTCAAATGCAATGTATTCAAGATTGATAATTGGAAAATGTATCCTACTGAACAGTCTGTCCTTTTTGCCACACTCAGCTACACCGCCATGACACTGTTCCTTTAACATACATGCCACATGACTGGAGTTATCATAAGACGTACTTCTTGGTTGGTGATACCATTTATAGTCACTCATATCCATATCACAATCAAAATTTCTGTCAGTCCATGTTTCTGTCAGGCAAATGAAATCACACAACATTTCACCATTAGCTTTTAAATCCATTACATGTGCCTGAAGCCCTTGAATATTATGCATAGCACTGCTTGTGCTAGTGACACGCTTGATTTCCTTTTCATCACCTACATTATTGCTTTCCTTTTCATCAGACTCCTCAATGAACGATGCCATTTTACTCATTGCTTTAGCTGCTGCCTCATTACAATAAATGTACTTCTCATCAAACCCTTCTATCACAAGACCTTTCAGTGAAACAACTCTTCTCAAACTAACATAAGCTTGTCCTGCTGAAAATGTACGGTTCAAACTTACAACTGCCTTTTCCAAACTCGTACCCTGGACCTTATGAGCTGTACATGCCCAAGCTAACTTGAGTGGAAACTGATGTCGGACAAACTGTTTATTCAAGTTTTCTTCAACCATTTCAATACCGACAGCAACTCTATCATTAATAGAGGAAGTTTTTTTCAATTTTGATCCATATTCTCATTGTCAAATTTTACCTTAATCAACTTAGGTGACTGCTCACGATCGTTAGCTAATACAACAATGTCATTTACAGTTCCAAATACTCCATTAACAAGTCCATCAGATACATCAAGGTTCCTTGTAAGCATGACTCTAGCACCAACACCAAGCCACAAAGAATCAGGTAAATTAGTCATTGACGATTTCTTGAGCGACTTCACTACTGATATCATTTTCCCACTTTTTGCATCTTTCTGGAAATCTTTAGCAAGAACACATACACAATCTGAACATTTAGCAAAGAGGGTCTGTGTATTGTACTCATCCACTTGTTTATTGCAAGGATAAATATGTACAGCATCAGTCCAATCTTTCCCAGTCTCACGTGATTGTAACAGTCTCTTATCACCAGCTCCTAAGCTTTTCTTTCTCTTTCTGATGCGTAACCTATTCAATACTTCAGCAAACTGTGCATCATCCTTTTGTCTCATTATCTCAGTTAATTCTACTTTAACAAAATAGTCAATCCACAAGTCAGTTGTAACATCAGTCTGGTACAAAGATTTGGCTTTCACTGGGGGCAACTGATAAAAATAACCAACGGCTAATACACTGAAATTTCCAAAAGGACTATGATTCCTTGACTGTTTTATCTGTCGCAGACGACCATGGACGTAGCACAAGAGTTTATGACCCACCATCGAGATCTCATCAACAATCATAATTTGTAGTTGCCTTAATTTATGTCGTAGGGTACTGATCTTTTCCTCACTCAGTGGTTGATATGGCAATCTAACATTTGTTGTTATTGACAAAGCACTGTGAATAGTGGCGCCATGTATATTATATGCAGCAACACCTGTAGGCGCTGTAAGCAAAACTGAGATGTCGTCTGGATTTTCTACCATTCTTCCGAAAAGTCTTGTTGCCTCGTAATAAATACATTTAATCAAATGGCTTTTCCCTGTGCCTGCTCCACCAGTGACGAATACATGGAACGGTTCAGGATTTTTACCCTTCACTTTGTCCAAACACCACTGTCTGACTTAGTTAAACACCTGTTGTTGTTTAGCATTGAGACACCTCAACAAATTCATTGCTTCTTGTTTAGATACATTTAATTTGTGTGGCTCAATAGTATATTTCATATCATCGTCTTTTTTAGATTTCAAATCAGGAATAGCTGACTCATTGTCACTCTCCTCCATTTGTCCTTGTTGCTGCCCTTCACATTCAAATCTGTCCTTTTCAGTTTCTGGAGCAATCAATGCCCAAGCATCTTCTTGTGGACCCAACTTTTCCAGCATTTCCTCAGCTTCATCTACTGCCTTAGCATTAGCTTCATACAATGACTGGTTATTTTCCACAATAATTCTCACAGGTTTCAACATTCCACCAAACTTAATAATGCCATTTCTATAAAATTCCTCGTATGATTCAAACTGTTGCGGTTTTAGCTGGGCATCAACACGATATGGAAGGTACAACTGCAGTATGCTCTGGTAGTACTTTTCAGGACATTTTGCTAATGAAAATCTGTATAACAGCTGGATCAGTTCGACTTCGTTTCTGTATGTGGCCTAAACCATTCTTTAATTCATATACTGGTGAACGTGTTGTTTTAGCCATGTTTGTATAAATAACTCTATAATCTGAGTAAAATGTTGCCAAGCACTTTGTTTCAAATTTATCAGTATTTGGTCTAGCTAAATACCTATCAACTCTACTAGTCATCCAAATATTATCATCATCTTTATTACAAGTACTCAGAATAACACTCAGAGGCTTACTCATTCTTATTGGATTTTCACCGAAAGGTATAAATTCCACTTTCCTTGATCCTTCTTTCAATTTCAGATTACTGACACGATAAACTGCTTCCTGTGCCAATACTCCACGATTATGCAAATACACACATCCAATTTCCTTCATGCTCTGTCTTGCATCCAAATTTCCTTTCTGAGCCTCTGCCTGAGCATGTGATAACAACATACCCATTTCACGTTCAGCTTTGGACATATACGATACCACGTAAGCAACACAAGCATAAACATCACAAATATACTGAATATCCATGTTTGCATTCCAACATCTTATCAAATCTGGATTGTACAAATTAACCCATGCATCCTGTGGTTGTCTCTTATAAACTAAACTCGTTTTGTGACTTAATACATCATTAGCTTTTTCAAAATCACTTTGTGTCAAATTTTTCCTGCAAACAATTCATTGGTTGTCATGTGTTCATTCTCAGTTTTCTGTATTGCAGTCCATATTGATTGCAGCAATTCCTTAGCCTTATTTTCGTCACTGCTTTTATCATTAGTTTGATCCTCATCGTCTGTTGGCATGGGCTCAGTAATGAATGTTCGTTCAGATGGAGGTCTTGGGAAATTAAACCTACACTCAGTACCCTTCTTTTTACATGACTTGGAATGCTTTCTGCTATGCAACTGAACATGACTAATAATTTCATTTAATTCTTCATCCTTGTCCTTTGATGGTAATTTACAACTAATATATTTGTCAACAAACTGCACAACCTCTCTCTCACTGTCATCTCCCAACTTTGGTGCATTTTTAATCCAGAAAAGACAATGTGTATGTGGAGACCCTTTTTGTTGAAATTGCACTCTGTAAAATTAGTCTATGACTTTTCCTATCGGTTCAGCTCTGGACAATATAACATCTCTCAGAAACGTATGGAATCGCTGATCAAACATTCTCGCAGCAGTTACAGGTTACTTCGCAATATGGTACATTTCTCATTCCAGTTCAAATCTTTCACATCTCTAGAATCACCTTGCTGTTATAAAATTGTATTTATTACCTCAGGCCATCGCATATCTGCTGCAGAAAACGAACAAAACCACGTGGGTATTCCTAACTGTCTGATTATAGCTAAAACATCTTTCGGTGCTGCTTGCCAGTATGGGGGTGTACCACGAATTGGTTTGAAAAATGTATATCCACTATCAGACTTCAACGTATCTTGTAATTGATCCCTGTCGTTAATCATGGAGGCATTGACACTATCACCATTATACTTTTTATCAGAACCTTTTCGTAATGCAATAGAAAAACTTTTCGTAATGCAATAGAAACACAGACATAACTCTCTGAATCCCTGACAAATACTGAGCATAAAAGATATATTGAGTACACATTGCAAATCTATTATCAACATTCATCAGTCGGTTATTGAAATATCTGCAAAGTGTCAATTTCATTTCACGATCATCATCAAAAATGGGTTGACCTGAAGGAAAAAATGCTGGAAAGCATTTGGCTTCGTTACCCTTTTTCATTAACACTCTAATTGGACTATTGCCTTCACATGGAGCCACACACAGCACTTCATCAAAATACTGATCAAGTATTTCCTGTCCTACATTAGTTGGCTGAAGACAAGTGTCTAATGCAATGCCTCGTAAACGATCGTCATCAGTTTCCTCATCACTGTTATCACTTTCATCTTTGGCTTCTTCTTTTACATCATGTACAGACTCATCGATTTCATTATCATCTTCACACAATGGATTGTCCCAATCAGTATTTATTTCAATGTCACTGAACCATTTATTACTAAGTTGAAGATATCGTAACGCATTCTCCACATTTTCTTTACTCACAAACTGATATTGATAATATCCTTTATAAGTCAATTTCCTCTTCAACTTGACACGGATCATCTGATCATCACTTTGAGGCCTTGGCAACGCTTTCACTGTGTCTGTTATATTTGATGGCACACACACAACTGGGCCTCGTACACCACGTTGTCCTCCTTTAGGCAATGCAATCATTTTCATAAATGGTACATTTATTGCAATAAGATGCTCCTCTAATGTATTCAAACAAGCTAATTCCTCAGGGATGTCCATCAGTTTTAAATTATTCACAGTAGCTTCAGCAGGGAGATTATTATAAAGCAGTTTTCTGTGACAGGTATAACATATCCATAAACATGATCTGCTTGATTCTGCAATCATACACTTGGATTCACAATGATCACTACAAGTATGAAGATATTTGTCACTAATAGATGTCTGATCTCTGTATTTGTTCAGGTTACACTGTATAACTTGCTTTTGAAGCAGCAGTTTATGACAGCAAGCACACACATACTCGGGCCCTTTAGCTATGCTTTCTTTAAACTTCTTTGTAACAAAACAAATTGTACGTCGTTTCTCATTGTTAATCGCAGCACGTTTGTAATTCATCTCTGCCATACTTTTACGATATTCACTATTTATTTCATACTTCCTTTTTCCATACTTTATTAAAGTTGCCCTGTAAGATGTCACACATCGGTATTTCTTTTTGATACTTGCAATGAGATTTCCTCTATATGAAACATTGCCATGATATTTACATTTAGCTCGATTAATTTTCTTCTGTCTGTAAGCAAGATCTTTATGGTACTGTGCTATACACTTGCTTTTTTCATAATTTATTAGCTTTTCTCTATATCCTGCATCATCACGGTACTTTCTTTTCCCCTCAGTGATCAGCTTCTCTCTATACTCCGGATTCTGGCAATACTTTGTTTTTCCCCTTAGTGATTAGGTCCTCTCTGTACTCAGGATCCTGGCTATACTTTGTTTTCCCCTAGTGATTAGGTCCTCTCTGTACTCAGGATTCTGGCTATACTTTGTTTTCCCCTTAGTGATTAGGTCCTCTCTGTACTCAGGATTCTGGCTATACTTTGTTTTCCCCTTAGTGATTAGCTCCTCTCTGTACTCAGGATTCTGGCTATACTTTGTTTTCCCCTAAGTGATTAGCTCCTCTCTGTTCTCAGGATTCTGGCTATACTTTGTTTTCCCCTTAGTGATTAGGTCCTCTCTTTATTCAGGATTCAGGTTATACTTTGTTTTACCATTGGTGATTAGCCGCTCTCTTTATTCAGGATTCAGGTTATACTTTGTTTTACCATTGGTGATTAGCCGCTCTCTTTATTCAGGATTCAGGTTATACTTTGTTTTACCATTAGTGATTAGCCGCTCTCTATATTTAGGATTATCATGGTAATTTCTTTTCACACTGTTTTTTTTCCTTTTCTTTGTATTCTTGATTGATACAATATTTCTCTTTTTTATGGGTTAAAACACCTTTTTATGCGTTCCATTGTTATGGTGTCTTTTTTTTCAGCCTTTAATCGTTCTGTTTTAAAGTCCGTATCACGATTGTATTTTATTTTTAGCAATTCCTTCTTCTTGTCTGCATTCTGTTGGTAGTTCTTCTGGTTATACATCTTTTTACTTTGCTTTTGCTCTTCACTCCTATTCTTTTCATCTTTCACCTTCTTTGCATACCTTTCCTTATCTTTCGTTCTTTTCCTTTTTTGTTGTAATTTTTTTATTTCCTCGCTTATGCCTTTTACACTTCAAATTTTTTTCTGATTTACTGGAAGTACTATCTTTCACAAATTCTGCTTTTTTATTAGTTGTTGCTTTTTGTTGTCTATTATCAGATTGCCTTCTTGTTTGAGTCGATTCATGAACTGACAACACAACATCATAGTGAAGTATACGCCTATGGCACAAGTTAATTGCCTCATGTAATGTTACAGCCTCTCTCTCAAAGGTGCTTGCAGAGAAAACATACCACTTATTTACATCTTCAAATGTATATATGTCTGTACAACCTCGTACCCAGGGTGTCGAGCAGTACGCGCCCACCACTACCTGCTCTCTCACCCTGGTATTGGATCATTTGCATGTGCAAGATTTTTGCAGACGTATGCAAATGAGGAACAGTCTGGTGCCTGGATATGCGTTGCACATTAGCGTTTGTTTTTGTATGCGGTGTCTGGGGTAAAAACAGAGTCAATTCGTAGCAGCGCGAGCACGGCGTGAGTTACGAAAACACGATTTTTGAAATCAAACTGTTACGATCTTATCGAGACAACATGCAGTATCATTTTTCATATTAGTATGAGCAAATTGGAAAGGAAATTAGTATTTTTGAGAAGGCGTGGACGAATGATCGCGAAAACACGTACTGCACGTTGTGAATATATAGCACCAAGTACACGATAAAAATCCATTACTAGCCAATTGCGGTATCCAATCAGGATACAGGAAGAAAGTTTCCTATCCAGGGTTTTTTATTGGAAACGCGGTTGGAAATAAAGTAAGCACTGGGGACGAGGTTGATGTCTGTATGCATCATGTGTGCCATCGCCATGATTTCAACCTCTGTAGCCCACACTCAAGAGTCAAACATTCTTTGCCTTGTGACATAATCTTCCACATTAACAAACCCTTGTCGCAGAAAACCATTGAATTTATCTCCATTTTTTAACAAGTGATTGACAGTAGCCATTCTTAACTGCAAATGATTATATTCAGTTCCTGACACAGCAAATGATATAGCCCTGAAAAAGCAGTTACCATCTCCTTTAATTTTCTTCACTGAATCAGGTCGTCCCATCTCTTCACATGTATCTGAAACCTCATTACAGTCCAGAGATACTTGGCCTATTCTATGTTCTCTACATACTGCCTGCTTCCTATTATAAGTCAGGGGAACAAATTTAAACCTTTGCATCTGGACCATTTCCATAATTTCAACATCACTGTTGTCATTGACTTTAGTACTGCGACTCATTTCACTGCAACTATGTTTGTTGCCTTCCTTTAAATTATTTGGTAGATCCGTACATGTCCTTGACAAGCCAATACCAGAACCAACAACATCTACTATAGACCCAAAGTTTCCTTCATCCACTTTTGCTTTATTGCGATCACTCCTTGCCAGTACTGAATCATCGTTGTCCTCTGTACATATACATGCATAGGCATTTCCTCCTCATCTAGGCATTTCCTCATCATCTAACCACACAGATACACCCGTAACTTCAAACTGCTCATTATCAGACAAGCACATAGACTTTGCCAAATCACTACAATACCTGTGTACATCTTGCCAAGTAGCAACACGTTTCAACAACCTTCACTGACTTGGCAACCTTGCTGGTTTCTAGAGTGAGAATCAAAGATATAATACATGCCATCTTGAGCAATTACAACAAATGTATTTCTATGGAAACATATGAAACTTGCATAGTGTTGTTGAAGACTCTGTTCTAATATATGATTCAGCGGCATCATATGAAATTCTGGCAAATTACACTCTTCTCCAAAAGTACCACATAAAGGATCATGAAACCTCATACTGAAATGATGATTGAGCAAATCCAATTCATCTGGCAGTTCATTTATCAACAAGTATCGAGTATTCACTGTAGAACTTCTGGATAAATGTCTGTATAACTCATTTCCAGTATTTAGTGTAGTATCAATATCACTACAAGACCAGTCTTTCAACTCTTTGACTTTACTGTATAAAACACAGCACAAACTGTTCGGTACACATTGTTTTCCTGAACTCCATCCAAATCTATGATTGCCTTGATGAAAACTTCCCTGCACAATCATTGTGTCTGATCCAATGTAATTCTTTCCTCTACTACTTTTTCTTTTACTCTCCTGATTGTGTTTGCCTCCCACAGATTTACAAGTTTCATGTTGCAAAGTTTTGCATATTTTGACATTACCTTTGACATCGTGCTCGCTATCTAAAACTTCATGTGCATTTTGTACATGTACCTCCTTTTGTTTACGTTTTGTTTCACCACTTTTATTGTCACTTGATAGCTGCCGTTTCCTACTAACTGGATATGCTGTTTCACGTGTTGTTTCACAATTGCATTCACCTTGCAAATTCTTTGATTGACAACTTTTTTCACCAGTTTTACTGCCCTTGTCAACACTGTCTTCAACCTTTCCATTTCTTGCACCTCTTCTACTCCTCCTTCCAACAGGTTTGGACATGCTAGTTTGATTTTTATCTGTATCATCTACTTCTGGGGGTTGGCTTTTCTTGCTCCGTAGTGAGTAACCACCTGTCTGCCTACGTACCACCACTTCTTTGGTTTCAGTCTTTAATTTCATGCAACCTGTTGTTTGTTTTCTGTTTGCATCACTTACATTTTTTCTCTGATTGTCTTTGTTGCTGTCCTTCCTGCACATCCCACTCACGGACCTCTCTCTGACCACATCATCGGTGCATGTCTCCTGAACTGTCAAGTCATACATGTTATCATCTGTTGGAATACCAAGATTACATAACAGAGACTCAAGAGTAAGTACTCCTCCCACATTTTCTGCACAACCATGTCACAGCTTTGTTGCTCAACAGCTGTTTCATCTTGGAGAAATTCAAACAATGCACATGATACCAAATGTCACAGCCATCACACTGCACGTTGTTTTCAGATGAGTTAATACTCCTATCGCACAACCAGCACTGCTTGTCTTGAATTTCATTTACATTCGATCTCTTTGCAAATTTACTCTTCTTTTGTGATCTCCATGGTTTATACTGATCTCTGCTGTGTTTCTTCACTATGCATTTGTCTCCCTTATCTGGCATGTTGTTCAAGACATAACTCAAACTTCTTCTAGTGTGACTTTGTAAATTCTTCTGGGCATTCTTCTGGTTTCTTCTGTCCTCCTTACTCATGCGCAATTCGATCATATTACCATTCCTCATTCTGTGGTAGGCCTGTCTACGTTGACTTCTTCTCATTTTCTTTCTATTTGGTTTTGAAACCTTCTTTGCCTCTTGACAGTACTCTACATAACTTTCCAATACCTGACTTCTGCTACAGCATGTTTGTCTGCTTACCTTCAAGCTTCTCAGTGCTTTCTGATTACTTACTCTCTACTTTGTCACTTTGTTGATTCTCCGCATCTTCAGTACACTCACCCGGCGTCTTCTCTGCACAAGATAGTGGCTGCATCTAGGCTCAGTATCATCGATGTGGTATCTCAGGTTAAACTCGTATGCTCTGTGATTGTACTCATACGCTCTCAGTTTCAAGTCATATTTCCTGATTAGTTTCTGTTCATATTCTCTCTGTTTTATCTCATGTAATCTCATGTTAACTGTGCATCTGTTATCAAGATTAATCCAACTGAAGGGCACGCTGGCCCCAGTACCCTCCCAGTGAGAACAAGGAACACGCTGGAACCTTTGTTCTCCGAGTACGAACACACAATATGCGTGTGTCAGCTGGTTTGCGCACTGCCTGTGAAACACAGGCAGGCGTCTTTCCCGAGGAGGTGCCAACCTCAGGGAAGTTGAAGGAACGTCACAGCTCCTCTTCTTCAGCGTCTTCACCATTTTCTGCAAAACAGAGAAAAGAGAGAAAACGATAAATAACACATATTATAAATACGGAAGAGTTCCATACACGGACAACGCTTATTTTTCCCTATATTGGCCTACAAGCCGTGAACAGCAATGACATGCCCTAAACAGTCAAATTATAGTAGTGAAAAAAATAAAGGCATTTACTTTGTGCACAGGGGGTCAAGTGTTGTTTGTGTATAGAACTCTTTCCCATAAATATAGTTATTGTGAATGCCCCTTGACTACAGCATCGGTCTTTAAGTATAGCTCAACATATCCCAACTATAATTAACATTTTCCAACTAGACGGCCACTCTCCATTGGCATGAATGTAACAGCGTATTGGGAGGTAATAACCCAAAATGGCCACCCCCCAAGGAAAAACAAACAGAGAAAAGCAAATGAACACTTAAAAATTGCCAAATTCTAACAAAATGACAGGCTGTGCCCCCCCTTCATTATAGAAAGTTTGGTCATTTACAATTGTCAAGTACTTAACCCCCCTCCTCAATATCTTAAGTACAATTGGGATAGTATACAAATAATGAATGTTTACGAGTGCAATGGTGAGAATATTTCCATGAGTTGAAAGATGGAATGTTTCATTCAACGAGGCGAAGCCGAGTTGAATGGAACATTTCTTCTTTCAACGGATGGAAATATTCTCTCCATTGCACGAATGAAAAACATTCATTATTTGTTTTATGTAACTGACATACAGATCTTTGTCATTTGATTGTAGGATATAAAAACTGACTTTAAGTCACTAATGCAACCATGTTTTTAACATTAAATTAGACGATGATTTTACTTAATACTCAGTGAGCATTTTAAAATCATAATTTCACACAGCTGACAAAACAACGTGACCGTGACATATCTTGAGGATTATTCATGTTTGTAAAAAGAGAACAGTACAATTTTCTTCGCAAACTATATACATGTACATGTATGCAGGAAATTCCCACACAAACAGCGAGCCTTATCTAACATGTCTAAGTAAATCCCTGATAACTTTGCATGAGACTGAATTATTCCATTAAAATAATTCAATAATAAAACCGTCATTATTTCCTTATTTTATATTTACATCAGAGATGTTATATAAAACCCAACTCTAGGAATAAGTTTCATATATACTATTATTAGTTGGCAAATACAGTCATAACGTGACATAACATGTGCACTTCTATATGCCCCCCCCCCCACCTTTCATTATTTTTCAGTGATCACCAAGGTGGTATCAAACTATTGTACAACTGCACTACATGTACATGCATCATTTTTTTCCATGTCAAAATAATGTATAAACAGTTAGGCATAGCGGGCATAGCAATTACGTACAGACATGAAGCACTTCACGGTAATATGCGCCATTTCACACCTGATATATCGATATAATACAACCACACTTATTGTTCCCCAATTATTATAACACACAATACAAGGAAATGTAAATAATCCCATGAAAAAAACACCTAAAAATTCCCATAAACCAACAAATAGTACCGTATCTCACCGTCTCCACAATAGTCTGGTACACCGTGTACAGCTTAGCATGGCCCAACGCTTTCTGTAGCTAGGCTACCGGACGGTACCATGCCCATTACATGCATTACATCCAACGCGTCATTTTCAGAGCTAGAGGTCAATGCACCTTCTACCTTAAAAAGAGGGCGCCCTTTCTTTCGCGACAAGAAAGTCAACTTTCCCAAAGCCTATACTTTGCGCGTGTGTAGCCGGGCATATAACGCGAGGACACTTCCGCCCAAGCCGCACCGCGGGCAGCGCCGAGTCATTTTATTCCTTCAATACGGATTGTATTTCTCAATTCCCAACCCAAATTCTTGTTTACCATCCACACAAATAATCTTGATATCATAATACCTCCTTTTTAGAACTCAAAACATAACCTCAATGTACCCACATTTACGGGTTTTATGATTAATTAAAAAACAATTAAACAAAAAGCCTTTTCCAAAAGAAACTTCAGATGCATTACTTCATAGTGAACAGAAAATGATTCAACATCTTTGTACATCTTTTAAAATGAGTTTTAGATCATGCACCGATTTTGCATAAAAAATATAACACATTAATTTTGACGTCCTTGCAAACGTCATCCTGCGTTCTTTAGTGACACCCTATCAGAATGTCACCACCATCGTATACCTCTTACAATTGCAACAGCACCCGAATAACACATTGATCACCGCATATCTTCTAAAGTAACGTCTAATCGCCACACTTCTTACAATTAATTTACCAACACAAGGCTCTTTCATTTCAAAAATCTGTTTTCCAATTCAAAGACGCATCACACAATCGTATAGGACGTAACATTAAAGGGGATATTTCTAAGGCCTAACTAGCTCTTAGTACAGAACTATTATGTCAGATGTGGTTGTAACGTATTTAGCTATAATATTATGTCAAATAGACGAACATACAAATGGGGCAGCAGGTCCGGTCCATGGACCACAGTTTTTATACTTTTGCTGATACATGCCTTTCTTTTTATTTTTAGAGAGTGGCTAAAAATAACCAATAAAAAACATTGAGCGTCGACATTATGACGTCATAAATATATAGCAAAATGAAAGTCGCAACTTTTCTTAGATGTTAAACTAATCTTATAGTATATAGGGGATATAGGATATGGCGCTAATTATGTACCTTCACAAATGTTGACGCATCAGTATAATCGTCCGTATCGATAATAATAATAACAACAAAATATAAGGCGCATGGTATCTGGAGGACCATTCAAAGGCGCCGGTCTCTACAAAATCACTATGGGTCAAACGAAACATTGAAAAGATGAGTCTTATGGCATTTGAATGATGACACATCAGTTGTTTCACTTAACTCGATCGTCTGGTAATTAAGGAATCCCGAGACGTGGTGCACAACAGAAATTGCGAGTTTTGGGAACAGATAATATCTGTGATAAACAAGGCCTGCTCGCAGGTTTCTGAAACCTCAGTCTTGCAGAATGCAGTTAAAAGATCCACGCTTTTGAAAAATTTGAATGTAAAGTCTGAACGCGCATTTTGATGCTGAGGTAAGGATGTCGAGTATCCTCATTGAAAATCGTAATACATGTTCACGGTACTTTACTTTATTACGTATTCGTACGTAAGTGGCAAAATGAAATCATTCTGTAGGCTTACACCACAAAACCTGCATTGTCCACAACATACATGTCCCCCCGGCCTCTTTAATAAAATGAGAAGCCCGCGCACCCGCCACAAACGCTGGTCAAACCCTTCAGCCGGGTCCTAGCTTGCAAGGTCAGACCCACCATATAGTCGGACCATGGGTCTCTTTTTCTACCTCCATACTGTTCACATAATGTGCTGCCCTCTTGTGAAAGAATCGCCCTTTGCCCGATGACATATAAAAATCTGACTCCTACAACAATCGGTCACCTGTCTATCCAGTCACTCTTCGTTACGCATGCGCAATACTACCAATTAGTTCAAATATAATACAAACACAAATTCACATTACACCCGCGCGGTCCAACCCTGCTAGATCGCCCACGTCACGTGCATGAATATATCTTACTCATCTCGACAACAACTTTAATCCACCAGCATCATTTCACCTTTACCCTCGATCAAGGCATCAAGGTAAGAATGTTATTAAGCATTTCCCTATAGCTAGCTTTGGCCAATTTCTAATTCAACAACGTTGCTATTTGCATAAATAACTCATGATTCTTGAACGACAACTTTCAGTTTCACAACTTTCACAAAAGTAACTGTGTTAGTGTTATGGAGTTTGATCTAGACAAGCCCCACCTTGGACACATTACGCTCCGACAGACGCCCACGTTCTAATATATAAACATAGGGTCATTCCATATGAACTCAACCAGAGGTTTTAAATGTTTTTCCAGGTGTTATGTACAATTTACAATTTACATTCAATAAGCAGTTCACGGTAATATGCGCCATCTTGTTCACAGGGCAAAAACAACACGCGTTGCTGAGCACGCACGTCAATCCAAAACTTTTGGAGCTTCAAAGTCATTATGCGTTCATTCCAATATGCGCTCGCGTCTAGCAACGTTTTTTTTTTTTTTGCCCCGTCAACAAGATGGCGCATGTTTCTGTGAAACTGCTTATTGTTTTTCATTTGTTTTTCATTAAATGTTTGAATTAATTAATGTTAAAGGGGATCCCTACTCGACAAGCTCCGCTTTTTGGGGATCCCCTTCCATCATCTCTAATTTCATAAATTTAAAAATAATGCGCCCAAAGTGTATAAATACATTTTGTAAAACCAGTTCAAATTTCTTAATATCTAAAAACTACATGTATGTATTTATGCCTTGTCACTTAATGAAATGAGATGTGGTAAACATAATAAAGAAGAACAAGAAGAAAAATAAGAAGAAGAGGTCCCATGGTGACCGACTCAGATTTGGCTCACATTTATTTTGAGAGTAGGGCCTACCACTGCTTCAATAATGAACACACGGAAAATGTTAGGCTTCAAACAACTCCTAGGGGAGTACGGGTTCCTCAGATATGGCCGGAGCGCAATATCTCATGTAAGTTAATCAAAATTATGGACTGACAATTGCTATCCAGCCATATTTGTACCCAGGCTTTCAGAATCTGCCATCAGATATCTCATCCTTTCACTCAGTTTCAGAGTAATTTGCCCCTTAAATATAAAACTTTTTCTATAGCAGAAATAAAAAAAAAAAAAATCAATTTTCAACGACCTGTCAGCCAAAGATGTATTTATCAGTGTTTATTATGCTGTATTCCTTTTATTTGGGTAGAGGTCCCCTCTGCAATAAGAACACTGACAACATTATTTGCAGCATTAATTGCAGAGTTCAGATCCTTTGAAAAGGGTTCTCCCTGAAAAAAGGACATTTTTGTCAATATTCGGCTGGCAAGTTAACCGTGTGGGCAATTACCCATCGTAATGATTTTTTTTTCCACATAATTGTTCATGTCTTGCCTATATCTTTTCAAAATATCAACTTCTTTTTCCACTTGTTTTTCGACTTTTGGGGGCATGTCATTGCCTTTCATGGCTTGTAGGTCATTATAGGGAAAAGTAAGCGTTGTCTGTGTATGGAACTCTTCCCAAGATGAGCTTTCAAAGTTCACACTTCAATTTGTTCCCTGCTTCCTAACATCAGTGACTGACCTTTATCATTTTCAAACAATTCCTCCCTGCCTGATGTTTTCCTTGACTTTGTTTGCAGCCATTCATGCCCTACTTTGATTAACTCTTGAATTCTATTTTCTCGAGAACATAATATCACATAAACCATGCAAAAACTCACAAATGAAAGACTTGATGGTGATGTTCAAGAAAAACAAAATGGCGTTAATTAGTACTCAACACTCAAAAACAATATGAACCAACTCCTTCTCAATCTGTAGCAATCCATTTCCATGCAATATTAATAAGAATCCAACCATTGGTATGCTGAAACTCTTAAGAAAAGTTCTGAGACTGAGAGTGCATTCTGAAGTTTTATGATCATTAACAACCTAAAAACTAGGCAAACATCAACACTTTAAGCTGATTGCAATAATGATCCAATCAGAACAGTGCTGTCATAGACAACAAAATCGAAGAATATAAATACAGAAGTAACATAATGATGTGTCATTGATAGACTCTTTCCATATGTAATTGCACTGGCACAGCCATCCCATCAAATGCACAAGTGTCTGTGTGTGAATCCTGTATGGTTACTATTATTAGTTTAGGCCATTGAACCCCACCCAGTCTGTCACCAATTTCAAAGGAATCCTTATTCACTCTCAAAAACCTTCACTAGATGCACCCAGTTTAACTGATGTTTTGGGAGAAACCCCTTACTCCCCCCTCCCCCTCGCGGGAATGACATGTGCGAATACACTTAGTCTCAAGATGTATGATTAACAACAAAACATATACTGTACATGAGTAGTAGGGATAGTGGGGGCACCAGATCAAAATGGAAAATCTGTGGCAAGCCTGAAAACGTCGCTCTCGTTTTCAAAATCCCCCGATCCCAATTTTTTAAAAATCTGATAAAAATCCCCCAAGGCAAATTTTAAAAAAAAAATCTGATCAAAATCCCCGAGGCAAATTTTTAAAAAAATCTGATAAAAATCCCCTGAGGCAAATTTTTAAAAAATCTGAACAAAATCCCCCGATCCCAATTTTTAAAAAAATCTGATCAAAATCCCCCGAGGCAAATTTTTAAAAAAAATCTGATCAAAATCCCCCGATCCCAATTTTTAAAAAATCTGACGTCGGGTACCGGCAACTAATCGGTTCTAAAAATAGTTGGGGAAAAATATAGGGGAATTTCCCGCGGCAAACGTCAGGTACCAGCAACTACATGTATATCCTACTGGCTCCCGCGGGGAGCCACTCGAATGTTATATCCTACTGGCTCCCGCGGGGAGCCACTTGAATGTTTTATCCTACTGGCTCCCGCGGGGAGCCACCTGATAATAGATGAATATTATAATTACTTATTTTTATGAGTCACTGTGTTTTACGTTTTGGTTCTGTAATTAATTCTGGCGTTTATGACATTTGTGCGGGTATAACATCGCTGTGTACTCTTCTACTGGGAATTTCCACTGCTCTCATCGATTGTGAAATAATTGATCGCACTCCAAAAAAAATGAAAAAAAATTAAATTATATTTTCTATAATAAAATGGAGAGTAACAATATGATTAGAACATCTGTAAAAGGATATTCTAGATGGAACAAAGCCACGCTGCGTGATTATGTGCAGCGGTATAATATACCACATAATACTAGTGTTTATCTTACTCGTAAAGTATATATTGATGGGATAAAGAATTATGAAAGTCAATTTAAAAACTTGAGACAAAAGAGACTAGATGAGCTTAAACAGATTATAGACAAACACAACATAAATTACGTACCTACGGGTTATAAAGGACGGTTTTTGAAAAAAGATTTAATCTCGGCGATTAAAACTTACAGACAACCCGAAGACTTTACAGAGTCAGCTTTTAGAGAAACGAGAAGGTTTAAAAATTACTACAGAAACTGGGAATTAAACCCTAGACTTTATAACCACGATTTAATCAAGTTTTTTGATTCGCACAAGGAACAAATAGTCAATAAAATCAAGTCTGATTGGAGAGAGCTCAGAGGTTTAAAAGTAGAGCTTGTACTAAAAATAAGGTATCGAAAAATGAAACCGAACGATATCATCGAAACGACCGAAGCTATTCATTATAGCAAGCCGAAAGCCGTTTTAAATCAAAGTCAAATAAAACAGGTTTTAAAAGAAGAGATCGAAGAGCTATTTAAAAAGGATGAAAGGTATACGAATCAAGGATTGGGTTGGGTAGTCGATACAATACTCGCGTTATACATCAACATCAACAGATATAATCCAGCGAGAGGCAGTTCTTACATAAACCTACCCAAACATCTTAAAATTAAACAGGCGATGATAAACGTACAAAACAAAGACGACGAGTGTTTGAGATGGTGTTTGAGATCTGCCTTGGGGTTATACACGGACAAAGTAAAAAATCAAATAAGAAATAATCCTAAATACAAAATCAACGAAAGCAGGCCGTCGATTTACATCAAAGACGACGGACTCAGTTTTAAAGGCGTTGACTTTCCGACACCGGTCGATCAGATACCCAAGATAGAAAGACAAAATAATTTATCGATAAACGTATACGGTTATGAGGGTGAGATATATCCATTATACGTGTCTAAAAACTACGGGGCAAAAGAGATTGATCTGCTTTTGATTTCTAAAGGTGACAAGCATCACTATTGTTGGATAAAATATTTTACGAGGTTGATGTACGACGTTACGAAACATAAATGTAAGAAATATTTTTGTCGAAGATGTCTATAATTTTACCAATCAAAACAAATTAGACAGGCATATCGCTGATTGTAAGGGTATAGATGCACATCCATCAAGGATTGTATTTCCGACGGGTAAACCAAAATACATAGACGGGCAACCAGACGAAAGAGACGTACCGATATTAGAATTTAAAAACTATAGCCACAAACAAAAAGCACCATTTGTAATTTATGCTGACTTTGAATCCATATTACAAACAACAACACCCACACAGACACTAACATCTAAACCTACTCACTCAGACAAAGAGACAAACACAAAAAAGATTAACGTTCACAAAGCTAGCGGTTATTCGCTAGTTGTAGTACGATGCGACGGTGAAAATGTGTATCAAGAGACTTATAGAGGCAAAGACGCTGCATCTAAGTTTGTAAAAACTGTGTTAGAATTACAGTCAGACATCAATGCTATATTTAATCTTTGTGAACCCATTGAATTTACTGAGCGAGATAAAAAAAAACATCACACGCTTATTGTAACCTCAAACTACAAATTAAACCCGGTTGTACACCGATACCGGTCTTTTTTCACAATTTACAAAATTACGACGCTCACCTGATCATGCAGGGAATGACAGAATACGATGACGAAAAGGAAATACAAGTGATCGCTAAAAATTCAGAAAAGTATATTTCGTTTTCGATAGGAAATCTACGATTTTTAGACTCGTTTAGTTTTATGGCATCATCATTGGATAAATTAGTGAAAGCTTGCCCAAAAGAGTCGTTTCATCTACTCAAAAAGCATTTTAAACTAGGTACGCCAGAGGCGACTGACTTGCTATTACAAAAAGGAATTTATCCCTACGAATATATGAACTCGTTTGATAAGTTTAAAGAGACCAGCCTACCACCCATCGACAAGTTTTACAGCAGACTAAAAGACGAACATATATCGCAACAAGACTACTACAGAGCTCAACGCGTGTGGAACGAGTTTAATATACACAATCTAGGAGAATATCACGACTTGTACGTGACTACCGATACGTTATTACTTGCAGGCGTATTTGAAAACTTTAGAAGAACGTGCATAGAAAACTACGGGTTAGATCCAGCCAATTATTACACCGCACCCGGATTGTCCTGGGAAGCTCTAATGAAACACTCGAAAGCTAAACTCGAACTGTTACAAGACGTCGACAAACACTTTTTTTGAAAAAGCGAAACGAGGAGGCATATCTAGCGTGGGTGGAATGAGACATCACAAAGCCAATAATCAATATCTCGATGACTACGATTCAAACAAGCCCTCGAGTTATATCGCTTATCTGGATGCCAACAATCTGTACGGTTGGGCTATGGGTCAATATCTACCGTACAGCGATTTTAAATGGACACCATCGAAACCGTTTACCGAAGAAAGGATATTAACGCTTAAGAAAACGTCCAACACCGGCTACTTTTTTGAAGTAGATTTAGACTACCCGCACGATCTACACGCTAAGCATAACGATTATCCCCTAGCACCCGAAAATATGGTCATACCCCAAGATTGGATGTCTGATTATCAAAACGAGTTATTGGATACCGAACCTAGTAGCAACGTACAAAAATTAACGTGTACGCTTAATCCAAAACAAAAATACGTGTTGCACTACGTTACGTTGCAGTTATACCTCGATCTCGGTTTGAAACTAAAAAAGGTACATCGCGTGTTAAAATTTGAACAAGCGCCTTGGATGAAATCTTACATCGATAAAAACACACAACTCCGAACAAAAGCAACCTCTGATTTTGAGAAAGACTTTTTTAAACTGATGAATAACAGCGTGTTTGGTAAGACGATGGAAAACGTTAGAAATCGAATTGACGGTTACCTACTAAGAGACAATAACGAGGGCGATCAAAAAAAATACCAAAAAATCATAAAAAAAACGAGCTATAAAACAACAATACCGTTTTCAGAATGTGAACTGTCGTTTGTCGAAAAGTACAAGACTAAAACCGTGTTAAACAAACCCATTTACTGCGGAGTGAGTATCTTAGATCTATCTAAGACCCTGATGTACGATTTTTATTACAACCGATTGAAAGACAAGTACAAAGATAAAATCAGGTTGATGTATACGGATACGGACAGTCTGTTGATTGTCGTTTACACGGATGACATATACAAAGACATGCGATCTCACGGGCAACACTACGACTTTTCGAATTACAATCTGGATCACGAGTTATACGATCCAACCAATAAGAAAGTGATCGGTAAATTTAAAGACGAATTTGGAGGTAAGGTCATTCAAGAAGCCGTTTGCGTGAGACCCAAGATGTACTCGATTTTAGCAGATGACAACATCACTCTTAAAAAAGCCAAGGGAGTCACAAAATCGGTCACTGACAAAAAATTAAAACACCGACACTACTACGACTGCATCTTTAAAAATAATTCTAAAACAGAAACGATGACACAAATTCGATCGGAAAAACACATCCTTTATACCATATCGCTAGATAAATTGTCGTTGAGTCCGTTGGATACCAAGAGGTACATTTTACCGGATGGAGTACACACGCTCGCTTATGGTCACCGTAATCTAGATCTTAATTAGGAGGTAATTGCGTGTCTTTGGGTACGACTTGAAGCTTTTGTCTCACAAAACTCCTTTTTGGGCCGTCTTGCAGGTAATACAGCGTGGGGCCTGTCGTGACTTTTTTACCGTTAATCATTTTAAATTGACTCGTTCTTTTTTCCACGTTGAAGATGTCTACGCTCCAAATGGGATCCGTGGCTCTTTTCGAAGTTCCACCCTCTTGCTCGCCGGGGTAATATAAACATAGCGTCTTGTGGTAAATTCTGCTCTTTTGTTTTAACGGGGTTAGCCGGCGATTGCCGGAAGTAGAAGAAGGGGGAGGGTACGGCGACAAATCCCATTTTTTGCCCCCCACCTCCTAGCCCCGCCCATCTCCTCCACCCCCAGCCCCTCCCCTCTCAATCTCCCAAATATATCTCTCCCCTCCCAATATCTCAGTCTCGGAATCGGCCAAAACCGGGGCCCATTATTTTTTGTATTGAAGATCTCTCTCAGTCTTGCTTTTGTCTCTTAACTTTTTAAGATATATTTTTTATTTTTAAATTTTGTGTTAAATACCACTCATACAAGTCTACTTCAACCCTGACTTGCAAAATATGAAGTGACTCAGGGTGACATTGCACTTCTGTAGTTGGGTAAACACCTATTGAAATTCAATGGCCCGTGATGAATTGCTTTTGTTAGCGGGGCAGCCAGGATATGACTCATCGCATGCGTCAGAAGCAAACAATGGTTGCTATTTTTAGTTCCTATATAAGCCAGTCGGATTGACTATATTTTATATAAGGCAGAGTTCAGTGGGATCTAGTCATATCGGCACAATTGCAGAATTATCAAGCCTCGACAGCACTGTACACTGTATAGCTTCATTTCCAAATACGGGGCAGCTAAACTACAAACAGACCAACAATCAAAGGTAATTATAATACGCTTATAATGTGTATTTTTTATACATCAGGTGCCCAATATGTCAGGGTGACTTGTGCGTAAAGGTGGCAACCATAGGCGCCTTTACTTGTCAGCGGCCCGAACACGTTGTAGTCGCGTCTTTTGCAATTCAGCATGTGAGATGCGAGTAAGGATGATTAGCCCCCAAATTATTATTACTGTATGTTTTGTGTGTAACAAAATTTACTTATAAAGGCCTATTTCTCCTTTTTTTCAGATGAACTGTCCATCTGGTGTTGTAGATGTTACATACAGGCAAGATTTCTTCACATTGGCAAACAGCATGGTCAACACAGTGGGTGAATGGATCGTGGTCAAAAAAGGAGATACGACTCAGTTAAAGAATGCAAAAACCTTTTGATATATGACAAACCGAAAAGCTATTTAAATGAGCTAATTTGAATGACAACGAAAAAGCCACTCGGAGTGGCTTTTTACTGTATAAATTATAATATATGAATATCAAATAAAGAGAACGTATGAATGATCGTTTTATCGAGTCCAAGTTCAATTATAATACAAAATCAATAGAGGGCGCTTTTTTTGTGTGGTGATGGATATCAAAATAATATAAACAGAGGGCGGTACAATAAATGATCGATTTATCGAGTCCAAGTGCAATTATAATAAAATAAATCAACAGAGGGCGCCATTCATTGGTGGTGAGGGATTATAAACAGAGGGCGGCATTTAATTTTCATGATAAGGGGTTAATGTATCGATAAAAAACAGAGGGCGCTATTTATAAGCGCTAAGAGATCTGATTTCAATTATATAAAGAAAGGTGCTGTTCAATAAAAAACAAGAGAGGGTGATATTTTATTTATTTAAAAATGCAATCATTTTTATTTAAAGTTTTTTAAATAGATGGAATACTTTGAGGCGCCGCAACTTGGGGATAAGTGCGATCATCATATAATCATCGAGAATGGTTTTTTAATTTGTGAAACGTGCGGTGAAATAGTCTCACGTTACTTTGATTTTTCGGCAGAAAATGCGCAAGAAGATCGTATCAATTGGTCAACTTTAAAAGGAAACAAAGAAAAACTGTGGAGAAACTTATTTTTTCTGTCTGTCCATAGCAAGACTTAGAAGATGTCCAAGAAACCATCAACAAATATAACGAGCTTGTTAATTACAAAACATTGAGGGGAAATGGTTGCGTTAAACGGTCGTTAATAGCGGCCTGTTACCATCACGTCGTTGGATTAGACAAAGAACGAGTTAGAGATGTATTTAAAGTGACTCAAAATCAATTTAATAAGGCACTAAAAAGATACGATGACCACTACAATAAAGGCGGGGCCGAGGGTGTTGCCCTAAGAGGTGAAATAGAGGTATAACTCGGCGGATCGCTTTCATAATGTTTATTTACCGAGAATTTGAACTTGTAAGTTTTTCGATAAGAGATTTTTTTTCTTTTGCCAGCCGTTCGTCTACCCGTTTTTTAACTTCTTTTTCAAAGTCTGTATCGTTTTTAATTTTTTGAAGCTTTGTGCTGGTCTTTGTTCTAATTTTTTGCTTAAGCTCGTTAAATTTTGCGAGCTCTCTCGTAATCAATAAGAACTCTTCGTGCGATATATCTCCGTCGTTGATGGCTTGAGACACGTATTCTTCAATCGTATTAAGTTTGGAGTCCGCTAATATTTTAATCTGGTCGTGCTTTTTCAGCTTGGCGGATAATCGCTTAGACGCGATTCTAAGCAGAATATCTACACCAAAAGCGCCCATAAACGTTCCTTCTAGCACCAATCCAACGGGGGCTGATATAACACCCAAGAGAGCGGGAATACCGACAGCCGCCGCTATAAACCCCAGTCCTTCGACTCCTATCTCTACGTAATTAATAGTGTCGATCACTCTCTTTATTTTTTTACAAGTGCGCTCTCGGTGGTCTCTCTCTTTTAAGATTAAAGATCGAATCTCTTCAATCTTTTTAAGTCTGTACACTTTTGTTTCTTCGTTACTATTTAATCGGAGTACATCTCCAGAAATATCGGGGTATAACGCCTTACTATCTATACTCATGTTTTTAATATAAAAAGATTTTAAAATTAAAAGATCTCCAACTCGATAATGATACCCTCACCCTTATTGTTGAATACCTGTCCTTTTTCACCGCTGATAGAAAATGTCAGTTTGTCGATTATACCGTTTTTAAGTTTTTTGAAATCCTCGACTCTATCAGGCGATTTTCAAGATGTCAGAAGGACGACCATTAAAAAAGTTTTCACTCGTACTTAATTGCGGGCAGCGAATAAACAAAAATTTAAACGGATTAGCGTCGTAATATCCCGTGAACACCACTTTGGGTACAAGTCTTCCTTTGGGTACATTGAGTAATCGAGATACTTCTCTGTTTAAACGCAATTTGGGATTCAAGTCGGTTATCACCAACGTCACCTTTTTAGATTCTCTTAATATTCGAAAACTTAACCCAGGTATAGAATTTAAAATGAAATCGAACCAATCGACGTCGTACAACCCCGGTGGTATGATGACCGAACCGGTGATTCCGAGTGGTAACGGCTCCAACTGATTCGGAGGAATAAAATCTAAATCATCACCCGTCACGATAAGACTTCCTCTTATTATCACCCTGCTTCTCTACTATCTCTCAACTCGCGCATTTCTCCTTCAATAAACTTTAAAGCCAGTTCCTCACCATTAAAAATTATTCTTTCTCTAAGAAATAATATTCTTATTAAATATTGAAGCGTATTAAGTTCTAATTCAGTTTTTGGTATTTCTGAAGACATGGCGGCTAAAATCAACCCTCGTCGTTCAACCAAACGCGCTCTTTTTCTTTTGTTTGCTTCTAAAACGGATTCTAGTCTGTCGTCTTCGTCCGTTTTTATAGGTTCGTTTAAAATTTTTGCTAAAAAATTTTCTTGTTTAAACAAATGTTGGTAAGTTATATCGGGTAAAAATCGCTCTATAAAATTTCTATCCGGCGTTGTTATTGTGTACAGGGTCTGAAAGAATGCACTCCGCGGGTATGAGGAGGTTTATCTGTTAAACGCGGGTCTCCCATCTATTTGCGTAAACCAATCAATCTCCGTGGCGCTGGAAATATTAAAATATCCGGCGTTAAACAACACCCTTTTACGCGTATAGATTTTTGACCGTTTAAATTATCTACAACGTCTTCTAATTTAAACGTCTGCTCATTTTGAAACAAGTGAAACGAATGCATTTATTTTAAAGTCTTTTTATATTAAAACTAAAACTAAAATAATGAGTGATTTTAAGTCGTTAAAAAAGCAGATACAATTGATAGCCGATCAGGTAACGAGACAAGTAAATCAAAATGTAGCCAAGGCAAACGAGCTAAAACATTAAGTTGCACCCCAAGCAAAGTTTTTAAACAGCACTAAACCCAGTGAACTGGAGGTCATAGTTAATAATACCAACGGGTTTTAACCATGTTTCCCGACTTAACCTCGGACTATAAATTGCCTCACGTTGAGACGGACGAGGATGTAGATCGTTGGAAATCACACCCCATGTCGTTTTATCAAAATCAGTTAAATTTTGCAATCTACTGCGCTACTACGGGCTGCGGTGTTGGATTTGATCTTTTAAACTCGAGCAACCGTTACGTTTGGGCCATCTTTAACTTTCATTTATATTTTACGGTTAGAAAGATCCTGTACGACATTGCCGCTCCTTTACCGGGAGATGACGCATTTAACGCGCTAGACAACAGTTATAATCACAGAGCATTTACCGATACCTGTATGTTGTTTGGCATAGATCAAAACAAGTCTTTTAAACAGACGAGAGACACAAAATCTAACGGTTTAGGTACCTCATATATCTTTAATAAAGGCAAGTTTGTGGCGGTTGGTGAATATGATAAAGCATTACCCAACAAACCCAACGTTCTTTACGGTGGCTACCAGGGTCTAGACAGTCCTAAAAAGAGTGGAAGCCTTTACGTTCCTTGGACGGTTATTTACATCGAACAAAACGAATCGGTACAAAAGGCTTGGTTAGATTTTATACCCAACACGAGTTCGTTTACCTCCGCGGGAATCATAAAGATCAACGAATCAATTAGATCTTACGTGTACGCTTTACTCGGTGCGCAGGCTCAAACAAAAACGAGCGTATTATCACCGGAAACCGGATTAGACGCTCAGAGACAATTTAACGTCATCGTTGAAGATATCATCAATGCAGCAGACGACATGGAAACGAGTATCGATCATTTTTAAGACTCTTTGCAGTATGCCAGAACGCCTTTAAATTTTGTCGTGAAACCGGGGTTGTATTTAATTCCATCGGATATGAACTTGAGGGTTGGAACGCACGACGGCTATAACAACAATCTTCAAATCGCTACCCAGAGTATGAACACTGGTTTGGTGCCAGATTTAAACTCACAACCTCAACCGGACGACTCTTTTGATGACACCGATGACTTCGCGCCACCAACACCCCCAGAGCCTATGACGAACGATGTTGTAGCACCAACACCCGCACCTACACCCTCACCAACACCAGCGCCAACACCAGCATCAACACCTACAGTTTTAACAAAGGAGCCCACTAAACTACAAACTCACCAAGACGAAAAATTATCGTTGACGGTAGGAATATTAGCTATCGTTGGCATGGGTATTTTAGCTTACGAGGCAATGCGATAAGTCACACTCTAATCACACAAAAAAATAAGCCTTGCCAACTTTGCGCTGGTAAGGCTTTATTTTTTGTTTAAACTTGATTACAACTATTACTACCATCGTTTTTGCAGGTACGCAAACACCAAGGCTCCCACACCCAAAAACAAAGCCCACACGTGTTCGGCCAACCACGATACGGACTTACTCAGCGCGTTAAATATCCAACTGAGTACGCTGCCTATGATACCCGGCAGAGCACCCAACGCGCTCACTCCGAGTTTTTGAAGAGCAGATGCAAAATTAGCGAGTTGTTTTGAAATCCACTCTTTGATACCGCCTTTTGGTGTTGGTGTTGGTGCAGGTGTTGGCGATGGCGCGGGTGGGGCACCCGCACCTCTCACGCTAGCGACGATGCTACTCACTATCGTGCTGATGGCTAAACTAAAAGCGGCTAAAATACTCACTATGGTCACACCTTGTTCTCTAAACAGAGTTCTGATCTTTTCCGCCAGAGTCGTGTCGTCGCCTAATATTTTATTAATCGTTTCTTTGATTCTAGCGATCTGACTTTTGAGCCCTCGTTCGTTGGCTTTTGGCTTCTAATCTCTGGCAGATCTTTCCGGCGTTCAAGTGCTCAATTTATCGTTTAACTCTCGTCGACCCTCTTCGCTGTGAGATTCGTCGAGTTCTCTCGTGGCTGCAATCTCTCGGTCTAGTTCTGTGAGACGCGATAAATTAAGTTCTAGGTTACCTCTCAACGTCTGAAGAGTTTTGTCTAAACCCTGGAGTTCTCTGTAATTCAATCCTTCTGTTTGAGCGCCGGTGTCTTGTTCTAAATCGTCTATAATCTCGATTACCTCATCGGTGACTCTGGGTAGTTCTGTCATGGGGATACTCTCGGGTTGTATTGATTGCAGTTGTTGACTTTGATCGTCACTGAGTGTCTTACGTTCGTAATGCGTAAAGCCTAATTCCTTTCTAATAAAATCTCTACCGTTTAAACCCATCTTTCTTACATTTAACTCTATAGTCCTCAGAGTCAAGAATCTGTCTGGTTTTCTTTGATCCGTTAACCTTAGTAAGCCTTTACCAGTGTCATAAAATAAACCGTCTGGTTTGAGAATAAATTTTTCGTATCTCGGAGATATTGGTTTATTGTATATGTTATAAGTATCGTAAAACTCATCAACGCGACCATTAGTGAGCATGCTTCTTCCTTGATCTAAAACGTCATCTATGTCGGTAGTGAGGATGGGTGGTGCAGGAGTATCAAAGTTGTCGTCCAAATTGGTCTCTGCTACATCATCATCGCCATCGTAATCGTAATCATCAACGGGGTCAAAGTCAAATCCTCCCTCAGCCATTTATTTAATAAACCTATTTAAATTATGCCGTTTTCATTATACTGCCCGGTAGTATACCCTGGGTCACCAACCAATTTTGCGTGGCCAGAGCTCCACTTATAATGCCCGTCAATTTAGCCGCATCTTCTACGCTTAGTTTGTTTAAATCCGGCGCTTTCATTTTGAGTAGTTTAGCTCCTATCATGGCGTATCCCATCAAAAGACCCGATATGACGGCTCCGTGGTAAATCGTATTAGCTATTCCGTTGGTGTCAAAGTTACTCATCGTTTTTAATATAACAATTTTTAAATTGCTGTTTATTCCATGTCTAGCGTTTTGGGGGCGATGGGTGTAGTGGGTTGCGTGACTACCGGCACTGGCTGTACTACCGGCGCAGTTACCTTACTTTTTAGTACCAGCAGCCCCACCCCTATTATAGACGCTATAGCCCCCCACATCGCCCAAGAGTTGTAGTCTGGTGAGCATGTAGCTTCATCCGATGTTACGTCCATTTTTGCTAATTTTAATTTCATCTGTCTATTGTGCTCGGCTAAAGCTTTACCCTGCTGAATTCGTTTAGGATTTTTAGTCTTGGTCACTCTCGTTACCGTCGGTGACGACGTTGTTTTTATCGGTTGGGGCGTCTCTGTCTCTGCTGGTTGAGCTGCAGGCGTTGCTGTCGCTGCTTTCTGATCTTCCATTTATTATATTAGGTTTATTAAATTTCAAATGTTTTGTTGTGATAATCGCAGTCCTTCATTTTTAAGGAGCGCGATCGCGCAGGCGCTCCTACTGCGCTCCTCGACTGTCTCGAAGGAGCGCCAAAAATAGCGCTCCTCAGAAATCCACAAGAGGGCTCGTAAAACACGGGAAATTTAAAAATAAGAAGTGATAAAAACGCAAAGAATTTTAAGTCTTAAGCTACACGTATTTTTCGTTGGTATATTGCCCAAACTCACGTTAATATGCCGCTGGACATCGCTAAAAATGAACGAACACCGAGCTCGTACGTACTGTATAAGATCGTGTGTGTACAGCGGTTGTATACTGTGCGTGCACAATCTGCATATCGCAAAGAGCTGCATGAAAACACGTGGGCCCGTACGTGCGAGTGCAGCAATGACTGGTTCCCGCTGCGCCGCGCACTAAATCCCAATGAAGGCATGATGAAAATGCGGTAACCAGTCAATGTAATAGTCGCGCGCAGTGCAATGCACTACCTGCCGTACAGTTTTGCGTGCAGGCCGGACGGAATAGACATCGTAAAAATGCCAAGAAAACAACGATTGAGAAGGACGATCTTTGCAAGCTTATTCACAAAATTGATCTTTCTTGTCTGTGTATGTATTTCCCGTGTTCATGAATTTATTTTGAGGACTTTTTACTGGTATGTGAAGTGAAACGATGCAGCGTGTTTCACCGAAATCCTATACCGTGAAACGAGTCTCATTGCCGGCCCACCACACACAGTGCATCACAAACGCTCGTACTAGTGCAAAGTTCAGACGTTGTTAGCCAGTTTCTCGTCGTGACTAGCATTGTGTATATGGCATACTTGACCTGCATTTTCCATTATTTTTAAGATTATCGACGGCAGATAGTTTCGATAAAACTTAAGGCAAGTTTGTGTCATTTTGAGGCCCTTTTTGTATAGCTTTCGTAGAGCAATTGAAATAGTTCAGGCTGAACATTTCATATAATTTTAACGAATCTGAAAGCAAATTTTCAGTTGCTTTATGTGCCGTTTATTAACTCTCCATTTTCCAAGTAAAATCAAGTGATGAACCAACTGACAACTGTATTAAAATATGAAAGCCTAAGCAGTAGTCAAACCTTTTATTAATCTCCATTTAGTTAGTTTTAAAAAATTTTTTTTACCTTGTCTAGTAACAAAAACGAAAAAAAGTAACGCACTTTGAGCATATGTTATTATGCAAAAACTAATAATAATGCAGCCCCTTGAATAAATCCTTATATTCAAAATAAAACAAAAACAATGGTAACCCGTCGTTTTACCGCTGTATATTCGTAGATTTTAAGGAGAGCGATTTGCTCTCCTCAAATATTTGAGGAGAGCGATTTATAGCTCTCCTGGATTTTCTTTAAATGAAGGACTGTAATCGTAGCAACTAGGGGTGATATAAAAGTTCCGTACTTGTAACAAACGTCGCTCAACATACCAGCCATACTCGCGCTTATAATAGGATCAGAACTCAAGTCGTTGGTGAGTTCTTCTTCAGAATCTATAGTGACGTTATATCCTAAAACTTGTACGGGTGTAACAACAGCTAACACTCTCGAAAATAGACTTAAAGTGTATTTACCAACGGTTTGAACAATTTCATTTCCAAATTTAGTTTCGTACAGATGATACAGCTTTTCGAGTTCTTTACTGTCAAGAGCTTCGATATGTTTAACGGTGTATTCCTTTCCCAAGTACTTTCTAGAGTTTCCGGCTGCTACGACACCGCACAAACGATCTTTATGTTCTGCGTTGTGATCTTGTTCGGTTAAAGTAAGTTTTAGGTCCTCCATTTAATTAGAAACGAATTTAATTTTGTTGTAGCTGTTGCAACTTTGTTACAAAAGCAAAGGTATTGGTAGGTGTAAAACGATAAATTAAGCGATATGATGATAATAGCCAAAAACTGCAAATACTCAAATATTGCTATCATTTACTTACAACAAAATGTATTTTGTTGACGTTTGTTGATTAACAAATTGTAATACACGTGTAGTTTGTTGAATAGGTTGCTACTCAACTAGGTCCTATTAGTTAAGCAGCTAGGTAATTTAACTTGAGCACCTAGCTTAATTTAGTTAAGCACCTAGCTTAATTTAGTTAAACAGTTAGGTTATTAACCTACTCAAGTAGCTCGTAACTAACTGGAGGTTCGGTGTATACGACCAATTTACTATATTTCACATCTCTCAAACGTCGTTTTATATAATCTCGTTCTTCAATGGGAACGACGTCATTTTCGTCTAACGCTTGATCAAACGATGTTTTATCTTTGCAGTAAAATAATGCCAACCAAGCCGTGTTTTCTCTATAATCTTTTAAAACGCTGTTGTACTTTTGGGTCAGTAACCAACAGCTGTGATTTACGTGTCTTCCGCTAAATGCCATCTTGCTTAGCGCGCACGTCTTTTTACGATATTTAATCTCTTGATCCGAAGAGCAATCGTCCACGATAAACAGCGTGGCAACACCTTCGAATATTTTACTGTAAATATCGATCGCTTCGTTGAGCGTCATCTTGTACAATTCCGGATCGCAGAGGTATACCTCGGGATCTGCTTGAATCCACTTTCTTTCGATGTACGTTTTGTTTTTAAATATGGTAGGGCAAATGATGACTATCGCTTCAAATGTATTTTTATAGTGTGACTCTAACAGATCCAAAATCCATTTGGTTTTACCCGAATTTGTTTTGCCGACGATTAAAGCGCAATGCGGTTGTGTCATTTAACTTAACAGAGATTTAAAATTCCCGTGTTCCAAGTTCAATTGAGCATCCATGACCAAAAAGACGTACATCGTGAGGTCACCTTCACTTTCGGCTTCTCTGGTAAATTGAATGTTGATGCCTCCTCCGTCTCCGATTTTCCTACCAGATCCGTGAGCGGAATTGTCATCGTTACTTCTAAAATCGAGCCACAGACCGTACTTGTTTTTTAGATAGTCTCCGAGGTCACAACCCGTCATATTTAAGTCTTTAGCTACTCCGCGCCCGCTTTCGGTATCGCTGTCTCCAAAGAACTTGATAATTTCGTTCCAGTGTTGATACTGAGACATGCCTTGACTGTAGAGTTGATTGGGTTTACCTTCTACGGTCACCGATGTTTTGGTTAGTTTTGGATTATAAAACCGCTGCGGATTTTTCTCAGCGGGATCTTTAAACAAAAACAAAATACCCTTGAGACTCCTGATGGGTTGATTAACGCTGACGTTCCAAAGCGTGTCCGATTTGTTGACGGATCTAACTTCTAGCGAGTGGATTTTATCAAACAGATATTGCATTATCCCGCTATTGTGTTTATTTCTGATAGTGTTAGCTAGGTCTCTGTTGGTCACCACTTCGTATTCGAGAGACAAGTCTGAGATGGAATACATCGCCGCCGTATCTGAACTGTTGACTACTTTATCGTGATCGTTAAACTTTATCTCGTACGTCAGAGGTTGGTTTAAACCGCTGGGGTAAAAAGGGTGATGTGAAGTCAGTATGTCAATGTCTAGGGGAATGCAATATCTGTTACCATAGGCATCCGCGATAGCTTGATCTTTACCGCTGTTGGCGCCCGCGTTAGCATCTTGAGCTCCAGTTCTTAGTTTAGACACATTTTCTTTTTCTATGCCCGAGTACGCCATGTTTCGAGTCGTCGAGCTGTTGAGCCAATTGTCTTTAAAATTGTGATACACGTCGGCGTGACGATAACTCACAATTTCGTGACCTTGAAGCCTGACGCTGATTTCGCTGACTAAATTTCTGGCCAAATTACCAAAAATGGTTCTATTGTTGTCACTTCCACTGTAGAGTTCTAAACTAAAAGCTAGTTTACAAGTGCCGGGTACGATCACGTCGTCTACACCCAATTGAGGAAACTTGACCCTCAGCATTTGCCCCGCCGATATACTACTAGGATTGTGGGTAATGACCACCTCTTTTCTCTCACCCTTGATAGATCTGGGTATTTTTAATAGTCTGCTGGGATTGAGCTTTTTTCCATACGCATTCATTTTATTTATACGAGTTTTAAATTTAAAGGTATTTGTAAGCCAAGAAGCCCACCAATAGCGTTCCTCCCGCGATAAACGCCAGTTCTCTTTCTATTTGTTGGTCGCTAGGTTCGTAAAAATCTTCGAGTTTGGGTTCGTGTTGCAGTCCTACGGGTAGTTCGGTAGATTGTCCACTCACCTCGTTGTAGTAACGCAACGCTCGGTCTACGTTAGAAAATGTTTCTTTAGAAGCATTTTGTTTTCTGATACGTTCGTTTAGAAAATCTAGATATTTCGTTCGTTCTCGTTGCCACTTATCTTTGGCGGCTGAGAGTTGTTCTATCGCTAAATCGTGTCTCTTACGCTCCTCGTCACTCTGTTTCAGATTTGAAAATAAAAAGTTTGAACCCGTAAAAGCTAAGGCGTTGACGATCGCGCCTCCTAACATCATAGCAACGCTAGCCATATTATTATAAACGTCTTTTATATTAAATAATATGCAAACATTATCTAAACTGTATTATAGCCCGAGCGGTTATTGGAGAGGTGAAAGTGCCGTCGACCATTTACACGATAAAACAAAAATCGATAAAAAGGTAATCAGAGATTGGCTTAAAAAACAAGCGATATGGCAAATTTATCTACCGGGTCCTGCGTATGTACCCAGGCCTACGAGTACATCACGAGAGTTTGAAACACCAAACGACTTTCACCAAATGGATGTGCTATACCTACCCTGGGATAAAGTAAAACGCAAGACTTATAAATACGCTTTGACGGTTGTCGACGTTGCGAGTCGATACCACGAAGCAGAACCTTTGGTTTCTAAAACGGCAGATTCCACGCGAGATGCTATCGTCAAGATTTACGCGAGGTCGCCTTTGAGTTACCCTAAAACGTTGAGAGTAGACGCCGGTACCGAATTTAAAGGCGCTTTTAAAAAATGGATGGCCTCAAAAAACGTCGAGATTATCGTCGGCGAACCCGGAAACCACCGATCGCAGGGTATCGTAGAAAGATTTAATCGAACGCTAGCCGAGAGACTGTTTGGTCATCAGTACGCTCAAGAAATGTTAAATCCCGAGAGTAGAAACACGCAATGGGTCGAGCGATTACCCAGCGTGATCAAAGCTATAAACGATGAAACGACGAGATTAATAGCTAAAGCGCCGTCAGAGGCGGTTAAACTAAAACAGGTCCGGCAATCGCCGGCTAACCCCGTTAAAACAAAAGAGCAACTATTACCGCAAGACGCTATGGTTAGATATTTATATTACCCGGGTGAGCAAGAGGGTGGGACTGCGAAAAGAGCCACGGATCCCATTTGGAGCGTAGACATCTTCAACGTGGAAAAAAGAACGAGTCAATTTAAAATGATTGAAGGTAAAAAAGTCACGACGGGTCCTACTCTTTATTACCTGCAAGACGGCCCAAAAAGGAGTTTTGTGAGACAAGAGCTTCAAGTCGTACCCGAGGACACGCAATTACCGCCTAATTAATATCTAGATTACGGTGACCATAAGCGAGCGTGTGTATTCCATCCGGTAAAATGTACCTCTTTGTGTCCAACGGACTCAACGATAGTTTATTTTGAGATACGGTGTAAAGGATGTGATTTTCCGATCTAATGTGAGTCATGGTTTCGTAATGAGATTTCTTGTTTAAGATGCAGTCGTAATAGTGTCGGTGTTTTAATTTCTTAGAGGTGACCGATTTTGTGACTCCCTTGGCTTTTTTCAAGTTGATGTCAGCGGTTAAAATCGAGTACATTTTAGGTCTTATGCAAACAACTTCTTTGATTATTTTACCTCCAAACTCGTCTTTAAATTTACCGATCACTTTCTTATTGGTTGGATCGTACAAAGGATGATCCGTCGGATAATTCGAAAGGTCGTATTGTTGCCCGTTTTGCTGCATATCTTTGTATACGTCGTCCGTGTGCACTACGAGTACCAAACTGTCTGTATCTGTGTACATCAACCTGATTTTCTCTTTGTACTTGTCTTTCAAATGGTTGTAATAAAAATCGTACATCAGCGTCTTTGAGAGATCCAAGATACTCACTCCGCAATAGATTGGTTTGTTTAACACGGTTTTAGTCTTGTACTTTTCGACAAATGACAATTTGCATTCTGAAAATGACGTCGTCGTTTTGTAGCTCGGTTTCTGTATAATTTTTTGGTATTTATCTCGATCGTCATCGTTACTGTCTCTGAGTAGGTAACCGTCAATTCGGTTTCTGACGTTTTCCATCGTCTTACCAAACACGCTGTTGTTCATCAGTTTAAAAAAAGTCTTTCTCAAAATCAGAGGTCGCCTTTGTTCGGAGTTGCGTGTTTTTGTCGATGTAAGATGCCATCCAAGGTGCTTGTTTAAATTGCAGCACTCGATGCACCTTTTTAAGTTTCAAGCCGAGTTTGAGATACAACTGCAACGTGACGTAGTGCAAAACATATTTTTGTTTAGGATTAAGGGTACACGTTAATTTTTGCACGTTGCTATTAGGTTCGGTATCTAATAATTGGTGTTGATAATCAGACATCCATTCTTGAGGTATGACGAAGTTTGCTGGGGCTAGGGGGTAATCGTTGTGCAGGTCGTGGAGATTGTCCGGGTAATCGAGGTCTACTTCGAAGCAGTAACCGGTGTTTGACGTTTTCCTGAGAGATAATATCTTGGACTCGGTAAACGTTTTTGTAGACGCCCATTTAAAGTCTTTGTACGGCAGGTATTGACTCATGGCCCAGCCGTACAGATTGTTTGAATCGAGGTAGGTGATGTAACTCGACGGCTCGTTTGGATTATGATCGGGTAGGTATTTGTTGTTGGCTTTGTGGTATCTCATACCACCCACGCTCGAGATACCACCTCTTTTTGCCTTTTCAAAAAATAAATGTTTGTCTACGTCTTGCAATAGTTCGAGTTTAACTTCCGAGTGTTTTAACAAGGCATCCCACGACAATCCTGGTGCTGTGTAGTAATTAGCAGGATCTAACGCGTAGTTTGTAATACACGTTTGCCTAAAGTTTTCAAATACGCAAGCCAGTAATAACGTATCGGTAGTGACGTACAAATCGTGATATTCCCCCATGTTTTTAACTTTAAACTCGTTCCACGTCAGTTTAGCTCTGTCGTAGTCCTCTCGCGATATATTTTCGTCTTTTAGGCTGCTGTAAAATTGTTCGATGGGGGGTAGGCTTGTCTCTTGAAATCTGTCAAACGAGTCCATGTATTCATATGGATAAACTCCTTTTTGTAACAACGAGTCGATGTTTTGACGATTAAAATGTTCTCTGAGTAGTTTAAACGACTCTCTTGGACAAGCTTTAGATAATCTATCCAACGAAGACGCCATAAAATTAAACGAGTCTATAAATCGCATATTTCCGATCGAAAACGAAATATACTTTTCCGAATTTCTAGCGATAACTTGTATTTCCTTTTCGTCATCGTACTCTGAAATACTCTGCATGATCAAGTGAGCGTCGTAATTTTGCAGATTGTGAAAGACAACCGGTATGGGGGTAAAACCTGGTTTAACTTGTAATTTTAGATTGCAGTAGGCGTGCGCGGCACCTCTATATCTACCCGTGACGTGGCAGTGATCTCTCACCTTTCTAAATTTGTTGATTTTCTTTTTGCATTCGAGACATTTAGACTCGGTAAATCCATTTTTGTTTTCGTACTGATGTTCTTTTATTTGTTTTTCTGATTTTGGTTTTTTTTGGTTTCTGGCACTGACAGTTGCTTGAGTAATTGGGATAAATTGGTTTCTCGCAAATCCAACACGTGTTTGTTTTATCATGATGTTCTTTAGCTCGCTCGTTAAATTTCATGGGTTGGGGTTTTTTAAATATGCAATTTATGTCGCTCTGTATTTTTAACATTTTATTTACAAACTTTGATGCGGCATCTTTACCTCTATAAGTCTCTTGATACACATTGGTGCCGTCGCATCGGACGACAACTAGCGAGTAACCGCTTGCTTTGTGAATGTTTGTCTTTTGTGTGTTGTCCTTTTTATCGTCTGAGTTTTTTTCTAATATCGATTCAAAGTCGGCGTAAACTACAAACGGTGCTTTTTGTTTAAACCTGTAGTTTTTAAATTCTAATATTGGCACATCGTTTTCGTCGACTATCCACTCGTTATTTACATATTTTCGCTTAGCGGTAGGAAATACAATCTTTGACGGATGTGTATCTATACCGTTACAATCGGTCATGTGTCTATCTAATTTTACTTGCGTTCTATAATGACACAGGCACCTTCGACAAAAATATTTCTTACTTTTATGTTTTGTAACGTTGTAAATCAATCTCGAAAAATTATTTATCCAGCAGTAGTGATGCTTGTCGCCCTCAGAAAACAAAAACAGATCGATAGGTCGTGACTCTGGTTTATAGTTTTTAGACACGTATAAGGGATATATTTCCCCCTCATAACCGTATACGTTTATCGTTAAATTATTTTGTCTTTCTATCTTTGGTATCTGGTCGATCGGTGTTGGAAAATCTACGCCTTTAAATTTGAGTCCGTCGTCTTTGGTGTATACAACAGGTTCTTCTTTATGAATTTTATATTTAGGATCGTTTTTTATGTTATTTTTTACTTTATCCGTATACAACCCAAGAGCGGCTCTCAAACACCATCTCAAACACTCGTCGTCTTTGTTTTTAATGTTAATCATCGCCGTTTTCTGTTTGATACATTTTGGTAGGTCAATATAAGAACTACCCCTCACGGGGTTAAACCTGTTGATGTTGATATACAACGCCATTATCTTTTTTAAAACCCAACCCGATCCTTGATTCGTATACCTTTCATCAGTCCTTCATTTAAAGAAAATCCAGGAGAGCTATAAATCGCTCTCCTCAAATATTTGAGGAGAGCAAATCGCTCTCCTTAAAATCTACGAATATACAGCGGTAAAACGACGGGTTACCATTGTTTTTGTTTTATTTTGAATATAAGGATTTATTCAAGGGGCTGCATTATTATTAGTTTTTGCATAATAACATATGCTCAAAGTGCGTTACTTTTTTTCGTTTTTGTTACTAGACAAGGTAAATTTTTTTTTTAAAAACTAACTAAATGGAGATTAATAAAAGGTTTGACTACTGCTTAGGCTTTCATATTTTAATACAGTTGTCAGTTGGTTCATCACTTGATTTTACTTGGAAAATGGAGAGTTAATAAACGGCACATAAAGCAACTGAAAATTTGCTTTCAGATTCGTTAAAATTATATGAAATGTTCAGCCTGAACTATTTCAATTGCTCTACGAAAGCTATACAAAAAGGGCCTCAAAATGACACAAACTTGCCTTAAGTTTTATCGAAACTATCTGCCGTCGATAATCTTAAAAATAATGGAAAATGCAGGTCAAGTATGCCATATACACAATGCTAGTCACGACGAGAAACTGGCTAACAACGTCTGAACTTTGCACTAGTACGAGCGTTTGTGATGCACTGTGTGTGGTGGGCCGGCAATGAGACTCGTTTCACGGTATAGGATTTCGGTGAAACACGCTGCATCGTTTCACTTCACATACCAGTAAAAAGTCCTCAAAATAAATTCATGAACACGGGAAATACATACACAGACAAGAAAGATCAATTTTGTGAATAAGCTTGCAAAGATCGTCCTTCTCAATCGTTGTTTTCTTGGCATTTTTACGATGTCTATTCCGTCCGGCCTGCACGCAAAACTGTACGGCAGGTAGTGCATTGCACTGCGCGCGACTATTACATTGACTGGTTACCGCATTTTCATCATGCCTTCATTGGGATTTAGTGCGCGGCGCAGCGGGAACCAGTCATTGCTGCACTCGCACGTACGGGCCCACGTGTTTTCATGCAGCTCTTTGCGATATGCAGATTGTGCACGCACAGTATACAACCGCTGTACACACACGATCTTATACAGTACGTACGAGCTCGGTGTTCGTTCATTTTTAGCGATGTCCAGCGGCATATTAACGTGAGTTTGGGCAATATACCAACGAAAAATACGTGTAGCTTAAGACTTAAAATTCTTTGCGTTTTTATCACTTCTTATTTTTAAATTTCCCGTGTTTTACGAGCCCTCTTGTGGATTTCTGAGGAGCGCTATTTTTGGCGCTCCTTCGAGACAGTCGAGGAGCGCAGTAGGAGCGCCTGCGCGATCGCGCTCCTTAAAAATGAAGGACTGTTTCATCCTTTTTAAATAGCTGGTCGATGTCTTCTTTTAAAACCCGTTTTATTTGACTTTGATTTAAAACGACTCTCTGATCGGTATAATGTGTAGCTTCGATCGTTTCGATCGTACCATCCGGTTTGGTTTTTTTCGTATTTTATTTTGATGGTGAGCTCCATTTTTAAACCTCTTAGCTCTCTCAATTCTGACTTGATTTTATTTACTATTTGATCTTTGTGCGTATCAAAAAATCTGACTAAATCGTCGTTAAAAAGTCTAGGAATCAGTTCCCAGTTTCTAAAGTTGTTTCTAAATCTTCTCGTCGCTCTAAACTCAGCCTCTTGAAAATCTTCGGGTTGCCTAGAGTTTTGAATCGCCGAGAGTAAATCTTTTTTCAAAAATCGACCTTTATAACCCGACGGGTTATATTCTAGATCATAATCGTCTACAATCTGTTTGAGCTCATGTAGCTTCTTTTTCCTCAAGTTTCTAAATTGAGCTTCGTATTTTTTTATCCCGTTGATGTAGACTTTACGCGTAAGAGCAACATTTTGATTGTACGGTACATTATATCGCTGGACGTAATCGCGCAGCGTGGCTTTATTCCATCTAGAAAATCCCTTAACGATTGGCCTAATCATATCCATCATTTATATATATCAATATAAATTTTTTTAAGAGGTCAGACTTTTGGATTTATAAGCAATCAGACTCACCGGCTTGTGAGAGAGATATTGACATTTTGGCGCTTCATACCTTTTTGCTCATTTTATACTACCCATACCATCGGCGCTCCATACATGACACAGTCACATCACACAAAAGACTTGCGACCCCGTTCTAGTTCGATCATGACTGTGCACTGAAATATGCAAGGTAACCGACCGTGAACAGCCTATTCTTCGGGTTGAATAGCCTGTCACTAAATTTAGCTTTGGAAATTTCCAGAAAAATCTTTCGCAATTCAGTAGGCCTATTTCTGTCTGTTGTGCAATTCAGTATTTCAGCGTCATTTCAACATGATATGTCGATCGGTACAGACGTCTACGCCCAACGTGCAGTCACCAGCCAAAAGGTAAATTGTTTTTAACATTAAAGTCTGGCAATAATGTAGGTTTTCATATTGATTTTGTTCTCTAAAAAAACAACCTATACTACACAATCACTAAAAGTCTAGCCACCCATTAGTGTGCGTGATGTTTTTGATCAAACATTGAGTGTAAATGCTTTTTTCCACTTGTAATATTTTCAGATGATGACCCCCATCGCAACCTGTGAAAAAGAGGATATGCTGCTTTATAACTTTGCGTCGGGTTTATCGCACAAGCAAGATTTTTTCAAGTACCGCTAATACCATTTTTTAAGTGTAAAAATCTCGAGATATTTCTTATAAAGTAACTTAAAAGTGTACCATTTTGATATATCTATTATGATATAAAAATTGACCAAAACGCTTACTCATACTTCTCCTCTAACTGTAATAAGTTTCATCGATAAGAATGATGTCATCAGTATTATTAGCAAAGGGAAGCTTGCTTCCCCTCTAACTGTAATAAGTTTCATCGATAAGAATGATGTCATCAGTATTATTAGCAAAGGGAAGCTTGCTTCCCCTCTAACTGTAATAAGTTTCATCGATAAGAATGATGTCATCAGTATTATTAGCAAAGGAAGCTTGCTTCCTCTAACTGTAATAAGTTTCATCGATGAGAATGATGTCATCAGTATTATTAGCAAAGGGAAGCTTGCTTCCCCTCTAACTGTAATAAGTTTCATCGATAAGAATGATGTCATCAGTATTATTAGCAAAGGGAAGCTTGCTTCCCCTCTAACTGTAATAAGTTTCATCGATAAGAATGATGTCATCAGTATTATTAGCAAAGGGAAGCTTGCTTCCCCTCTAACTGTAAATTAAGTTTCTCTGGTTTATAAATTATATTTTGTTAAAGTTACATGTGTTTTAATAAAGTTAAAACTTTGTTTTGTAAACCTAAGAAAACGCTGTTTGTTTATTTATTTGTAAGTATTGATAGAGGGTGCACCAGTCGCTGTGAGTCTGTGTTGAGATCTCCAAGAGGGTGACTGTAAATATGAAGAGTCTGGTCTGATTTCGAGACTGAGATATTGAGAGGGGGAGATATATTTGGGAAGAAAAAAGGGGTGGGGTGGGAGTGGTGGGGATGGGGAGGGGGTGGAGGAGGGGGATCATAGGGGTGGGATCATAGGGGTGGGGAGGGGTAAAGTCTGGTACCTGTCCCCCACTTATAATATAACAACTCGGAGAGAGAAGAGCTATATTTGGAGAGCTAGAGGGGAGATATATTTGGGGAGGGAGACAGATATATTGGGAGAGGGATCTATTTGGGGGCGGGGATCATTGGAAAGGGATGGGTACAATGGGAGGGGCAGAGACGGGGGAGGGGGTAAAGTCTGGTACCCTGGCTTCTCCCCATTGGCCCTGTACTACCCCCAGACCTATGGCAAAGTCTGGAATCCCCCACTAATACCTACTGGGTTCGACTGTACAGCATACACTTACTGTACATGTAATGATCTCAGCACATGAATGGAAATCCAAAGTGTCTTCATGGATTTTTTTATAATTAGCGGATTCCTAAAATTTTCCTATTCTTACTATTATAAAGGCGAATCTTCGGCCCAGGGCCCATAGTCCAAGAATGATAGTCATCATTAACTCATGTTCATTAAAGGAGTGCTAATCTGCAAGGCAGGAGGTGTGAGTGTAGCATCAGTTCACCACAGTTATTGTCATCATCCATACATAAACAGAAGTCTGATAAAATGCCAAACGCAGCTGTGAATGTGACAACATGTTCCACAGTCATGGTGAGTAATCCTCATCATCCACTGATGAGCAGACGGACTCCTTGAGATGCCACATTCAGCTGTGAATGCAACAACGATGCTCCACAGTCATAGTGAGTGATCCTCATCATCCACTGATGGGCAGACGGACTCCTTGAGATGCCACATTCAGCTGTGAATGTGACAACGATGCTCAACAGTCATAGTGAGTAATCCTCATTATCTACTGATGAGCAGACGGACTCCTTGAGATGCCACATTCAGCTGTGAATGTGACAACGATGCTCCACAGTCATAGTGAGTATACCTCATCATCCACTGATGAGCAGACGGATTCTGTGAGATGCCACATTCAGCTGTGAATGTGACAACGATGCTCCACAGTCATAGTGAGTAATCCTCATCATCCACTGATGAGCAGACGGACTCCGTGAGATGCCACACTCAGCTGTGAATGCGACAACGATGCTCCACAGTCATAGTGAGTAATCCTCATCATCCACTGATGGGCAGACGGACTCCGTGAGATGCCACATTCAGCTGTGAATGTGACAACGATGCTCCACAGTCATAGTGAGTAATCCTCATCATCCACTGATGAGCAGAGAGACTCCATGAGATGCCACACTCAGCTGTGAATGTGACAACGATGCTCCACAGTCATAGTGAGTAATCCTCATTATCCACTGATGAGCAGAGAGACTCCATGAGATGCCACACTCAGCTGTGAATGTGACAACGATGCTCCACAGTCATAGTGAGTAATCCTCATCATCCACTGATGGGCAGACGGACTCCGTGAGATGCCACACTCAGCTGTGAATGCGACAACGATGCTCCACAGTCATAGTGAGTGATCCTCATCATCCACTGATGGGCAGACGGACTCCGTGAGATGCCACATTCAGCTGTGAATGTGACAACGATGCTCCACAGTCATAGTGAGTAATCCTCATTATCCACTGATGAGCAGAGAGACTCCATGAGATGCCACACTCAGCTGTGAATGTGACAACGATGCTCCACAGTCATAGTGAGTAATCCTCATCATCCACTGATGGGCAGACGGACTCCGTGAGAAGCCACACTCTGCTGTGACAACGATGCTCAACAAAGTCATAGTGAGTTATCATCATCATCCATTGATAAACTAAATGATTGGTGAAATGCCACACTAAGCTGTGAATGTGACAACGATGCTCCACAGTCAAAGCGAGTAATCATCATAATCTTCCACCGATGAACAAAATTATTGGTGAAATTCCACACTCGGATTTGAATGTGAGAACAATGCTCTATAATTATTATGAATGATTGTCATCATCTATTGATCCACAGATGGACTGGTTTACACTACATTTATTCTTCTGGTTTACACGGCTATTAATCTGTCTGGTTTACATGACTATTTATCCTTCTGGTTTACACGACTAGACCTATTTATCTGTCAGGTTTACAAGACTCATCCATATGGTTTATACCACTATTTATCGTCTGGTTGATATAACTTTTTATCTGTCTGGCTTACATGAATTTTTGTCCATTAAAAAAAACACGACTATTTATCCGTCTGTTTTACACCACTATTGATCCATCTGAAATTACACGACTATTGATCCATCTGGTTTACACGACTATTTATCCGTCTGCTTTACACGACTATTTATCCGTCTGCTTTACACGACTATTTATCTGTCTGGTTTATGCTACTATTTATCCGTCTGCCTTACAGGACTATTTATCCGTCTGGTTAACACAACTATTGATCCATCTGGTTTATGCTACTATTTATCCGTCTGGTTTACACAACTATTTATCCGTCTGGTTTACACAACTATTTATCCGTCTGGTTTACATGACTATTTGTCCTTCTGGCTTACACAACTATTTGCAAATTGTAATCTCTTACAATTTCATTTTGATTCACAGCTGAAAATTATCCTTTTGTTTGTTTGCAAATTAACAATGTCCAATATTATTGAAAAGACTCAAAATACAACCAAACCATGTTTCAAAATTGAGCAATACAAACTAATTCATTTATAAAATCACAACCGAATAATGACTGCTTCGTGATAGCTGTAGTAAGTTGGACTAATTTGAACATCAATACAATCTATGTTTCTCCCATAAACATGGTCAAGTAAAGTGCCTTTTTCAGTTGTTGCATGACTTACACACTGAATATATCCATGATCTTGCATTGATTTCTTCACACAAGATTCTTTGTTCATGATATCTTCATTAAAATCACCCATAACAATGCACTTGTTTGAAATCTTGTGTATCTCATTCAACAACATATCCAACACCTCTACAAACTCCTTTAATGTATATGACGGTGGTCGGTAAAGTAAAACAACAACTATTGGTAATGACTCATTTGAAATTACATGTACACGTAACTCAAATGCAATGTATTCAAGATTGTTGACTGGCAAATGTATCCTACTGAACACTCTGTCATTTTTGCCACACACAGCTACACCGCCATGACACTGTTCTTTCAACATACATGCCACATGACTGGAGTTATCATAAGACATACTTCTTGGCTGATGATACCATTTATAGTCACTCATATCCATATCACAATCAAAGTTTCTGTCGGTCCATGTTTCTGTCAGGCAAATGAAATCACACGACAACATTTCATTGTTAGTTTTTAAATCCATTACATGTGCCTGAAGTCCTTGAATATTATGCATAGCAATGCTTGTGCTGAAACATACATCACCTTTGATTTCATTTTCATCACCTACGTGTACATGTACATTATTGCTTCCCTTCTCATCAGACTTCTCAATATACGATGCCATTTTACTCATTGCTTCAGCTACTGCCTCATTACAATAAATGTACTTTTCATCAAACCCTTCTATCACAAGACCATTCAGTGAAACAACTCTACTCAAACTAACATAGGCTTGTCCTGCTGAGAATGTACGGTTCAAACTTACAACTGCCTTTTCCAAACTCGTACCTTGAACCTTGTGAGCTGTACATGCCCAAGCTAACTTCAGTGGAAACTGATGTCGGACACACTGTTTAGTCAAATTTTCTTCAACCATTTCAATACTGACAGTATCTCTATCATTAATACATGAAGTTTGTTTCAATTTTGATCCAATACTCTCATTGTCAAATTTTACTTTAATCAACTTAGGTGACTGCTCACGATCATTAGCTAATACAACAATTTCATTTACAATTCCAAATACTCCATTAACAAGTCCATCAGATACATCAAGGTTCCTTGTAAGCATGACTCTAGCACCAACACCAAGCCACAGAGAATCAGGTAAATTAGTCATTGACGATTTCTTGAGTGATTTCACTACTGATATCATTTTCCCACTTTTTGCATCTTTCTGGAAATCTTTAGCAAGAACACATACACAATCTGAACATTTAGCAAAGAGAGTCTGTGTATTGTACTCATCCACTTGTTTATTGCAGGGATAAATATGTACAGCATCAGTCCAATCTTCCCCAGTCTCACGTGATTGTAACAGTCTCTTATCATCAGCTCCTAAGCTTTCCTTTCTCTTTCTAATTCGTAATCTATTCAATACTTCAGCAAACTGTGCATCATCCTTTTGTCTCATTATCTCAGTCAGTTCTACTTTAACACAATTATCATTCCACAAGTCAGTTGTAACATCAGTCTGGTACAAAGATTTTGCTTTTACTGGTGGCAACTGATAAAAATCACCAACAGCTAATACACTGACATTTCCAAAAGGACTATGATTCCTTGATTGTTTTATCTGTCGCAGACGACCATGAACATAGCACAAGAGTTTATGACCCACCATCGAAATCTTATCAACAATCAGAATTTGTAGTTGCCTCAATTTATGTCGCAGTGTACTAATCTTTTCTTCACTTAGTGGTTGATATGGCAATCTGACATTTGTTGTTATTGACAAAGCACTGTGAATAGTGGCACCATGTATATGATATGCAGCAACACCTGTAGGCGCTGTAAGCAAAACTGAGATGTCGTCTGGATTTTCTACCATTCTTCCAAAAAGTCTTGTTGCCTCGTAATAAATACATTTAATCAAATGGCTTTTCCCTGTGCCTGCTCCACCAGTGACAAATACATGGAACGGTTCAGGATTGTTACCATTCACTTTGTCCAAACACCATTGTCTGACTTTGTAAAACACCTGTTTTTGTTTAGCATTGAGACACCTCAACAAATTCATTGCTTCTTGTTTGGATACATTTAATCTGTGTGGTTCAATAGTATATTTCATATAATCATCTTTCTTGGATTTCAAATCAGGAATATCTGACTCTTTGTCACTCTCCTCCACTTGTGCTTGTTGTTGTCCTTCACATTCAAGTCTGTCCTTTTCAGTTTCTGGAGCTATCAATGCCCAAGCATCTTCTTGTGGACCAAACTTCTCTAGCATTTCCTCAGCTTCATCTACTGCCTCAGCATTAGCTTCATACAATGACTGGTTATTTTCAACAATAATTCTTACATGTTTCAAAATTCCACCAAACTTAATAATGCCATTTCTATAAAACTCCTCGTATGTATCAAACTGTTGCGGTTTTAGCTGGGCATCAACACGATATGGAAGGTACAACTGCAGTATGCTCTGGTAGTACTTTTCAGGACATTTTGGTAATGAAAATCTAGGAAATCGTATAACAGCTGGATCAGTTCGACTTCGTTTCTGTATGTGGCCTAAACCATTCTTCAATTCATAAACTGGTGAAAGAGTTGTTTTAGCCATGTTTGTATATATAACTCTATAATCTGAGCAAAATGTTGCCAAGCACATTGTTTCAAATTTGTCAGTATTTAGTCTTGCTAGGTACCTATCGACTCTACTAGTCATCCAAATATTATCATCTTCATCACATGTACTTTGAATAACACTCGGAGGCTTACTCATTCTAATTGGATTTTCACCAACAGGTATAAATTCCACTTTCCTTGAACCTTCTTTCAATCTGAGATTACAAACACGGTAAACTGCTTCTTGTGCTGACACTTCACGATTATGCAAATCCACACACAGCCAATTTCCCGCATGCTCTGTCTTGCATCCAAATTTCCTTTCTGAGCCTCTGCCTGAGCATGTGACAACAGCATACCCATTTCACGTTCAGCTTTGGACATATATGATACCACGTAAGCAACACAAGCATAAGCATCACAAATATACTGAATATCCATGTTTGCATTCCAGCATCTTATCAAATCTGGATTGTACAACTTAACCCGTACATCCTGTGGTTGTCTCTTATAAACTAAACTCGTTTTGTGACTTAATACATCATTAGCTTTTTCAAAATCATTTTGTGTCAAATTTATACTTGCAAACAATTCATTGGTTGTCATGTGTTCGTTCTCAATTTTCTGTATTGCAGTCCAAATTGATTGCAGCAATTCCTTAGCTTTACTTCTTTCACTGGTTTCACCATTAGTTAGATCCTCATCGTCTGTTGGCATGGGCTCAGTAATGAATGTTCGTTCAGATGGAGGTCTTGGGAAATTAAACCTACACTCAGTACCCTTCTTTTTACATGACTTGGAATGCTTTCTGCTGTGCAACTGTACAGGACTAATAATTTCATTTAATTCTTCATCTTTATCCTTTGATGGTAATTTACAACTTATATATTTGTCAACAAACTGCACAACCTCTCTTTCACTGTCATCTCCCAACTTTGGTGCATTTTTAATCCAGAAAAGACAATGTGTATTGGCGACCCTCTTTGTTGACATTCTACTCTGTAAAAAAAGTCTATGACTTTTCCTATCGGTTCAGCTCTGGACAGTATAACATCTCTCAGAAACGTATGGAATCGCTGATCAAACATTCTCGCAGCAGTTACAGGATTACTTCGCAATATGGTACATTTCTCATTCCAGTCCAAATCTTCTACATCTCTAGAATCACCTTGCTGTCTTAAAATTGTATTGATTACTTCAGGCCACCGCATATCTGCTGCAGAAAATGAACAAAACCATGTTGGTATTCCTAACTGCCTGATCATAGCCAAAACATCCTTCTGTGCTGCTTGCCAATATGGGGGTGTACCACGAATAGGCTTGAGAAATTTATATCCACTGTCTGATTTCAACATATCTTGTAATTGGTCCCTGTCATTGATCATGGAGGCATTCACACTGTCACCATTATACTTTTTATCAGATCCTTTTCGCAATGCAATAGAAACACTTGACATAACTCTCTGAATCTCTGACAAATACTGAGCATAAAAGATATATTGAGTACACACTGCAAATCTATTATCAACATTCATCAATCGGTTATGAAAATATCGGCAAAGTGTCAATTTCACTTCACGATCATCATCAAAAATAGGTTGACCTGATGGAAATAATGCTGGAAAGCATTTGGCTTCGTTACCCTTTTCCATTAACACTCTGATTGGACTATTGCCTTCACATGGAGCCACACACAGCACTTCCTCAAAATACTGATCTAGTATTTCCTGTCCTACATTAGTTGGCTGAAGACAAGTATCTAATGCAATGCCTTGTAAATGATCGTCATCAGTTTCCTCATCACTGTTACCGCTTTCATCGTTGGCTTCTTCTTTCACATCAGGTACAGACTGATCCATTTCATTATTATCTTCACACAATGGATTATCCAAATCAGCATTTATTTCAATGCCACTGAACCATTTATTATTATGTTGAAGATATTGTAACGCATTCTCCACATTTTCTTTACTCACAAACTGATATTGATAATATCCTTTATAAGTCAATTTCCTCTTCAACTTCACACGGATCATCTGATCATTGTTTTGAGACCTTGGCAGTGCTTTCACTGTGTCTGTTATATTTGATGGCACACATACAACTGGACCTCGTACACCATGCTGTCCTCCTTTAGGCAATGCAATCATTTTCATGAACGGTACATTTATTGCAATTAGATGCTCTTCTAACGTATTCAAACAAGCTAATTCCTCTGGGATGTCCATCAGGTTTAAATTATTCACATTAGCTTCAGCAGGGACTTTATTAACTAGTAATTTCCTGTGACAGGTATAACATATCCATAAACATGATCTGCTAGATTCTGCAATCATACACTTGGATTCACAATGATCACTACAAGTATGTAGATATTTGTCACTAATTGACGTCTGATCTTTGTATTTGTACAGGTTACACTGTATAACTTGCTTTTGAAACAGCAGTTTATGACAGCAACCACAGACATACTCAGGACCTTTAGCTATGCTTTCTTTGAATTTCTTTGTGACAAAACAAATTTTACGTCTTTTCTCATTGTTAATCGCAACACGTTTGTAATTCCTCTTTGCCATAGTTTTACGATATTTACTATTTATTTTATACTTCCTTTTTCCATACTTTATTAAATTTGCCCTGTAAGATGTCACACATCGGTATTTCCTTTTAATACATGCAATGAGCTTTCTTCTATATGAAGCATTGCCATGATATTTACATTTAGCTCTATTAATTTTCTTCTGTATATAAGCAACATCTTCATCATACTTTGTTTTCAAATTGGTTTTCAGCTTCTCTCTATATGCCATATCTTCATGGTACTTTCTTTTCCCCTCAGTGATTAGCTTCTCTCTGTATTCAGGATTATTGTAATACTTTGTTTTTCTCTCATTGATTACCTTGATTCTGTATTCAGCATTATCACAATATTTGCTTTTCAACATGATCAACTTCACTCTGTACTCAGGATTCTGGCTATACTTTGTTTTCCCCTTAGTGATTAACTCCTCTCTGAACCCAGGATTCTGAGAATACTTTCTTTTCCCCTTAGTGATCAGCTTCTCTCTGTACCCAGGATTCTGGCAATACTTGGCTTTCCCCTTGCTGATTTTCTTCTCTCTATATTCAGGATTTTCATGGTAATTTCTTTTCCCACTATTTTTTTTCTTTTCTTTGTATTCTTGATTGTTACAATATTTTTCTTTTTTATTGTTTAAAATACCTTCTTTATGCATTTCATTGTTATAGTTTCTTTTTTCAGCCTTTAATCGCTCCGTTTTAAAGTCCATGTCACTATTGTACTTTATTTTTAGCAATTCCTTCTTCTCTGCATTCTTTTGGTAGTTCTTCTGCTTATACATCTTTTTACTTTGCTTTTGCTCTTCACATTCTTTTCACCTTTCACCCTTTCTGCATACCTTTCCTTATCTTTTTCTCTTTTCCTTCTTTGTTGTAATTTTTTATTTGCTCGCTTACGTCTTTTACACTTTGAATTCTTTTCTGATTTACCGGAGGTACCATTTTTCACACATTCTGCTCCTTTATTACTTGTTACTTTTTGTTGTCCATTATCACATTGCCTTCTTGATTCAGTCGATTCATGAACTGACAACACAACATCATAGTGAATTCCATGCCTATGGTACAAGTATATTGCCTCATCTAATGTTGCAGCCTCTCTCTCAAAGATGCTTGCAGAGAAAACATACCACTTATTTACATCTTCAAATGTATATATGTCTGTATGCAGCATGTGTGCCATCGCCATGATTTCAACCTCTGTAGCCCACACTCCAGAGTCAAACATTCTTTGCCGCGTGACATATTCTTCCACATTAACAAATCCTTGTCGCAGAAAACCATTGAATTTATCTCCATTTTTTAACAAGTGATTGACAGTAGCCATTCTTAACTGCAAATGATTATCTTCAGATCCTGACACAGCAAATGATATAGCCCTGAAAAAGCAGTTACCATCTCCTTTAATTTTCTTCACTGAATCAGGTCGTCCCATCTCTTCACATGTATCTGAAACCTCATTACAGTCCAGAGATACTTGGCCTATTCTATGTTCTCTACATACTGCCTGCTTCCTATTATAAGTCAGGGGAACAAATTTAAACCTTTGCATCTGGACCATTTCCATAATTTCAACATCACTGTTGTCATTGACTTTAGTACTGCGACTCGTTTCACTGCAACTATGTTTGTTGCCTTCCTTCAAATTATTTGATAGATCCGTACATGTCATTGACAAGCCACTATCAGAAGCAACAACATCTACTATAGACCCAGAGTTTCCTTCATCCACTTTTGCTTTATTGCGATCACTCCTTGCCAGTACTGAATCATCGTTGTCCTCTGTACATAAACATGCATCAGCATCATGCCTTTCCTCATCATCTAACCACACAGATACACCTGTAATTTCAAACTGCTCATTATTAGACAAAGACATCGATCTTGCCAAATCAGTACAATACCTGTGTACATCTTGCCATGTAGCCACAGGCTTCAACAAACTTCGTCCTTCACTGACCTGGCAACCTTGCTGATTTCTAGAGTGAGAATCAAAGATATAATACATCCCATCTTGAGCAATTACTACAAATGTATTTTCACGAAAAGTTACAAAACATGCATAGTATTGCTGAAGAGTCTGTTCTAAGGCACGATTCAATGCAATCATGTGAAATTCAGGTAAACTACACTCTTCACCAAATGCACCACACACAGGATCATGAAAAGTCGTACTGAAATGATGATTCAACAGATCTAACTCATTTGGCAGTTGATCAATAAATAATTATGATTTACTGTAGAGCTTTGAGATAAATTACTATATAACTCATTTCCAATATTCAATGTAGCATCCACATCAACAGAAGCCCAGTCTTTTAATTTCTTTGTCTTACTCAACAAAACACAAGACAATCCATTTGCTGTGCATTGCTTTCCTGCGTGATACCCAAACTTATGATGACCTTGATGAAAAGTACCCTGTACAATGAAGTCTTGCAAATTCACATTGCTTTTATTAATTTCATTATCTTCTTTACTCTTTACAGGTACAGGCAATTCCTCTCGTTTCCTTCTCATTGATTCATAACCTCTTTCTAACAAGTTTCTACTTGTGTTTTTTTCCTTTGACATAATTTTCCTGTTCCCTTGAACTTTCATTTCACAACTTTCAGTAATCGCTGATCGTTTTCTCTTTCTATTTTTCAGTCCCTGTGACCTATTTTGTGACTCTGCACTATGACTACCATCAACGTTGTTTAACTTAGAGCTACCTTTATTATTTCCCTTTCCAACAGTACTTGCTGTGTCATTTTCATTGTCTTGTGCATTACTTTCTTCAGTACTTCTGCCCTTTTTACTCCTCAAAGAATAACCCCCTGTCTGCTTTTGTAACAATATTTTTTGACATTCAACTCTTTCTTCAAATACATAAGTTATTTCACAGTCAATGTCTCGTATGCGACTCATATGGTCACATGTATTCTTAAGTTTCTCATTTTCACTTTCTTCTTGCTTCCTTGTGTCTGGTCTGAACTTTTTTCTCTTTCTTCTTCTACATTCTAACATTTTTTTGGCAACTTTGTCAACACATTTAGAATCTTTTTCTCTGAGTTTGTCAGAAGTCTCTTCCACAGACTGTTCCATCTTGTTTTCTTGAAAGCCATCCATCAATGTTTGCTCATACATTGTCACATCTACAGCAATGTCAAGATAGTCATGTAAAGATTTACAATAGTTACTTCCTCGGCATTTAAGGCACACCCATACTATCGATTTCTTTGCCAAAACGTCATTTGCAATACTATTTGTAAATCCCATGCAATCAACATGATACCACAATCCACAGTTACACAGTACTTTCGGTTGAAATTTGTTAATCACTTTATCACACATCCAACAATCTACATTAAAAGTGGCTTTACATTTTATTTCTACCATGTTTGTTCTGGCTCTCTCAGAATTCCTGTTTCTTCTTTCATCTTGATCATTTCTTTGTCTCTTCATATGATTTTTCAACACTTGCTTTTTACAGCCCACCTTCTTTTGTACAGCAACCATGCTCTCCGTTTTTATATTTCTCTTGTCCTGCAAGCCTTTCATGTTCTTCACAACTGTACTCAAACTCCTATTTGTATTACGCCAGATATTCTTCTGCCTTATCTCATGTAACCTTTTATCCTCTTTTGTCTTACGACACTCAACTACCTTTCCTCCTTTCCAGATGTTATGATTCTGCCTGAACACTTGTTTTCTCACTTTTCTCTTGCGGTGTCGTGATGGCCTCTTTCTGCCATTTCCTTCCCAAATCTCTTCTACATAATCCAAGAGACGACCACTGCCACAGTGCTTTCTCCAACTGTACTGTTTAAGCCATTGTATACCATGCAAGTTACTAACTAGAGACAATCGCTTCTTCCTGCCCCTCTCTCAGAATACTCACTTTCTTCTGTCTATCCTGATGTATCTTTCTTGCATATTCTTCCTGTGCCCTCTTCAATTGCATCTTCTTCACTTTTACAATCTGTAAGTAGTAACATTTCATCAGCTGAGTTTCATCACAATTCACGCTGATTTTTTCAACCTCGTTTGTTCTCAAGCTGGTTTGTACAACATGATTTCTCCTTGATTTGCTTTGATCTCCACAAGTTAAATCTCTTGATTTGATTACATTTCCACAAAAATCTCTTGAATTGGTTTTATCTCCACAAAAATCTCTCGATATTGTGGTATTATCTCCAGAAAAACCATTTGGTAATGTACCCTGAACACAGGTTGCCCGATATCCAGGAAAATCTCTTGCTCCAGTAGTACACTGAACACAGGTTGCCCCATGTCCAGGAAAATCTCTCGGTAATGAACCCTGAACACAGGTTGCCCCGTGTCCAGGAAAATCTCTCGGTAATGAACCCTGAACACAGGTTGCCCCGTGTCCAGGAAAATCTCTCGGTAATGAACCCTGAACACAGGTTGCCCCGTGTCCAGGAAAATCTCTCGGTAATGAACCCTGAACACAGGTTGCCCCGTGTCCAGGAAAATCTCTCGGTAATGAACCCTGAACACAGGTTGCCCCGTGTCCAGGAAAATCTCTCGGTAATGAACCCTAAACACAGGTTGCCCCGTGTCCAGGAAAATCTCTCGGTAATGAACCCTGAACACAGGTTGCCCCGTGTCCAGGAAAATCTCCCGGTATAGCCTTCATTGCACAGGTTGCCCCGTGCTCAGGGTTATCTGCAGACTTCATCACAAGTGACATCAGTATCCTGCAATGAAAGGGAAACACACTCAGCATAACATTGCCAAAATGTATCTTTTTCTCGATACTCACAAAAAAAAATGCCCATATTCTTCTTTATTGCTTTTGACATTTAATAGCAGACTAGTGAACAATCCATAAAACATCCTCTCAAAATCTTTATTTCAGTCTATTCAAATCATATCCAGGGGTGTGAAATCTGCTGAGGTTAAAAAAGGCAACAACACCATTCAACAGCAACTTAAAACAGTTGCCAACAAGTTCCTCAATGCGGTTGAACTCTCTGCACAGGAAGCTGCCTACATATTACCTGGACTACCCATGAGGAAAGCATCTAGGACATTTATGTTTCTGAACACAAAATCACCGGAGCAAAGAATATTCCTCTTAAAGCCACACAACATCCTTGATGCCATGAAAGATGATGATGACGATGTTTTTGTCTCTAACATTCTTTCACGATATCAAAAGCGACCAGCATCTTTAGAGAATGTCTCTCTGGCAGAATATGCAGCATGGTACAATGAAGGCACATTTCGTCGCAAGAGAACACAAACCAAGTCAAGTGATGGTTTCCTACTAGAGGAAAATGATGCTGATGATGAATCAGACATCCAGCCTACTTCAGTCCTACACGATGATAGTCCAAATATACACCCCACTAAGAACAAAGAACCAGCTCGGCGAAAGGTAAGTCACATCATTATTTATATTTCACATCAAAATGTACATTTTCTCGCTTTCATTCAAACTCTATTCAACTGCAGAATCAATGTTTCTTTCTCTATTACAACTCTGTAACACACAAAACACGTCTACAAACAAGAAAGCACCTCCCCCAAAATGATGACAACTTATACATATAAACCTTTCTCTTTCTCATCTACAGGTTCCTCGTATTCTTCGCACATGCCATTTTGATAAAACCAGCCAACCGGAAAACTACTTCAGGGAACTCATCCTGTAGACACATTGGAGATGTGAAGACTCACTGCTTCAGCATGCACATTCATATGAAGAAAGATACAAACGGGTACTGGTATTTCCCTACGTTCTTCATTACAAAAAATACACAAGTACAACTTTCAATTTACATTTACTACAAAATATCTCCATATCTCATTCCATCATTTCTTTTGTTTCTTCTTTATTGATGAAGTTCATCACCAGAATCAACCTTACGCAAGCCATGTTGATGAAGCTGTCTCACAACTGCAACAAGATGAAACACCAGCAGCTTGGGATCACATCGCTCCTGTCACACAACACCAAGAGCTTCAAGATATACATGATGAACAACCAACCATCACAAACCCTCCTATGCAATACGATATAGGACAAGATCTAGGACTGCCCATCCATCAAGAAGAACCTTGCCAACAACAGCATGAATTGCCAGATGTTGAATACCGCCAAAAAATGAGAATGCTCAACAAAAGCCAGCTGGACTTTCTCTACAACATCTTACACAACACTAAGACCTCCACAACTCCACTCTACTATTTCTTGACATATGGTGCAGGAGTTGGCAAAACATTTCTACTAAATATGTTATATCAGACCCTTATCAAATACCTCAACAAGGTTCCTGGAATTGACCCTGCTCTCCCTCGGATCTTACTACTGGCTCCAACTGGAAAAGCTGCATATCTCCTCAGAGGAAACACAGTTCACTCAGCTCTCAAAGTCCCTGCCAACCAGTCCTTGACATTTAAGCCCCTTGATTCAGATAGACTGAACACCTTGCGTACCCAACTCGCTCATACATCATTCATTTTCATTGATGAGGTTTCTATGGTTGGCACATCTATGCTTAACTTCATACACAACAGACTGCAAGAGATCAGCTTGAGCCCCAAACCATTTGGAGGATTCTCCATCACTGCCTGTGGTGATCTCTTTCAACTGAAGCCAGTTTGTGACTCATAATTATTCCCAATAGTCCCCATGCATATGGTCCTCTTGCCAATAATTTGTGGAAAGACCTCTTCCAAATCTATGTGTGAACTAACACAAATCATGAGACAGGACAACAGGTCTTTCGCTGAACTACTTAATAGGATGACAGAAGGTCATTTAACAACAGATGACATCACTACACTCAAAGCTAGGATCATTCAGAAGACATCTCCACAGTATCCTACTCTTGCACTGCACCTATTCCTTACCAACAAACAACTAGAGCAACACAACACGGAGGCTTTTCTGGCGTGCACCCACACAAAGTCTGAAGTACATGCCAAAGACAATGTCATCGGTGATATGACACCAGAATTGCGGAACAGTATTCTCAAGAAAATTCCTTCTGCCCCCGCAAAACCATGCAGCTTTTTCCTCGGCTTCAGCTTGCAATTGGACTGCGCTATGAAATCTGTATCAATTACAGAACAGAAGATGGCTTAACTAATGGGGCAGGCTGCATTCTTGAAGGTTTCAACTCCAACCATGTACAACCTACATGACATCTATGGGTATCTTTTCCTGATGCCACTATTGGGCAACTGACTCGCCAAGAAAGCAAACGACTGTACACACAAAGCATTCCAGTACATTGGGTACCTGTATTTCCAATATCTAGCCAATTTCCTGTTGGTAAATGTGCCCAAGTACTTCGCACTCAGTTTCCAATTCGACCATCATCAGCAAAATCTGTACACAGATCACAGGGAGATACGATTCCACCCCTTGTTGTCGACTTCACTGGACGTGCACAACCCCCATCCATTATGTAGCATGTAGCAGAGTGAAATCTTTGGACGGCTTGCATCTACTTAACTTTGACCCAAAGAAAGTTTCTGTTAGCACAAATGGTGCCAAATGTCGACTCTCGTTTCTCTCAAGCTGATTTACTTCATACTGCAGAAACCAGATTTTGTGGCACAGACACACAACATGCAACTACACTATCCAGCTTCCGACCACCTTACAGACTCGATGACATCATGCAATCCACCAGACCATTCCATGGACTAGCCGTATAGCCTCAAACCATATTCACTCCAAGATCACAACCTACTCCACCAACATAGAGGCCATTACCACAACTGTTGCACTAACTGACTCAACTGTAAATATTGTGGGCCTCTACCCCCCGCCAAAACTACCTGTGAAAAGACTCATTCCGTGTCTACAATCTATAATGGATAGCCACAACCTATCAGCACATCCCTCTTTATGGCTGGGTGACTTCAATGTCAATCTTTTGTCTACACAATCAGCATCAACTCAGCTTCTCACTTTCTTTCAAGACCACGGCTACCACTAACTCATCACCAACTCTACCACAGATCTTAATACAACCATTGACCATATCTACTCCAATACAGCAGTCACTGCTGTTGGTGTCCATGAACTATATTTCTCGTATCACAAAGCGTTGTGGTGTATTCTACAACCATCCTGAATTCCTACAACTCCTACAGTACGTTTCTCTTTGCTTTCTATGATACTAATTGAAATGCCTACGAATAGTAAACACGTCGCCTCATTTCCATTTTATTTTACAATACCACTGTTCATTTTTAAATACATTCGCATTGCAAACTGCATTCCAACGGTCAAGGTTATTGGTCAATGTCCTTGTACTTCAAGTTACCAGTTCTTATCCCACTATTTCTAATTTGTTCCCATTTCAACAAACTCCGGCTGAGGGGTTTCAACAGCAACGCTGTTATTTTTACCCTTGTCACTATCTGATGGGTCGTCATCACAAGATGAACTGGACTCGCTCTGTTCTTCCCCGCTGGAAGTGTCTGCTTCCCTGGTTGGTGGCTGTGGACTTGTATTGTTCCCTCCAGGCTGCTGCTCCGAAGGGTTGCTTTGTGACAAGTGCTGGCCATCCAAACCTTGTGCTGCTGGTGCACCACTTGCCGGGGACTGGGCGACTGGTACACTACTGAACAAACGAGCTGTGGGTAAAGACTGAACTAATATGGTGTTAGGAATGAAAGCAGGAAATGTTAGGATTTAAGGCATGTGGCAATGAATTTGGTACACTGACGCTTGCCACCCCGTGAGAAACGCGACTCACAGAGGGGGCTGTCACGCTGAACAACCGCATCGGCAGCACGGACGCAGGCATGTCGGCACAATGATTGACTGAGGCAACAGTACCAGTGGGCAAACACACTCTAGGCTTAGAGATACTCGCCCCGTTATTCACCAATGCTTGAGTTGCGTCTGCCACTGACCCCTCCCTAACCGGCAAATACTATGTGATTCTACAAAGTCCAACTGTTCTTCTTCTGAAGCAAGTTCATTTTTAAGTCTTTGCATCTCAACTTGAATCTCGGCCCGTCTCAAGTCAGAGTCGATCTGGATTCTCCGCTGAGTTGCCTCGAATTCCACTCGTACTTTTTTTCCTCCTCTGCCCTTCTCCTGAGCTCCTCCAGTCGTGTTCTGGCCTCACGTTCTGCAATACGTTTACTGATTGCGGGCCTCGTTGATCTGGCTGAAGAGATTCTACTGACGACTGAGGGTGGTCTGTCAGGATCCTTAGGTCCTGGGGCTGGGGCTGTGATTCCTGCTGCAAACTTGGCGGTAAGGTTACCAGGTAGTCGTGGCTGAGATGAGACGGATTTCATCGTTGACGGGAAGGTCGGGTGTCGGCTTGAGGTTCCTCGGGGTTGACTGGTGTTGAATCAGACATTGTGATCAATGATTTACTGGTTAATCATCCGGTTCGAAGGACCAATTTCTGTAGACTGTTATTCTAACTTTATTCGGTGGCTCAAAATTACTGTTTTATTCTCCTCAAGTTCAATTATAACCAATGTTTTCACTGGAGCATTACACTTTTACAATTACGCAACTGTCAACACCTGTAGACCATCACAGTTGACCGGTGCGAGAATAAACAGGTGGTCAATGTGAGCAAGTTTCCCTCCCTTTTGTCCCTCCCTTTCGTTGAATGAGCTATAGTAAAGAGAGAAATGCAATAGAGGATATTGAATAATATGCACATGGTCATATAATAGTCTTGATAGCATCCTAACCCACATTATGTAGCACCCTCACTTATGGTGAAAGGGCATAATTCAGAGGTCCCAATATCCCCCCCCCCCTAAATCCATCTACACCCCAAAGTCACATCCCTCGGAGAAATAATGATAAGAATGAATGATCACTTACCCCACCGATTATCTCTGACTCCTAAAAGAGTGTGAAAATGACCTTTTTTTGCACCCTGGGAATTATTCAGCTTTCTGGCAAGTTTGTAGCGGGAAAACGCACGCCCTGAAGCGTGGCGTAGACTAGACATCAGTGATGGGACGGGCCACGGCCGCTTTCGAGAGGACAGAGGATCTTGAATTTGTCACTATCAATGCATCAGGACAAGTCATTTTGAAACAAAAAAAAGGACTTTTTTTTTGCTTATAAGGCGTCAACAAGCATTGCCGTGACATGTAAAAATTCACTAAGTTGGCCACACATTCGCCTTCAAATCTCTCTCACAAATATATTCAACATATTCCTTACACAGTCACTGACAGTTCCCACATGAAAGTGTACTCTTAGTGAGGTCAAAGGTAAGCAAAGAATTTTTTTTTCTGTTATGAAAGTAGCGTCATTCCCCGTCAGGATGCAACATTCTTTCCCCGGAAATAATTCTCCTTTTTTCTGATTGATTTTTTTTTAAATTTTCTTGTCTTAAAAAGCATTTTTAAGGCCTAGTAGTATTAAGCCAATGTTTTCTTTTCCCATTGATGGTTTGACGTTCATGGCGTTTGTAGTATTTTTGTTCAGAAGGATTAAACACAGAACTTGTCATGAATATATTAAACAATTAGTGAACAGTGCTTGCAAAACGTCTTTTTAGAATGTTTTGCAGACAGTGTCATGCCAAATTGTGTGAACTCATTCGCTCACTTGCATCACTCGGATTGGTCAATCAACCAAATGACGTAAGGCCAAATAAGAAAAATTAAGTATGTTTAGCGGCCCCTTCCCTTCTTTTGTTTTAATTAATTAAAGAAAACACCCAAAATGTTAAATTTTAAACAGTGATATCATGTGGGCCTGTTTGTTTGTTGCATCTAGCCCATATAAAGCTGGCATGTCATTTCCCGAGTCCAAGTGGCGGTCAATCAAAAAATAAAGATGCTGGTGGCCATCTTGGAAAATAGCCGGTTTGGGTGGCTATTTTGAAAAAAAGGGCTCCTTTTTTTTCAAAAAAGGCAGGACGCTGAACGTGGTGGCAGCCATCTTGGAAAACCGTAAATGATAGAGTATAAATAGTAGTTACAAAACATATCCTGCCTCATTAAAATGACATGACATTTAATTTTTGTTTTGCCTCCAGCATTTTGGTTATTGTAAAAATGTTGCTTTATACATACTTACAAAGTAAGACATTTATTTAAATTGAGATAAGGAGAAAGGGGGAGGAGGTATGATATTCGAATAATTTGCTCAGGTTGTAGGTTTTCTTTTAATGACATACATATGTACATACAAACATTACCGTACTTGTGAATGTGTGCATACTGTGCAGACATAGTTTGGCAGCGAGATTTCTCATTTCAAATTATGCCTCGGAGGGCTTTAGCAGATACGGAAACATTTAGTTCATGTTCACATCCAAAAATTTTCAAAAAAAATGTGAATTATGTACATTCCTAGTCTGTGTTCAACTTTATCAAAATGTGGAAAGAACAGAGAGTCCTGTAAATTGAAAATGAGGGTTTTAGCACTGGGTTTCATAATGTTATGCAAATACAATGGGTTGGGCTCCATTTGATTGCGTTCTAAGTTCTGTAACAATTTGAATGAGGCCTATGGAACTACATGTAGCGGGATATATAGTATATTTGGGCAAATGGTAAGTGGTAGATTATTCTGGATATAGATTAACCAAAAAAAGGGGGAAAGTTTCCAATTGTTGACTTTTTTTTCTTTCAGGCCTTTCTCATGTCCGTGTTGATCACCCATCTGGCCACCTTGATGTCCATGCTGATCGCCCATCTGTCCCTGCTGGCCACCATGATTTTATCTCCCGGTAGTCCCTGCTGGCCACCATGATGTCCGTGCTGATCAACCGGTAGTCCCTGCTGGCCACCATGATATCCGTGCTGATCGCCCGGTAGTCCCTGCTGGCCACCCTGATCTCGGTGCTGATCGCCCGGTAGTCCCTGCTGGCCACCATGATGTCCGTGCTGATCGCCCGGTAGTCCCTGCTGGCAATCATGATATCCGTGCTGATCGCCCGGTAGTCCCTACTGGCCACCTTGATGTCCGTGCTGATCGCCCGGTACTCCCAGCTGGCCACCATGATATCCGTGCTGATCGCCCGTTAGTCCCTGCTGGCCACATGATCTCTGTGCTGATCGCTCGGTAGTCCCTGCTGGCCACCTAGATGTCCATGCTGATCGCCAGGTAGTCCCTGCTGGCCACCATGATGTCCGTGCTGATCGCCCGTTAGTCCCTGCTGGCCACCATATCCGTGCTGGTCGCCCGGTAGTCCCTGCTGGCCACCATGATGTCCGTGCTTACCGCCCGGTAGTCCCTGCTGGCCACCATGATATCCGTGCTGATCGCCCGGTAGTCCCTGCTGGCCACCATGATCTCGATGCTGATCGCCCGGTAGTCCCTGCTGGCCACCTAGATGTCCGTGCTGATCGCCAGGTAGTCCCTGCTGGCCACCATGATGTCTGTGCTGATCGCCTGGTAGTCCCTGCTGGCCACCATGATATCCGTGCTGGTCCCCCATCTGTCCCTGCTGGCCACCTTGATGTCTCTGCTGATCTTGGTGCTGATCGCCCGGTAGTCCCTGCGGGCCACCATGATGTCTATGCTGATCGCCCGGTAGTCCCTGCTGGCCACCTAGATGTCCGTGCTGATCACCCGCTACTCCCTGTCGCTGGCCAAAATGATGTCCATACTGATCGCAAGTCTGCTTCTGTTGGTCACCTTCATGTCCATGCAGATTGCCCGGTAGCCCCTGCTGACCACCTTGATGTCTGTGCTAGCCACCTTGATGTCCGTGCTGATTGCCCGGTAGTCCCTGTATCTGAAGTTGCTTTTGGCCAACAAGGTCTGCCTATCAGTTGCTCTGATGTCATTGAGATGTCCTTGGATCATTTGCAGAAAGCAGATGATATAAATGCTCTTTTCTCAGGTAAATAAGCGACAATGTCATGAAGTATAGTAAGCGATAAAGTGCTTTCTTATATCATTGGCATGCTAAATATAATTTTTATCAAAACACAATTGCAAAATTCTTTGAAACGAATGCTTTCTTTATTGTCCTAATTTAAAAGGAAACAAATCATTGAAAGGGAATCACTGATAAGGCATTGATTCACAGTGGAAAACTTCGAGATGCTTGTGGCATCCACAGACATACCAGTCCTTTTCTATAGTTGTGCGCGTGCTCAGAACTACATTGTACACCCACATGCTCAGAGACATGCCCGCATGTCAAGAACTGACAAAAATGACTGGCATGTCTTCTGCCACCAGCATCTGAACAGTTTCTTATTAATTTAGCAGGATCGTATTTTGGCATTATCACTACTATTTTCTTTTAAAATCAGAGCAAATGGAACATGTCTGAAACTGAACTTTGTACGTTTGTGTTTTGTGTTATGGTTTTCTAGCCAGACCTCTCTCACCTTCATCGGTGGAAGACGTGGATAAAGAGAGCCTACCAGATAGTATAGGTAAGTTACAAATGCACCCCTCCCAATACATTTTAACCTTGATACAGGTTTGGATTCAATCTAATTGTAACTTTGAATATCGCAGATTTCTTTATGTGAATTTCAGTGAGTTAGCTAGGGAAATAATCAATACATCTTGTTTGAAAATTCTAGAACATCTGTTTGGTTTAACCATTGTTAACGTGTAGTCCAATAACTGACTAGTTTATAGTTTCTGAGAGTTTCCCTTGTTGGTTTGACACAAATTTATTAATTTTAACACAACTCTATTTATTTAGGGGAGTATTTTAATGCAGTGAATTAGTAGTATTATTAGTGTTTTCCATGTACAAAGGTTTGATCGTTGTATTTTATCGGCAAATACCTTTTTATTCCTGTTTTTATCTAGTACGTTTGCTAGAGTGTTGTTAATCGCTTTTTAAATTTTAGATTGTAGGCCCCCCATGTAGCTTTTGAATGGTTTTTGTATTGTCTTAAGGTTCTATTTGATGTAGTTTTTTAACTTACATAACACAGTTTGTATGTTTATTCTTTGTTTAAGCGCCTTGAGGTGGATCTTTCTGCAATTGTGTGCGCTTTATAAATTTCTCTATTACTATTATTATTATTTGACATTTCTATCTTTCTTGGTTGATTATATAGACAATTCACCAGCTGCAACATATCTTGACACCTTGCTTCAGATGTTGAACGAAAACATCAGCAATGGTAAGATTAAATCTATCAAATTGTTACTAGGCAGCTATTAGCATTCAACGTGTATGTGCAGTACCCTTACGAAAATGTCCTGTGGTTTTACCACAAAAAATACCACAGGACCTTACCACAGAAAGTGTCCTGTGGTTTTTTTGAGGACATTACCACACATACCACAGGAAAATTACCACAGGTACCACAGGCATGTTACCACAGGAATTTAACCACAGGTACCACAGGCACATTACCACAGGAATATTACCACAGGTACCACAGGCATGTTACCACATGAATTTTACCACAGGTACCACAGGCACATTACCACAGGAATATTACCACATGTACCACAAGCACGTTACTACATGAATATTAGCACAGGTACCACAGGCATGTTACCACAGGAATATTACCACAGGACAGGCGCACGTTACCACAGGAATATTACCACAGGTACCACAGGAATATTACCACAGGCATATTACCACAGGCATATTACCACAGGAACATTTCCACAGGTACCAGGTGCCTGTTAACAATGAGGCCTACCACAGCACTGGAACCTTAATTACCACGGGTACAACTGAAATGTTACCACAGGAACGTACCACAGGAACATTACCACAGGAACATTACCACAGAAACTGTACCTCAGGTACCACACGAACTTTACCACAGGCTTGTCACCACAGGAACATATTGCCTGTTGTACAATGTACATGTGGTATTGTTCCATGTGGTGTCTGGTACCTGTGGTAACGCTCATGTGGTAAACCTGTATTTGTTCATCTATTATATGAACCTTGGTTCAAAGTTCTATGTGGAAATGCTGCACTATTTTAATGAAAATGTCAGTGGACTAATTTAAACTAAATAAAAATATGAAAACATGTACATCCTATTACTGTCAGAGTATAAAACTAAATACAAAAAGCTTTCTTATAAATCTAACCCCATGCAAATGCCCAACCTGCATGGTGGAATATATCGTAATACTTGTTTTAAAAAAATACATGTACATACTAAAACTGTCAGTGGATAAAACTAAATAAAAGTAACTTTGTTATAAATGTAACCCTAATGCAAATACTATGGAGGACGAAAAGTGGCCATCTGCTTTTCTGCTATCAGAGTAGCAGAAAAGCAGATTTTCCTTGTTGTAACATGCATTTTTCACTTTTCTACCTTTCTGCTACCTGAAATGCAGATTGAACATTTTCTGAAAATGCATTTTTCTACCTTTTTGCTTTTCTGCTACCAGAAAAGCAGATTTTTTTTCTGCTACCAGAAAAGCAGATTTTACTTTTCCTCCGAATGCTGGCGGCCGAAAAGTGGCCATCTGCTTTTCTCCATTCTGAAAAGCAAAAAAATGGATTGAACATTTAGGCAACAACTGTGCGTTCTACTTTTCTGCTTTTTTGGATACCGGAAAAGCAGATTTTACTTAGGTGGCCGAAATGTGGCCATCTGCTTTTTGCCTTTCAGAAAAGCAGAAAAGTGAATCGAACGTTGTTACAAGGTGCATTCTTGTTTTCTGCTTTTTGGATACCGGAAAAGCAGATTTTGCTTAAGGTGGCCGAAAAGTGGCCATCAGCTTTTCGGCCTTAAAACACCAGGAACGTTTTGGTTCCTATTTTTGCCTTTCTGGTGGATTCCACCCTAATATTTTGTAAAGATTCCAATGTTTCCCTGGAAGTGTATCAGGATGCGTGTTAGCTGTAAACCCCGCCGGTTTTCTTTTGAGATGCCGCCTTAACGGCCTCACATTTTCGACGCCATGCGATTGGTCCACGATGGGTGCTTGATATGATTCCCATCAGTAGACGCAAATGTGTCGTTTCTCATTGGTTTAATTTGGTCGCTGCTTGCAAGGTAGCCACGCCCCTTATACAGGCATAATGACTGTTTTGTAATGAAAGATTTATGTCAGGGGATCCCTATTCGACAAACACTGCTTTTGGGGGATGTATATTCAATTTTAATAAGGAATGTACAAACTATGTATTTATACGAGATAATGTTGTGAAAAAATAAAGAATGAATGAAAAGATTCCGATGTTTCCCTGGAAGTCTATTGGAAGGTATAGCTGTAAAATCCACTGGTTGATTTCCTTTGTGACGCCACCTCCACAACGTATTCGAGTGGTTCAATTTGGCCGATCGCCGATTGCAACTTAGCCACACCCCGTCGATTCATATGAAGCCCCACCCACTGCGTCATAACGCTTCGTCCAAATACAGACATTGCTCGCGCCTGCACACACACGTAAATAACTGACTTTGCACCAAGTGAACGGCGTCACATGAATATCCGACTCATGGGAAAATCCACCCCCTCTTCTCTTTTATTGGTAAAATCCTCTCACGTGACAAGTCATTGCATGTTCTTTACAGAGAAGAGTATTGTGAATAATAATCACTTCGCGTGCGCAATAAATGCAAGGAGCCTGATTTTCACGGAGTCGAATTTCCCCGCGACACCGGCTCTTATTAGTAGCGTTACTGATTTTGTGTTCTGCAGGGGGCTAGAAATCAAACCTAGGACTTCTGAAAATATTCGGACTTATTTTTGGTTTCCTTAAAAAAAAGATCCTCCGAAGCCACGAATCAAAAAGAGGAAAATTCCTTCCCTATGAAATTTGGACCCCACTTCCCTTAATTAAAGAAAACTCCAAAGGTACAAATAAAAAAAGATTAAATTTGATACGCAATTTGATGTCCAAAAAAAGATTCCATATGCTAGTCAGCTGCGGCGAATTACTATTTCGCCGCGGCGAATTATTATCTCGCCGCGGCGGGTTACTATCTCGCCACGGCGAAATACTATCTTGCCGCGGCGAATTACCATCTCTCCGCGGCGAGTTACTATCTCGCTCAATGATTTACTATCTCGCCGCGGCGACATACTATTTTGCATCGGCGAGCGTCATGCACGACGAATAGCGATACTCCTTGGGTCCTATGGAACGCCAAAGAGGCATTTAATCTGATCAACGAATCGGCGATGCACTTTATCGATAGGCAGTGGGGTTTTGCAATCGATGATTGACTGTCACAATCGGTGATGGATTTTTGCGAGTGGTGATGGATTTTTGCGATCTTTGATCAACATTGGCACCCTAATCACCCATACAGGGCTGGATTCTATAATAACTCCTCTAGTACGTCCGATAAATGAAATAAGTTATGTAATAATAAAGTTGTTCTTTCTTGTTAGTTAAGAATAAATTATGAAAGAAAACGAAGTTCAGTGGGCGGCAACAGGTGATTTATCCACTTGCAATGCCAGGTCCATTAGCGTACGGGATGAGGCTGACCCAGCATGTTTTTTTTGCTCGGCAAAATCCGAGCTTGACCTCGGTGATAGGAGATGTAACACAAGCGTCTGCAACATATTAAACATATTCGGAATATAAAGTGTTTAACTACTTGTAAAATAACAACTTGTGAGGATTACTAAAAAAAAAAGATTGGTGAATTACCTTTAGAACGATTTTCCCCATGTGCGCCTTTCAGCTTAATCGGTGACCAGTATTGACGTTTCTGCATCGTGAAAGTTCATCAACGATTGCAAAGTTCATCACCAATCGCGAAAATCCATGACCGATTGCGATATTTCAACACCGATTTCAAAAGTCTATCACGCCCCGCCCCATAAAAAGTTCGCACGCCCAGTCGCCCCTCCCCTACCGAAAATTTGGCATCCGTAGAAAACACCTCAATATGAGTTACCATGACTACCTGGAAGAATATAGTCAATTTTTTTCCGGCGATTTTCTGCGATTTTTTTTTCGCGAGTGGCTGTTTATTACGGTCCCTTGCAAATTGAATAGTGGAAGTTAGTTATCCCGCGAGCGCGAGTGGAACACGGATTAATGTAGTGTATCTATAGTGGCCAGGCCGAGTGGTATGTCGGACACTAGACTAGGGCGGGTATTGGGTGGATATCCGGTGAAGGAACCCTGTCTCACGGCCTTTCAGCTCGGATGAAATTTTGGGGCGCCCCTCCTTTGTAACCTCAAGCACCCCCCCCCCCCCCCCCGCGGCGAGATAGGAGCTAATTTTTTCTTAATTTCTTTTGGCCCTTCTACGCTTCCGTAGCAACGGGACTCATTATGCACTAAATACGCGCTCACAGAAAACAACGCCCAAAAATCCGGACCCGTGCGCCCGCCGCCCCCCGTGACGCTCGGGACTTGGTTGGCAATGTTGTCTTTGCTGCAAAAGAAAGTTTACAATCTCCGGGACAATTATCTTTTCAATTTACCATGGTAAGGCCAAAAAAAAATTAGTAAGTCGGTCTCTGGTCAGCGCGCGCGTCGATTTTAATCATGCGCATCAATTTTTTTTTTCAAAAATGTTCCGCGGTTGCTCAAACAGCGCCCTCTATTGCCGCACCTCCTCAATTTGCTTTACCAAAGAGCACCAAGAAATGGGAAATTGCACCAAGGCAAATGATCGAAAGCACCAAGGCAAATTATGGAGGACACCAATGTTCATGAGGACACCAAAAAAGCAAAATAGTACCCCACCTTGTCTGTTCAATCCAAGCTTGAAGAAAAAAGAAAAAAAAGAAAAAAAGCCGCGTCCCCGCGTCAATTCCGGAACTTTGGTCTGACCAGAGACCGAATATTTTTGTTTTGCCTTATAGCCCAGTGATTTCTTGCCCTCTCGCCGCAGACCCTAAAGTGGTCGGCAACTTCTCTGGGACCAGCACATTCTCGCTTCTATGCGAAATAGCCATTGGGGAAGTTTGGAAAAAAAATCCCCCGACTGAGCGAGGTAGAGGCTACAAATAACGAATATTTTGATCTCCACCAATTTGTCTACAATTGGTCACAATTAATTGAATTAGAGGTCAAAGGACGTCTTCTTAAAAAAATCTGAGGGGGTCACAAATATTAATGAACTCGCGCGGATGAATTTCAAGCGATTTGGTGGTGACCTTTATGATCTGTGAAAGTACCGAAGTTATCAGTGACGTAAATGATTACCTCGTGAACCAACACACGCGTGTACTTTGCAATGCAGGGCGCCCTCCCGTTGTTTATAATCATGACGTCAGACGTATACAGTGTCATGTGAATTAACTTGCCACGATCTGAGCTGAGCTGACGATTGTACAACAGTCATGGAAGAATTTGGCCACGATATTCTACCCAGTGTCAGGGAGGCAATATTTCGTGGATCAACGTATGCAGACATCGCCACAGACTTGCAGCTTCGGTTTCCTAATTCTCGGGGGCTGTCTTCAAGAAGTGTACGACGGTTCTGTAAGCGACATAACCTCCGTCCCATAGACAACCACGAGTTAGACGACATAGTGGAACGCTCTGTCACAGAAGTATGTAGCCCCAATATTCTGATATTGTGGCCAATTTACTGGACTAGGCCCTATACCTCCGTAAACATAGGCCACATGGTGACCATGTACAAAAACACGAACTTTGTCTTTTTGATTTTCACAAATGATTTAGGCTTAGTTTGTAGTTTATTTTTGCTTTAGAAAGCATAGCCTACTCACACTCTTTATACTTTATAGGCTTAGTATCAGAAAGTGCTGCCATTTCATCAGAATCAGATGTCTAACGTGTCTAATTTTTGTGCACAAGTTGGTTTGAGTTGGACAGTGCAGCACTGCGGCCTCTATAGGTAACACTGAACATGATATTTTAACGCTCAGTGAAATTGAAAGCTGCCGTCGCTTTTGAGATTGAGTGCAGCATACATGTAGCTCTACTGAGTGGAGCGTTGAACTACGGTACCCTCCGTACAAACGCTTCAACGATTTGGCATACTTTGGTGACGGCGTCACAGTAGCAGCATAGTGTACATACAGACGCAAGGACAAAAAGACCCAAAAAACCGTTAAAGAGAATACAAATGAGAGAGACATTTACCCTGGATTTATCTACACATTCATGACATTCCATCAGACCCCTTACAAAGTTACAGCCTTATGTTCCCAAACAGCGAAAAGGAAAGATTTCCACACAAGAAGTTCACTAATTTTCCTCTGTATTGGCTAACAAGCCCCCAGATAGCAATTTCATGTCATCAAAGTTAATTTGAGCAGTGAGAAAATACAAGCATTTTCTTAGAAAACACTTACAATTTTCAGTCCACTCTCATAGGGTTTGTTCACAGAGTGTTGAGTGAACTTCTTATATGGAAATCTTTCTGCTCAGACCTTGCACCGACTTGCCAAAGGAGGGCGTCTGACATGACGTCACCGTCGTCGCTGGATCGAAGAAAAACAAGTTGCGTTTAATCAACGACTGTTTCATGTAGTCATATATGTCCCGTGCCAAAAGCCCACACTGTCAGACGGCGCGGGGCACATATGACTACATAAAACAGTCGTTGAGTGAGCACAACTTGTTTTCTTCAATGGTGACGTCACACACGCGCACGATGAATTCAGTCATGTCAGTGAAATGGACTGTACAACTCAGCAGACACATTTAATTGTGAGCAGTAAGTTCATACTATTTTGTTCTTTTTTCAAAATTACCGGTTGTTTGGAACAATTTAAGGGGTCTTATGGAATGTCATGAATGTGTGGATCTATCCAGGGTTACTGTCTTTCTCATTTGTATTTTCTTTATCATTTTTTTGGAGCCTTTTGTCCTCGCGAGGGCATGCACAAAATGCATACCGTAATGTCAACCGTGTACCTGTCACCAAAGTATGCCAAATCGGTGGAGCGTTTGTATGGAGGTACCCGTAATTCAACGCTCCACTCAGTAGAGCTACGTGCAGCCAAATTGTTGTCATGTGACCACATCCTACACTGGTTCCCTTCATGACCCACAAATTGATGAGAGTAAACCAGTCTTAGTAACTTGTGACTCCATATTGTCGAATGAAATGCGTATGGACAGGAACCAGTCTGTCATTTAATGCATCGATGGCGGATACATTCTTTATGCAATTCTTCAGATACAGAGACAATCGAGGATGTTGCTGCTTTGCAATTCAAACCACGAGAGAAATATATCATGCCCACGGTCATGAAGAAAGCTCTTAGAATATAACAGGAATTCAGCTGATTTCCTCATTTTTCACTTCTCATGTCGACCATTTCAATCTCAAAAACACTGTGCAAAGCCTTTTTGTGGTTTTCTCTAAAATCCCAGTTGCCTGCCTGTCATCATTAATCTGTCATGTCTGTACTTAGACTGAGGTGACATGGGTAAGTTGTACGTATCTTGTGGGGCCTACATCCATAGTAGTAGTTTTGTGGTCATTTTGAGGTTGAAATGGTAGTAATAAAACACCTGTTGGACTCTAATTTGATTGAAAGTAAACACTAAACAGGGGCTCTACACTCTATAATTTAATACAGTGAATTTACTGGTCAAAAGTAAAGTGGCTAAGACAAATACTGAGCATGGCACCTATAATCACCGCCTACATGAGATTCCCTATTAGTGACCATAACAAATTCTGATCATTTATAAATTTACCAATATTACCAAATCAGTTCTTATCAATCATGGTCATTTCTTGACAAATTTATACCTATAAATTACAGGATAACTAGACAACTGGGGAGCAAATTTAATCTCTTGTGGATACTAACAAGGCAAGTGTACCATAGACAGTGATTATCAAGTGGACAAACGGTCCCGATTTTTTTTTGTATTTTTTGTTGTTGTAAGTCCACTATTTAAGGCACATTTATGAGGCTACTTCATGCTTAGTCCTCTTGACCCTGACTTCATGTTCGTGACTACATCATACAAAACACACATGTAGGCGGACACGAGCAAAGTATTGACAGTTTGTGGTAACGCCATGAGAAATTGTTTGGCTCTTCTCAGAACTAAGTAACTTGAGGGAGATAAAATTCACATGCCTGTAGTGTTACTTCCAACCTTCAGTGCTTGGCATTTTTGTGTGTAATGCCCTTAACATGTAGCAAGAACTCATTTGTTTCTATCATTCAGGTTGGGCCGCATTATGGGAGAAGAATGATGACTGGATACCTTAACGCACAGGGACTTAGAGTTAACCGTGACCGAATTGCGAGATCACTGGAAAGAGTGGACCCCATAAGCTATGAAGAAAGAAGAACTGATACTGGCAACAGGACAAATCCAGCACTATATACAGCTAATTACTATGGTCATAAACTCCACCTTGACCAAAATGAAAAACTTGCTATGTATGGAGTCACTCATGTTTGCGCAAGAGATGGCTACAGTGGGAGGCTTGTTGACATGATCACTATTCCTCGCAAATGCAATTTTGAAATTGTGGACAAGCTTTTCAGGTGAGTGGATAATACTGATAGTAAACTGATAAATCACTTTATGCAATCATCTTTAAAAACAAGTAACAAGCAGTACATGTACAAACCATTGCGGGTGCAGCAAAGACGAGGTATGGCATGTCAAGGGTAAAGAAAATTAACAATAGGGGGCGCACGTTACATGGAGCTTCTTTGTTGACAAATGGGCTTGATATACAAACTACTGCGGATGTGCATCAATGCTGCAAATCCGACATTCATGGCCAAAGCTGTAATTCACGGGTGGCACTGCTACATGTACATGTAGGTGTGCATTATAACACACCCTGACACAGTGGGCCGTAATCGGTACTTAAGTGTCCACCAACCAACCAACCCATCAACCCCCCAACCCAACCTACTGACATACATCGTACATGTAACCAGCTCAAGCCCACATTTGTTTAGTAGTAACACATCTGCTATGTGGTCAGTTCCACACTAATGGACCCCAAATGTTTGATAATTTAGAAGACCTTGGAGTTTTAACAACAAAATCAAGAACTTGATCTTTCAGTTTTGCTGTAAGCATGACAGGCCTAAGAAAAAATATGCTCAAGGCCTGCAGAGAATGTAAATTAGTTTTTGTATTTTAGAAATGATTGTAGGTATTAATGTCAAAAGTGTTACGTAGCCTACATGTACATAACAGAGTTTACATAATCCGGATTTCTACGTACGAACAGAGTGGACATTTGTCACAAATTGGTCGTCTATGTTCGTGTGTAATCCTAATCACCTCATAACTTTGAAGCCAGTGAGAAAGCTATTATATTTTTTGGAAAGATTTCCATATACGAAGTTCACTAATTTTCCTCTGTATTGACTAACAAGCCCCCAGATAGCAATTTCATGTCATCAAAGTCAATTTGAGCAGTGAGAAAATACAAGCATTTTCTTAGAAAAAACTTAGAATTTTTCAGTCCAATCTCATAGGGTTTGTACACAGGGTGTTGAGTGAACTTCGTATATGGAAATCTTTCCTATTTTTGCTTCATGGCAGTGTAAACTGGGTTAAGAATGTGAGTAAAAGTACCATTGAGACTTTAATATGTTCAGGCCACCCTATTCCTTGCAGTATGTCTGTCTTTGTTACATATGTAACCCAAGAAAGGATACCTGTTTATTCTCAATCCCAAAACAAACATGACAGATATCACTTGTTATCTGTACTGAGTATAGTCATTTTCATCAAAGCAAGGCACAGGAAAAATCCAATGAAAATGAAAATTGACTCATCTTAGAGACAGGTACACGTATGTACATGTACATGTAGACAACACCTACATGTACATGTACATGTAATGGTCCATTAGTGTGGTCATTGGTTCATTAGTGTGGAAGTGCCCATTTGCTATTTTGCACATCTGCAATTTGCTATAATTTGTGTAACTTGATGTATTGGATCGATTTTGAGGCATGTCGTATTTATTGTCGTATAAGTCTATATTTGGGGTCCATGTCTGGGAAAAAGACTACAGAAAACATTGTCTGTTTCCAAGCATAAAAGAGCTCAATTAATTTGTCTTACTGGATGACAAGTCTTGTACTAATGTCCACGAGCAACGTCAGTCGTTATGCGTGGCACACACATGTACCTGTACTGATGTAGTATTTTAAAGTACATGTACGGTACATGTACCATGTACGTACACATGTCATTTTCCATGACAGTGGTTGGAAGTTTTACAAAATTCCATTTCTCCAAAAAAAGTATGTATGGCAAATTTATTTGATATAAAATCCACTTTTAGTTGTTTACAAATGGTGTACAAGTGTATATTACCTTAAACATTGTTTTACACATTTTAATTGGGCTGAACATGCATTCTGTAAGATGAGCATTTCAGTTTTCATAATTTTGGGTATTTACAGTGAATAGGATTCTGATTATTGGTTTGTATTACAGCCATTAGCATGCACCATAATTGTGTAATCTGTTGCTTAGTTATGCCACTTGTGGCATACCGGTACGTAAGCCATAAAGTGCATTGCCATATAAACATGCATGCCTAACAGTTGTATTTCTTGGTAGGTGAATCCATCCAACCAGGTTTGGTTTTTTTTTTTTTTTTTTGGTTTGTCAGACCATTGTTGATACGTGAAGGAGTTTGGACTCAATTACGTGTCGATCAAGGAACAGAGTTTGTATTGACTACCTTCATCCAAGATTGTCTTGCAGGTTATCGGCCAGAACAAAACTGCCCTCCTTGGGTAGCAACGTCTTCTGTACATGTAAGTAATCATCTTTTTTTCACATATCCGTATATATCTGAACGTTTGTGTGTTTGTTTGTTTGTTTGTTTGTTTGTTTGTTTGTTTGTTTGTTTGTTTGCAGGGTTGCGGGATGCACAAAATCTTAGACAAAGAAAATTCATAACACAATTCCATAGGTTTGTGTAATGGGTATGGCTAACAACAGCAATAAGTAAATAACTTGCCTGTGTTACAGAATTCCATGCTTAGGATCATTATTTTGTGCAAACCGCACATGTAGCAACCCCCCCATAAAAAAAAACAAATAATAAATAAAAAATCTGTGGTCACATGCAATATAGTTCCCTGTTCTTCCACAATGTCCTTTGGACATTATGGGGACAGGTGGCTATACATGTAAGTAAATCTTGAATTATTAGCCAGTTTATGTCCGACTCCCTCCTCAGTTCAAATCACAACAGTAGTGTTTGCGCCTAACACGCCTGTTACAAAATGGCAATAGGGTGTACATGAATGTGCACTTCTGAGGTAATGAGCTTAAATTTCGCTGAATTGAGATTGTATCTGCAAACTACCAATAAAAAGTTCATTACAGATTTAAAGTGTATGCGGTTAAAATGCTTGAAAGTTGCTTTCATAGGGACACTGGAGATTATGCGTACTGTTTGTAGTAACACAAGAGTCGGTTGTTTCATTACCATGTGTTTAAAGAGGTTGTGGAATGCTCGAAGACATTTCCGTCATTTTTCGGGTATATGTAGCCTAAGGTGTGATGAAATGAAAACAACTATTGTTTCTGTCATAAAATGAGTACAAAAGGTACTTTTTGAGAGCTGTTTTTCAAGTCCTGTCATGCCTGTTTCGACCCAAACGTGCAATTTGTGTAAAAGTCGTCGTTGCGGGCAGCAAACAAATCACAGTAAATCGTGACGTAATAAACAGGACTCCCGATGCAGAGTAGCATAAACGAGTCCTGTTTATTACGTCACGATTCACTGTGTTTTGTTTGCTGCCCGCAACGACGACTTTTACACAAATTGCACGTTCGGGTCGAAACAGGACCTGAAAAATAGCTCTCAAAAGTACCCTTTGTACTCATTTCATGACAGAAACAATAGTCGTTTTTATTTTATCACACCTTAGGCTACATATACCCAAAAAATGACGGAAATGTCTTCGAGCATTCCACAACTTCTTTAAGTATCGTCCATGCACAAAGCTCAAAAAGTGATTCCAAAAGAAAGTTATGTTGCACGCATGCTGCAAATGGGAGCTAGCCACCGGCCTCCATGTTGTTTTTGGGGTGGGGGGGGGGGGGTTTGACCCAGCCTAACCCTTCAATCACAGGTTCCTACCGGTAGTTCAGGTATACATGCATGCATGCATAGAAGCTGAGCTAAGAAATTGGGCACTGTTTGTGTTGCTTAGCTCTAGAATAGATCAGGGGTTTTCCTCCAACCAGGATAAATGCTCTCTGTAACTTATGGGCCACCTCTGGTTAACTCAACAATTATGTATAGGGCTATTGGGCTGGTAGTTTAGGGAATCTTACCAAAACAAGACCAAGAGAGCCAGCACCTCAAAACAATTCTAGAAAAGTTGACACACAAAAATACATAAAAAATGTAACTAAACACATCTCTGACTGACTCACCAGTGTTGCAAAAACACTGTGGCATCAGGTCAAAGTTCCTTTAGTGACTGGGATACATGTACATGTATTTTGGGAAAACTTGCCTTGAGGAAAAAATTTAACTCACTTATTTAAGCTTCCTTTCTTTTCTGTCCATGCTGAAGTTCAGCAAAACATCTAATGTGGAAATACAGATGGAAAGCACAGTTAACTTACAACTTTTAACAACTGGGCAATTCCACGGTAACGGAAGGACGTTTTCACTCATTAAACAAAATTTCAAATGTGTGTATCACAGACACTGTTATTAGTTACAGCAAACAAAAGTCACAATTGTATTGCTATAATGCTACCTTCAATTTCACACTTTTGGGGGCATGAATGCCTCCCGTTTATGAATTATGAATATTAATGAGGTTGGTAACAGAAGGACGGTATAACGGACAAGAGTTTTTCAACTTACCAGGTACCCACCTTTTGTGAAAACTCTGTGAATTTTATGGGGCAATTATATTTTAAAGGTAGGAAATGGAATCCCTGAAGCTTTATCTATCGGTATACTATACCACCTTTCATTTGACTTGAAGTGTTTCGGTAATGTAATTACAACGTTTTAAGTGGATTATGATTTGGTAATGGAAGGACGGTAATGGAAGGAAGGACAAAAGGTTTACTCAATTAAAGCATGAATAAAATGTGAATTTAAACTAATTACACAAGTGAAACAAATTGCTGAAATGTGTAACTGAATGTGAAATCAACAATAGAAACTATTGAGATAAAGATAGAAGCCTGCTAATTGATGATAACAAAAGAAAAACAAAAACAACCAAAAACACATAATTCACGAACACAAGACAACTACAGAAATTGACTTCAAACCCAACACCTCAATCCTTAAAAGTTGAAAATCCACAGTATTTGAGCACTTGAGTATATTGGTTACATGTTCACCAACAACTTTTAATAATAATACCAGTAGGTTCAGTGGTTTACCTAAAGGGTGGGGGGGGGGGGGCGACCAGCCTACATTAACATTTAAGGTAAAAAGATTTACCGGTATAACTGATGGCTTCAGAATCATTATGCTTTTAGGTGTTGCTTTTAATTAAACTCTAAATTCAATGTTTGAAATCAAATTACAATGATTTCGAGTATTAACAATTAACTTATAAACGTCCAAACTGAAGTTGTTAACTTGGGCATAATTTGTCAAAGATTGCACCTCACATGTCTTACACATGTAAATTGAATGAAAGTGCCCCAAAGTACTGGTACTTTCTGCTATCCTATTTTTGACAGAATTTGTTTCTGGAATGGCTTCACAGAATTTGTATCTGTCTCTTGTGTCCATGAATGCTGATGGCAGCAACTTTATGATTTGATGTTCTGCAACAACTCCATACATGTACAAGTACTGGTACATCGGCTTATATGTACATGTACATTGTACATGTTGTACATGCCTGTGCCATCCTTTGTAATAAACACCTTGCTCGGCTTATCCCGCTTTTGCGAAGGTGGGTCACATGAATGTCCTTTCAATGCTCATTATACATGCATGTATTTGCAGTGATTTTCATTTTTCAAACATAAGCACAAATGTCGTAACATTTGATAAAAATACGATTTGTCCTTCCGTTATTGTCCTTCCATTACCAATTTGGTGACGTGATTTAATTTACTGTAAGTAAAAAACACGTACAGGCTGGAAGGCCTACCTAAACTTGCTTTGCACAATAACTTTCAATGCATTCATACTGCAAGTTTTAAAAATAAATTAAAAATATGTATTAAGGACATTTTCGAAGGCTGAAATATTAGAAGTCACTAAAGCGAAACAAATTACGCAAAACATTAAAAACAAGTTTCATTTGGTTTTTCAAGAACAATACTTGACAGAAACTGATGGCATTAGTACATATATGTGTGTGTGTATTGGTAGAATACTTTTATATCACTATTAATCACATTTTTAGGATTAAAACAGGATTATTACATAATCCTATTTTTTGGTACCGAAATGTATCAGAAATAAAATTCTGACTTCAAATCTTGAAAATATAGACCTTTAGCTTTCATTTGATGCCAAATTTGTTTAAGTCACATGTACCGGTATTTGAATTTTTTGATGTCATGTCCACTTTGGTGTGGAATTGCCCAACTGTGTATGTACGGTACATGTACGTGAATATGAACTGAAAGGACTTGAATTAAAGAAACTTAAAGCCCCCCCCCCAAAAAAAAAAACGGAAACAAAGTACATGTACATGTATGGTATGCGTTCAAGTTTCAATAGTTGCATGTACTTTTTTTTTCTTCAGAATCTACGTATTGAACGCATATGGCCCGAGTTAAACCATCGAGTGAATTATCCTTTGAAGAGGATTGCTGTCAGAATGCATGAGCAAGGATTGATCCACATGGATGATGACATTGAGAAGTTTTGTGTCTCTATGGTTCTAGTCCAGACTGCACGAATCGGAGTCAGGCGATTTGTTACAAGCTGGAACCACCACACCCTTCCAGGTATGCTTATGTGAGGCAATGAGTTTTGACAAATATTCATTGAGTTGTGTCCATAATTGTACAAACTTTGGACAGTTCCTGGTGTACCAGGTGTACGTCACTGTCACCATTCCAGTGCATTCATAATGGTGTCACATTTTTAATTATTCGCCGAAACAGCTCTTGTTTTTGTTGAGATTTTTCGGGGTTTCATTAATTTTTCTAATTTTTATGCCCCGCGGCGAAGCCGAAGGGGCATACTGTTTCCGCCTTGTCCTTCCGTGGGTGGGTGGGTGTGTGCGTGGGTGTGTGTGTGTGCGCCATGTTCTGGAATTTACTACCTTACGGAGACATGAACACAATAGGGAACAAAAGATTGTATACGTCTCCAGAAGAACATTTCTATAGATGAATACGTCTCCACAAGAATTTCACGAAATAGATATATGGATTTTACTCAAAAACTAGGAATTTCCAAGGTAGGTTGATATGTCGCAAATGGAAGAGTTTTAGAAAAGGGATATTTAGTCCAAATTTCAGCCCAGGAAATTAATTCTGGTTAAAATAACAGCATTTTGAAACTTCAATTTCACACTCGAAAACTTTACTACACGAGAACAAAGAAATGTCTCCACAGGAATACAAATTTCAGAATGGGTGTGGGTGCTGGAGTGTGTGTGTGTGTGTGTGTGACCGGGTGTGACCGGATAAATCTTGTCAGCGCGATAACTTGACAAATACTTAACATATGAACTTCAAATTTGGTTTGTGTCTTGTTCTTGGTAATCCTAAGAAGCCTTTCGCATTTGGGGCCGAAAGGTCAAGGGTAAAGGTCACAGTTGCTAAAACAAAAGACATTTTGTCAGCGTGATAACTTGAGAAATACTTTACATGTGAACTTCAAATTTGGTTTGTGGATTGTCCTTGGCAATCCTAAGAAGCCTATTGCATTTGGCGCTGAAAGGTCAAGGGTCAAGGTCACAGTGGCTTAAAACAAAAGACATTTTGTCAGCGCGATAACTTGAGAAATACTTTACATATGAACTTCAAATTTGGTTTGTGTATTGTTCTTGGTAATCCTAAGAAGCTTATTGCATTGAGGCCGAAAGGTCAAGGGTCAAGGTCACAGTGGCTAAAACAATAGAAATTTTGTCAGCGCGTTAACTTGAAAAATACTTTACATATGAACTTCAAATTTGGTTTGTGGATTGTCCTTGGCAATCCTAAGAAGCCTATTGCATTTGGGGCCGAAAGGTCAAGGGTCAAGGTCACAGTGGCTAAAACAAGAAATTTTGTCAGCGCGATAACTTGAGATGTACTTTACATGTGAACTTCAAATTTGGTTTGTGGATTGTCCTTGGCAATCCGGAGAAGCCTATTGCATTGGGGGTCGAAAGGTCAAGGGTCAAGGTCACAGTGGCTAAAACAATAGAAATCTTGTATTTATTCTGAGAAATCTTGTATTTTTTCTGAGATCATAGGGATTCATCCATGTACATTGTAAAACCTACAGAAAATGTGGTTGATGTTAAAAGAGTGGTGTTATGTCATGGTAACAGTCACGGTTGCAAGGCATTTGTGTTTGTAAACACCAGAGTTGCTGACTCGAGTCATGTGACTTGGACTCGAGTCGGACTCGAGTCGCTATTTTTGTGACTTGTGACTTGACTTGTAAATACCAGCTTTGACTTGTGACTTGACTTGGACTTGCAAACAGTGACTTGTGACTTGACTTGGGATTGCAAAAAATGACTTGTTACCAACCCAAGTCAGACGCTAAATCCAGTAAAATGAATAGTTCCCACTAGTTTCAAAAGTTTTCAATAAAACTGTCACAACGAACTACAGTTTTCAATGACCAAGTCTCGTGCTTAATGTAATGGTTGAACAAACTTTGAAAGGAACCTTTCATGAAAAGAAAGCAGGCCTTTGTCAATTGCATTTAAAATACCGGATAGCCTAACCCATTGGTAGGCGTTTAGTATACATGAAAATTTAACAATAAAGTGTTAGTATACTACATGTAATCGAGTGAGTGAAGTCTTTTTTTCATGTCATCTCAACATTTATTTCTACAATGTAAAGTAAATTTATTAAAGTATACAAAGGGCTAATATCCGACAGATATGTGATAAACTACAAGAATAGTAATAGCAACACATTGAAAAGGGGGAATTAAGGAGGCATGTTCACAATAACTCGTAAGTTGACGCCAGGTTCTTTTAGCTTATTACAGCTGGACAAAATAATGTGCAACTTGACGTGTTCTTGGACAAAGATACTTGTGACTTGACTTGTGTTTAATAGACCAAATGACTTGTGACTTGACTTGTGACTTGACTTGTGACTGGACCTAATGACTTGTGACTTGACTTGTGACTGGACCCAATGACTTGTGACTTGACTTGTGACTGGACCTAATGACTTGTGACTTGACTTGGACTTGCAAACAATGACTTGTGACTTGACTTGGACTTGCAAAAAATGACTTGCTGCCACCTCTGGTAAACACACCTGACTTGTTTTTTATAGAGACTTTAAGCTTTCCAATGATATCTTGATTGCACCCATTCGGTCATGCTTGACAGAGAACCGTTGTCTTTAAACTTGTGTGTGTAAAATTCTCATGGGCCAAAATGGTGCTAGACCCGAGTACATCTGGAGAAAAGACAGGCAGGCTCCATGGAAACTGACTCAAGAAAACAAAAACAAAACAGAATTCAAAGTGACTGTGGTGCTGCCGAGTTATGATCTCACAACGATATGACGTCAAATAATGATCTGAATTATTCAAGATTCAACATCTTTAAGCCATGTGTCCCTTCCACATGTCAACCAGCCCTTTAAACACAAGGTTCAGACTAAACCCCACCAGTCATGCCTTGACCTTCCTTACCATTGTAGGTTGTCACAGAAACTTTTTGATCATCTTTTGATGAATGCTATTGGCCTGCAACTTTCAAGGATAGAAGGGGATTGTACTCACACTGCACTCACCGAAAAAATTAGTAAAACAAATGTTAAATCAGTTGACATGGGAGGCCATTCAACACCATGATTCCCTGTGATCACTGTGTCCCCAAGACATTAACCATGATGAAACTTCTGACAGGAGTTTGCTCTGCAGAGATCAAGAAAGGTATCATTTCCATGACTTTCAAAGTGCATTTGTAGAAAATCCTGTCCGTTTTGCTCTTGTTTTCAATTAAGTGTCCCTTGAGCCTGCCTGTCTTTTGTCCTGATGTACAGGTACATGTACTCAGGTTACGTATGTAATACTTAAGGGGGGGGGGGGGTGCCCACCTAAGATCTCGGCCATCGAGTGACGAAAAATTTTGAAACTCGGTACATGCATAGAGCAACTCTTCATAAACATACCCAAGAAATTTCATGACTAAACGTCTAAGAGTTTTGGAATTATGGGTAATTAATTATTCATATGTATGATTGACAATTCTGCTCTGTGTACACGACGTATATGAGAAAATCCAGTTTTCATGGCGCAAAGCACCGGAAATTTTTTTCGCTGCACGACATTCCCTGGTCCGATTTTTATGTTTTTGGTGTCAAAAGATGCGCAAGGCTTGAGGCTAAAAAAAAGTCGGGGGCGGATTCTGGGGGGGTAGCACCCCCCTGGATCCGCCAATGTACATGTAAGTGTATAAAAGTTAAAATACTACTCATGATGGGTTCCTTGCAAATAGGAAAAGCAAAACATCTTTGACAATAAATTAAAAAAAATTAAATGTTCAGGAGGTACAGGCTAACACAAAAATAGCACCATTATGATTGTATCTTTCACAGCATCTGCTGGTCGTCCTGGTGCATTTGGACCCCCTGAGGAATGTTACCAGCGAAACTGCCGTACTGCACCTGTGGGACATCTTCAAATTCCTAGTACAGAAGAACTGGTCAAGTTGTATCAAGAAAGAGGGGGCGCATTGTGAGTGCTGGGAGGTTTGGATGGGATCCCCTTGCAGATGACGCACAGCTTGTACAAGAACGCCAGCAAAGAATGGAACTAAACTTCCCATCTTATGAACACTGCTTCAATGCTGCAGTAAGAGATAACCAGCAGCCACTTCAGCAAACAATTCTTGGCTGCATAAGGACAACTCTGGATATTGTTAGCGCTATGTAATTCTCAGAAAATGCACTTCATCCTATGTACTGTTTAAGTTCCACTTGTGTGCATCTCCAGTTGTTATAACACACTTGTATTTTGATAAAAGGAGCTTGAAACTCTTGCCCAGTTTATGACATAAATAATAAACTTTTTCCAGACACCTAAACATACCAGTGTTGAATGCCTCCCTATTTACATGATGTCAATCTAGTCCAGAAAAAGTAAGGTTTGCCCTGGAACAAATTGCAACAATTTTTTTTTACCATGTAATTCCATAAGGTCCCTAGAATGACATACATGTACAAAAAGTCCGAGAAATCGAAGCGGTGGAAATATGCCCAATTTGCATGGTCATGAGCTATTTAAATGAACTGTGACAAAAGCATTCAACTTTCCATTAGTTTTAACTGGCATTGCTACAAGACTTTCGAAAGGACTTACATGTACAAGACTTCTTTCTAAGCAGTTGTCATGATGTCGGGTTTAATGGGTCATTCTACTGTAGATTACGTGATCAATGAGCAGCATTCTTTTTTGCTTCTAATGAAATAACAAATTTGTAAAAGCAATATATGCTCCAAAATTTTAAGGTAAAACAAGAATTGATGACCCATTGGGAAGGAGGGGGGGGGGGGAGGTGTACATGTAATGCCCCACCTCCACCCGGCCACTCCAGGTGTGATTTGGCCAGAATATATTACGCTGACGCTTTCAGGGTGAGGACATTTTTGAGTACATGTATTTATTTTCACTCAAGTTGAGGTTTGAATGCTTCTTTTGTTTAATACTTGCATTAAGTTTCACTTGTATACATGTAAATACTGTTAATTTGTTATAACAAAAATTGAATCAACAACAGTGCAGGGAATAGACATCAGACTTGTCTTCAAAATTCCCATCAGTATTTGCCAATGTGAACCTTACAACTTTTATGGGACTAACACATTTCTTGTGTTGATTCATGGTGCCCCCAAAAGATGTCCTTGTGATGATTATTATGTGAGAAGTGTCAACAATAGTATTCCTCCTGTTTAATTTATTCAACTTAATAAAAAAAAAGGCAGTTAAGGCTAATTGTTAACTATAACTCAAATTATTGTTACACTTGGTACATGTACTTAATTATTGTGAAGCAAAGGGGCCTATTTGTCGTACTATTTTTTTTTTTTCAAATCAATCAGATTTTATTTTTAACGGTTTTGAATCAAAATTGTGCAGTTCACTAGCACTGTAGTATTTTGCACTATTCCAAGTTTAACATTTAACCGTAGGTGACTTTTATTTATTAAGTCACTAAACTAAACGGGAATACTTACCGGTATATCTTCTGTAATTATAGAAAAGGAGTATTTTAAACACCTACAACAGTGGGAAGCGATTGAGGTCATTGGGCAGGGGCGGGACTTTCAAATGGCAAACACATGCCCTCATATAAGTCCTGGATTAAATAAGGAGTAATATAAGCACCAGTGCCCCAGGCTTTAAAACAAACTCATGTACATGAGTTACAACTGAAAATATGAACATGTTAAAAGATCAAGAATAAAGCCTATGCTGCTTCCATTCCAATGCCCCTGGCTTTCCAAACAATAATGAGTATTGCCACAACTTGAAACGGAGCAAAACCGTCTGATGTAACATAAATGACAGTTGTTTTTAATCCACTGAACTGAATCCAACAACAACTTCGTGCAAGTAAGAAAAATGTTTGTGCCTGTCAATTAAAAAGTTGAATTTGAGAATTTTCATAAAGTATGAGAATTCTTATACACCCTTCCAAAGTGACATTTTTGGGACACTTGTGGAACATGTACATTTGGAGTTTCAAAACCAGAGAACATGTATTTAACAATTCACTATTTATGTTAATAAAAACAATAATCAAGTATCACCTACTTTCCTTCCCAATTCAAGGTACCTTATTCAGAAGTTCATTGATTTAGATTCATTGATTTGGTTTGATTAAATGTTTATGGTGTTTGAAAATGTATATATAACTGTTTAACTAATAACTGGTTTTTGAAGTTCATGTTCACTTTGTTAAAATATTTATGGTAAACGAAGTGAATGGCTCCAATATCCAGGTTTGGAAACCCCGCATTTATGTTGGTGGCCATATTGGATTTTCCTGGTTATTTGTGTGATGATTTTGGTCTTGAATTCAACCGCTGACAAATTTTAGTAAAATAAACTTTTGATATTTGAATGACAAAATGTGTGCCCTCAGGGACATTTCCTTGAAACGTTTTTGCACAAACTTTGACGTTATTCACTGCAAAGTCAATATTTTACTGACAAAACCAACAGAAACACGTAGCCAATATCACGGTAACACTTGGGAATTGACTTTAACTTTCAGAAACATAACCTTTAAGATGAATTCTGAAGACAGATTTCTACTGGACAGCTATGAGAGTACCCCCCAAAATTGAAGCTCATTCTATTTTGAAAATGAGAATTTTTCCTGCTTTTCAGTTAAAGGGAAAATACAACATTTGCAAACATCAAAAAACAAAATGATCAAATTATCACAAAATCCCTCACTGGATTGTTAGGGACTGACAGTCTAAAGCATCACTTAAACTCGTGGCTCCTGGTGTGCTGACATTTTCAAGAAAAACTGTATTTTTCCAACACTGGTTGGCCGACCAGCGTTGGAGAAAAGTGGCTATTTTTCAAAAATTGTTCTTAATTGTCCATATTTAGTTATTCTGACTATTCTTTGCAATTGATTACACACCTGTGAAGGGGTACAAGCCTGCTAGACTGATTCTCTGACCTTACAATTCCCCAAAGTGTATTAATTGCTCCGAGTTTCATCTTAAGTGGGGTCTGGGAACCATACTACAAGAACATGATAGGTTTTCTTGGTTTTTCCAGCATCTACAAGCCCAAAACGTGAAACAAGTCAGTTTAACAATATTTTCTATAACATAGTAATCCACCAAATCCATATATTTCTGAAAATTGAAACAAAAGCAAATGATGTACATTCCCTTTAATTCACCTTAATTATTATTGATGGAATGTTAGCCAAAACTGAAGTACTTGTGAGATACATGTAATTTCAGATTCTAGAGTTTGCTTTTATTTTAACAGTACTCCCATCTACTGTTGTGATTCTAGTCTCCTTCAGATGAGTTACTGAACACTGACCAACCATAACCACTTCGTTCAAATGCTGAAAAGGGGTCACCTTCATCGAAGGGAATGTACAACATTTGCTTTTGCTGTAATTTTCAGAAATAAATGGATTGGGAGGATTAGTATGTTATAGCAAATATTGTTAAATTGACTTGCTTCACGTTTTGGGTTTGGAGATGCTGGAAAATCCAAGAAAACCAACCATGTTTTTGAAGTCTGGTTCCCTGACCCCACGTAAGATGAAACAGAGCAATTTATAGACTTTGGAGGATTGCAAGGTCAGAGAATCCGTCCAGAAGGCTTGTACCCCTTCACAGATGTGTAATCAATTGCAAAGAAAATGCGGAATAACTAAATTAGGGGCAGTTTTTGAAAAAAGTCAGATTTCTCCAACGCTGGTCGGCCGACCAGCGTTGGAAAAATACAAGTTTTCTTGAAAATGTCAGAACACCAGGAGCCACGATTTTACAGGATGCTTTCGACTGTCAGTCCCTAACAATCCAGTAAGATATTTCGTGATAATTTGATCATTTCGTTTCTTTGATGTTTGCAAATGCTGTATCTTCCCTTTAAGCTATGATGCATTTAACTGTGATATGATTAAACTTAACTATGCAGTGTCTAAAGAACAAAAATACTTAAGCTTCCTGGCTGTCAAAAAACTTTGACTTAGTCCTTCATGATTTACCTAAAACTGAAAATATGAAAGTGTTCTAGGAAAAAACTATAGTCTCTAGTTCTGTCACAAGTAGGCCGCCTATTGGCTTTAACTCATAACGTAGTCTCCTGCATTTAACAATGATGTGTAATTAAACCCAGTGTTGTAGTCGAGCGGGATGGTCCGATACCAAGTCTGAAACCCAGAGTTCCGAGACCTTCAGGAGAGACCGAGAGCAAGAGCAAAATAGTGCGAGACTAAGACTGAATAGAAAACAATATTTCAATAAAAAAGAAGCCACACATGTATAATTACTCATGTAACATGTATTATGCAGAAAGAAACAAATATTGAACAAATGGGATCATGAAGTCAATCGCCCTTTCCTTCCAGCTGTGATTGTATAAACTAATTTCAAGATGCTAAATTGGACCCAACTTTTCTTTACGGGGGGGGGGGGGGAATGACCCGCGTTGGCCCATCCCTCCCTCCCTTGATTTGGTCTTGGATTGATTGGGTATTTGTAAAGGATGCATTTTTTTGAAAAGCGCATGCATCAATTAGGAATGAAGTGTTAGTACACGTATAGACTTTGTGTATTTGTTATTTGTAGTTTGATGATGATGTCATCTGTTACAATGCGCAAAAGAAATACTAATTGGGCTATGATTATATCCATGGTAATTGGATGAAATGAATTTAAAGTTAAAGGAAAGACTTAAGCTCTAGAAGTTTTCTGTAAATTCATTTCTGTTCTGATGACGTCATGATTCTGAAACCTCACAAAGGAACTTACGGTTATACAAAGGTCATGTGGTAACTGAAGTAAACAGTAAAAGAAATAAGACACACAAGTTATAGAGAAATAACTTTTTATTTAACACGATAAACATAGCACTTAAATATTAAGAGTGAGCATTTTAATTGTTTGAAAAGGGGATTATAATAGACATCATGAAGTTTCACTCTATATTGACTCAATATATATCATGGTAAGACGTTTCCATGATATAGGCCCCTAGTTCAAGATTTTAAAATCACCGTTTGTCATATTTTGTTGGAACAAAATAGATTCGTTATGTAAATAATTAACATCATCAGCGGCGGCAGAACGGGTTTGAAACTGGGGGGCATCACCAAAAAGGGGCACTTTGCTCAGCCTTTTTTTTGGCACATCTGCGCTGAAATGTCGACACGTTTTTCCACTTGGCCTCCGTAAAATCAAAAAAGGGGGGGGGGGGCCGCTCTTCAAAAATGATGATTATATGCTAACTATGCATTATGTGCCCAGTTTCAGGGCGTATTGTATGGGTTTTGGGGGCTTGGTTTTCATAGTCCTCGTTTATATCAAAACTACATGAATCTATACCATTTTTTGGACATTGTTACTTCAAAGAAATAGTAAGATACTTAAAAGGGCATTTTTGTTTTATCTCTAGGGGGCACTTTTATGCTCGAGGAGGCACATTTATGGCCGCAAAAGGGGAACTTCGAGGGGGGGGGCAAATGCCCCCCCCCAAGTTCCGCCGCCCCTGAACATCATGATTAAGAGGAGTTTGAAAAATATAATTGGTTTGGATTAACAAATGACTCACATTTTCATTGTAACAATCAATAAAGGAACTGTATCAAGTTCAACCTTTGAAAATGACTTAATCAAACTATAACTAGCTACAGAAATAGTGGTAAATAAAGGTTCAAGGAATAACTAGGTTCCTAAAACTGTTGAAAAAAGACAATGTGAAGTGTACATTAGTGATTTTGTGAATAAAGAACATGAAATCACAAGCAATCAATATAAATTTCAGTGAAGATGCATGAACTGCCCAACAGAGACAGACATTACATAAATTAGTAACATTTGAAGTAATGATTAGATCTATATTTTCAATTTGCAAGTAATAGCATGTATCAAAAGATGTACTCAAACCAAAAAGGGCAACTACTAAACTACATGTACAGATGTAGGTGCATTATAGAACATTAAAAAATTTACTGAAACAACCTGTAACCGTCAGACTATCCAGTCGTATTCCCAAATTAGTCAATTCTGTGTTTTGTGGGACGCACGCCAGAAGCTGAACAAAGAATTTATTAATTTGGGGAGGTTTACAATATAGGGCTGGATGGCTTACGTCATAAAGTACCAGAATTAACGTTAGTACAGAGGTCGCAGGTTGAAATCCTGTTCGAGTCAATTTCTTTGTTCAACTAGAAGACTACGAATATTTGAAAGAAGCTCAAGTTTTAATATGTTTGATAATATCTAAAGGTAAGAACATGTGTTTAAAGATAAACAATACAAAAACTTTAATACAAGTACATATATGCTTCTTTTAAGTCAGAACTCCCGGCTATCAATTGGCTTTCAAGGCAAGATGGGTTCAATCCCTACAAGAGCTAGTAGTCCCCGAATTTGAGGCACTTCAACATACAATCCCATGGGATGGTCGTCAGGATCTGCTCGGCATAAAATGCATGATTGGTTTGTGCATTGTCCTACACATTTGGCACACCCCACTATGTTTAAGCAACACCTTGTTGCCAAAATTGGTGGTTTACATTTTTCAAAGCACACCTTACACTTGAACAGGATTTCAAGATCGGCACACTTTTGGATCGATGCAATTTCCCGAACCATTGCTTCAATTTTTTGCATTCCATGGGACAAGGACTGCACAGAGACATCCGGGCTATCATCATGACCTGCAGCTGCTGCCGCCTCATTTTCAGAGGATGACGATGTCTGTGTGAGGGCGGGGAGACCTCGATTCTTCCTCTTCAGTTTCACCCAGTTATTGGTACGGACTGCCTTGATTTTACGATTGGTACCCCAGAATCCATGTCCTGTAAATAAAACAAGATTTGGAAACTGTATTCAGTGATATGTTTCACTCAATAGTAGATTAAAACACAATGACATAACAAACTGTTTACGGCAGTGCATTGTCGACATATGCAAGTACACGTACATTGCCCTGAGCAAGCATTATATTGGCAACCAAGGTAATAACTGTATGGTTTGCACAGACAATGGCTCACAGAAATTGACGAAAATTTTAGGCTCAATCAAGGAAACGTACGTGTACATGTTGCACAGCGACAGCACCAGTATGTCGACCCCACCATTTACCCATGGTGCACGGCATGGTACATCTTGTGTCATGATGTTTTAGGTCTATTTCTTCATAACAGCATTAAATAAAATAATTCTTTCTCTAATCCGCTGAATTGTCCATCACAGACACAAGAATGGTATGGAACAACCTTTATTGTTCATGGTGCAGCCAATACTAATCCAGTACTAATCAGTTTATGAAGCTGCACTTTGGCACACTTATTTAGGGTTTTTTTTTTCTCCATGCAGTGGACATCGAACATAAAACAGGTCAAGAGCAGATCCTTGGGTGGGGGGCAAACAGGCATGATGAAAACTTATGAAAGTTGAAATTTTGGTCTATTTCGTGTCCATTTCTTTTAGTGTTGGGAGGATGCGAATTTTTTGAAAATTTGAAGATTTAATTTTATAAACAGCGAATATTCGGTTATTGGAATTTATCGATGGCATTTCCAAGTGCAAATCAAACTTGCGCATCGTATCATATAACGCCAAGATTAATCACGTATCACATGCATGCCCGAAGGGCCTTAATGAAGAAATAAAATGACATTCATATGTGTATGTGCTAACAAAGAGGCAGGGCTAGTAGTAGGGGAGGTGGGGCCACCGGATCAAAATGGAAAATCTGCGGCCAGTCTGGACACGCCGCTCTCGATTCTAAAAAATAGTTGGAAAAATATAGGGGAATCCCCCGCGGCAATTTTTTTTTAGAAATCTGACGTCAGGTTTGGGAGCAAAAAAGAAAACGCTGTTACAATTACAAAGCGATATTAATTGCATATTTGAAAAACCCCAACCCATGACATTTAACGAGCGAGCTAAAGACCATCACGATACAACAAACGCGTGTTGGATTTGCGAGAAACCAATTTATCCCAATTACTCGAGCAACTAACTGTCAGTGCCAGAAACCCAGAGAACCCAAGACGATAAAACAAAAGAAAGAACATCAGTACAAAAATAGTAAGGGATTTATCAAGTCTAAATGTCTAGACTGCAAAAAGAGCATTAATAAATTTAGAAAGGTCAGAGATCACTGCCACGTCACTGGTAAATATAGGGGTGCCGCACACGCTTATTGTAACCTCAAACTACAAATTAAACCCGGTTGTACACCGATACCGGTCTTTTTTCACAATTTACAAAATTACGACGCGCATTTAATCATGCAGGGAATGACAGAATACGATAGCCAAACAGAAATACAAGTGATCGCTAAAAATTCAGAAAAGTATATTTCGTTTTCGATAAGAAATCTACGATTTTTAGACTCGTTTAGTTTTATGGCATCATCGTTGGATAAATTAGTGAAAGGTTGTCCAAAAGAGTCGTTTCATTTACTCAAAAAGCATTTTAAACATTCTGACTTGCTATTACAAAAAGGAATTTATCCCTACGAATACATGAACTCGTTTGATAAGTTTCAAGAGACCAGCCTACCACCCATCGACAAGTTTTACAGCAGACTAAAAGACGAACACATATCGCAACAAGACTACGACAGAGCTCAACGCGTGTGGAACGAGTTTAATATACAAAATCTAGGAGAATATCACGACTTGTACGTGACTACCGATACGTTATTACTTGCAGGCGTATTTGAAAACTTTAGACAAACGTGTATTACAAACTACGGGCTAGATCCAGCCAATTATTTTACCGCACCCGGATTGTCCTGGGATGCTCTATTGAAACACTCGGAAGCTAAACTCGAACTGTTGCAAGACGTCGACAAACACTTATTTTTTGAAAAAGCAAAACGAGGAGGCATATCTAGCGTGGGTGGAATGAGACATCACAAAGCCAATAATCAATATCTTGATGACTACGATTCAAACAAGCCCTCGAGTTATATATCGCTTATCTGGATGCCAACAATCTGTACGGTTGGGCTATGAGTCAATATCTACCGTACAGTGATTTTAAATGGTCACCCTCTAAACCGTTTACCGAAGAAAGAATATTAACGCTTAAGAAAACGTCCAACACCGGCTACTTTTTTGAAGTAGATTTAGACTATCCGTACGATCTACACACCAAGCATAACGATTATCCCCTAGCACCCGAAAATATCGTCGTACCCCAAGCGTGGATGTCTGATTATCAAAACGAGTTATTGGATACCGAACCTAATAGCGACGTACAAAAATTAACGTGTACGCTTAATCCAAAACAAAAATACGTGTTGCACTACGTTACGTTGCAGTCATACCTCGATCTCGGTTTGAAACTAAAAAAGGTACATCGGGTGTTAAAATTTAAACAAGCGCCTTGGATGAAATCTTATATCGATAAAAACACGCAACTCCGAACAAAAGCAACCTCTGATTTTGAGAAAGACTTTTTTAAACTGATGAATAACAGCGTGTTTGGTAAGACGATGGAAAACGTTTGAAATCGAATAGACGGTTACCTACTGAGAGACAATAACGAGAGCGATCAAGCAAAATACAAAAAAAAAAATCAAAAACCGAGCTATAAAACAACAACGCCGTTTCCAGAGTGTGACCTGTCGTTTGTCGAAACATATAAAACGACAACCGTGTTAAACAAGCCCATTTACTGCGGAGTGAGTATCTTGTATCTCTCAAAGACGCTGATGTATGATTTTTATTACAACCGATTGAAAGACAAATACGGAGATAAAATCAGGTTGATGTATACCGATACGGACAGTCTCTTGATTGTCGTTAACACGAATGACAGATCACGAGTTATACGATCCAACCAATAAGAAAGTGATCGGTAAATTTAAAGACGAGTTTGGAGGTAAGGTCATTCAAGAAGCCGTTTGCGTAAGACCCAAGATGTACTCGATTTTAGCAGATGACAACAACATCACTCTTAAAAAGGCCAAGGGGGTCACAAAATCGGTCACTGACAAAAGATTAAAACACCGACACTACTACGACTGCATCTTTAAAAATATATCTAAAACAGAAACGATGACTCAAATTCGATCGGAAAAACACATCCTTTACACCATATCTCAAAATAAACTATCGTTGAGTCCGTTGGATACCAAGAGGTACATTTTACCGGATGGAATACACACGCTCGCTTATGGTCACTGTAATCTAGATATTAATTAGGCGGTAATTGCGTGTCCTCGGGTACGACTTGAAGCTCTTGTCTCACAAAACTCCTTTTTGGACCGTCTTGCAGGTAATAAAGAGTAGGACCCGTCGTGACTTTTTTACCGTTAATCATTTTAAATTGACTCGTTCTTTTTTTCACGTTTAAGATGTCTACGCTCCAAATGGGATCCGTGGCTCTTCTCGCAGTTCCACCCTCTTGCTCACCCGGGTAATATAAATATCTAACCATGGCGTCTTGCGGTAATTGTTGCTCTTTTGTTTTAACGGGGTTAGCCGGAGATTGCCGGACCTGTTTTAGTTTAACCGCCTCTGACGGCGCTTTAGCTATTAATCTCGTCGTTTCATCGTTTATAGCTTTGATCACGCTGGGTAATCGCTCGACCCATTGCGTGTTTCTACTCTCGGGATTTAACATTTCTTGAGCGTACTGATGACCAAACAGTCTCTCGGCTAGTGTTCGATTAAATCTTTCTACGATACCCTGCGATCGGTGGTTTCCGGGTTCGCCTACGATAATCTCGACGTTTTTTGAGGCCATCCATTTTTTAAATGCGCCTTTAAATTCGGTACCGGCGTCTACTCTCAACGTTTTAGGGTAACTCAAAGGCGATCTCGCGTAAATCTTGACGATAGCATCTCGCACGGAATCTGCCGTTTTAGAAACCAAAGGTTCTGCTTCGTGGTTTCGACTCGCAACATCGACAACCGTCAAAGCGTATTTATAAGTCTTGCGTTTTACTTTATCCCAGGGTAGGTATAGCACATCCATTTGGTGAAAGTCGTTTGGTGTTTCAAACTCTCGCGATGTACTCGTAGGCCTGGGTACATACGCAGGACCCGGTAGATAAATTTGCCATATCGCTTGTTTTTTAAGCCAATCTCTGATTACCTTTTTATCGATTTTTGTTTTATCGTGTAAATGGTCGACGGCACTTTCACCTCTCCAATAACCGCTCGGGCTATAATACAGTTTAGATAATGTTTGCATATTATTTAATATAAAAGACGTTTATAATAATATGGCTAGCGTTGCTATGATGATAGGAGGCGCGATCGTCAACGCCTTAGCTTTTACTGGTTCAAACTTTTTATTTTCAAATCTGAAACAGAGTGACGAGGAGCGTAAGAGACACGATTTAGCGATAGAACAACTCTCAGCCGCCAAAGATAAGTGGCAACGAGAACAAACGAAATATCTAGATTTTCTAAACGAACGTATCAGAAAACGAAATGCCTCTAAAGAAACATTTTTTAACGTAGACCGAGCGTTGCGTTACTACAACGAGGTGAGTGGTCAATCTACCGAACTACCCGTAGGACTGCAACGCGAACCCAAACTCGAAGATTTTTACGAACCTAGTGACCAACAAATAGAAAGAGAACTGGCGTTTATCGCGGGAGGAACGCTATTGGTGGGTCTATTGGCTTACAAATATCTTTAAATTTAAAACTTGTATAAATAAAATGAATGCGTATGGAAAAAAGCTCAATCCCAGCAGGCTATTAAAAATACCCAGATCTATCAAGGGTGAGAGAAAAGAGGTGGTCATTACCCACAATCCTAGTAGTATATCGGCGGGGCAACGCTGAGGGTCAAGTTTCCTCAATTGGGTGTAGACGACGTAATCGTACCCGGCACTTGTAAACTACCTTTCAATTTAGAACTCGACGGTGGAAGTGACAACAATAGAACCATTTTTAGCAATTTGGCCAGAAATTTAGTCAGCGAGATCAGCGTCAGGCTTCAAGGTCACGAAATTATAAGATATCGTCACGCCGACGTGTATCACAATTTTAAAGACAATTGGCTCAACAGCTCGATGACTCGAAACATGGCGTACTCGGGCATAGAAAAAGAAAACGTGTCTAAACTAAGAACTGGGGCTGAAGATGCTAACGCGGGCGCCAACAACGGTAAGGATCAAGCTATCGCGGATGCCTATGGTAACAGAAATTGTATTCCCCTAGACATTGACATACTGACTTCGCATCACCCTTTTTACCCCAGCGGTTTAAAACAACCTCTGACGTACGAGATAAAGTTTAACGATCACGAAAAAGTAGTCAACAGTTCAGATACGGCGGCGATGTATTCTATCTCAGACTTGTCTCTCAAATACGAAGTGGTGACCAACAGAGACCAAGCTATCACCATCAGGAATAAACACAAGGGGTTAATGCAATATCTGTTTGATAAAATCGACTCGCTAGAAGTTAGATCTGTCAACAAATCGGACACGCTTTGGAACGTCAGCGTCAATCAACCCATCAGGAGTCTCAAGGGTATTTTGTTTTTGTTTAAAGATCCCGCGTTCAAAAATCCGCAGCGATTTTACAATCCAAAAATAACCAAAACATCGGTGACCGTAGAAGGTAAACCCAATCAACTCTACAGTCAAGGCATGTTTTAGTATCAACACTGGAATGAAATCAACAAGTTCTTTGGAGACAGCGATACCGAAAGCGGGCGCGGAGTAGCTAAAGACTTAAATTTGACGGGTTTTGACCTCGGAGACTACCTAAAAGACAAGTACGGTCTGTGGCTCGATTTTAGAAGTAACGACGACAATTCCGCTCACGGATCCGGTAGGAAACTCGGAGACGGAGGAGGCATCAACATTCAATTTAACAGAGAAGCCGAAAGTCAAGGTGACCTCACGATGTACGTCTTTTTAGTCATGGATGCTCAATTGAACTTGGAAGACGGGAATTTTAAATCTCTGTTAAGTTCAAATGACACAACCGCATTGCGCTTTAATCGTCGGCAAAACAAATTCGGGCAAAACCAAATGGATTTGGGATCTGTTAAAGTCAGACTATAAAAATACATTTGAAGCGATAGTCATCATTTGCCCTACCATATTTAAAAACAAAACCTACATCGAAAGAAAGTGGGTTCAAGCAGATCTCGAGGTATACCTCTGCGATCCGGAATTGTACAAGATGACGCTCAACGAAGCGATCGATTTTTACAGGAAAATATTCCAAGGTGTTGCCACGCTGTTTATCTTGGACGATTGCTCTTCAGATCAAGAGATTAAATATCGTAAAAAGACGTGCGCACTAAGCAAGATGGCATTTAGCGGAAGACACGTAAATCACAGCTGTTGGTTACTGACTCAAAAGTACAACAGCGTTTTAAAAGATTATAGAGAAAACACGGCTTGGTTGGCATTATTTTACTGCAAAGACAAAACATCGTTTGATCAAGCGTTAGACGAAAACGACGTCGTACCCATTGAAGAACGAGATTATATAAAACGACGTTTGAGAGATGTGAAATATAGTAAATTGGTCGTATACACCGAACCTCCAGTTAGTTACAAGCTACTTGAGTAGGTTAATAACCTAGCTGCTTAACCAAAATAACCTAGCTGCTTAACTAAAATAACCTAGTTGCTTAACTAAAATAACCTAGCTGCTTAACTAAAATAACCTAGCTGAGTAGCAACCTATTCAACAAACTACACATGTATTACAATTTGTTAATCAACAAACGTCAACAAAATACATTTTGTTGTAAGTAAATGATAGCAATATTCGAGTATTTGCAGTTTTTGGCTATTATCATCATATCGCTTAATCTATCGTTTTACACCTACGAATACCTTTGCTTTTGTAACAAAGTTGCAACAGCTACAACAAAATTAAATTCGTTTCTAATTAAATGGAGGACCTAAAACTTACTTTAACGAATGAACAAGATCAGAACGCAGAACATAAAGATCGTTTGTGCGGTTTCGTAGCAGCCGTTAACTCTAAAAAGTACTCGGGAAAGGAATACACCGTTAAACATATCGAAGCTCTTGACAGTAAAGAACTCGACAAGCTGTATCATCTGTACAAAAATAAATTTGGAAATGAAATTGTTCAAACCGTTGGTAAATACACTTTAAGTATATTTTCGAGAGTGTTAGCTGTGGTTACACCCGTACAAGTTTTAGGATATAACGTCACTATAAATTCTGAAGAAGAACTCACCAACGACTTGAGTTCTGATCCTATTATAAGCGCGAGTATGGCTGGTATGTTGAGCGACGTTTGTTACAAGTACGGAACTTTAATATCACCCCTATTTGCTACGATTATCACAACAAAACATTTGAAATTTAATAAACCTAATATAGTAAATGGAAGATCAGAAAGCAGCGACAGCAACGCCTGCGGCTCAACCAGCAGAGACAAAGACGTCTCAACCAATAAAAACAACGCCATCACCGACGGTAACGAGAGTGACCAAGACTAAAAATCCTAAACGAATTCAGCAGGGTAAAGCTTTAGCCGAGCACAATAGACAGATGAAATGAAAATTAGCAAAAATGGACGTAACATCGGTCGATAATACGAGCTCACCAGACTACAACTCTTGGGCGATGTGGGGGGCTATAGCGTCCATAATAGGAGTGGGGTTGCTGGTACTAAAAAGTAAGGCAACTGCGCCGGTAGTACAGCCAGTGCCGGTAGTCACGCAACCCACTACACCCAGCGCCCCCAAAACGCTAGACATGGAATAAACCAGCAATTTAAAAATTGTTATATTAAAAACGATGGGTAACTTTGACACCAACGGAATAGCAAATACGATTTATCACGGAGCCGTCATATCGGGTCTTTCGATGGGATACGCCATGGTAGGAGCTAAACTACTCAAAATGAAAGCGCCGGATTTAAACAAACTAAGCGTAGAAGATGCGGCTAAATTGACGGGCATTATAAGTGGAGCTCTGGCCACGCGAAATTGGTTGGTGACCCAGGGTATACTACCGGGCAGTATAATGAAAACGGCATAATTTAAATAGGTTTATTAACTAAATGGCTGAAGGAGGATTTGACTTTGACCCCGTTGATGATTACGATTACGATGAAGATGATGATGATGTAGCAGAGACCAATTTGGACGACAACTTTGATACTCCTGTACCACCCATCCTCACTACCGACATAGATGACGTTTTAGATCAAGCAAGAAGCATGGTCACTAATGGTCGCGTTGATGAGTTTCACGATACTTATAACATATACAATAAACCAATATCTCCGAGATACGAAAACTTTATTCTCAACACAGAAGGTTAATTTTATGACACTGGTAAAGGCTTACTAAGGTTAACGGATCAAAGAAAACCAGACAGATTCTTGACTCTGAGGACTATAGAGTTAAATGTAAGAAAGATGGGTTTAAACGGTAGAGATTTTATTAGAAACAAATTAGGTTTTACGCATTACGAACGTAAGACACTCAGTGACGATCAAAGCCAACACCTGCAATCGACACAACCCGAGAGTATCCCCATGACAGAACTACCCAGAGTCACCGATGAGGTAATCGAGATTATAGACGATTTAGAACAAGACACCGGCGCTCAAACGGAAGGATTGAATTACAGAGAACTCCAGGGTTTAGACAAAACTCTTCAGACGTTGAAAGATAACCTAGAACTTAATTTATCGCGTCTCACAGAACTAGACCGAGAGATTGCAGCCACGAGACAAGAACTCGACGAATCTCACAGCGAAGAGGGTCGACGAGAGTTAAACGATAAATTGAGCAACTTGAATGTTGAAAGATCCGCCAGATTAGAAGCCGCAAAAGCCAACGAACGAGGGCTCAAAAGTCAGATCGCTAGAATCAAAGAAACGATTAATAAAATATTAGGCGACGACACAACTCTGGCGGAAAAAATCAGAACTCTGTTTAGAGAACAAGGTGTGACCGTAGTGAGTATTTTAGCCGCTTTGAGTTTAGCCATCAGCACGATAGTGAGTAGCATCGTCGCTAGCGTGAGAGGTGCGGGTGCCCTAACCGCGCCATCGCCAACACCTACACCAACACCAACACCAAAAGGCGGTATCAAAGAGTGGATTTCAAAACAACTCGCTAATTTTGCATCTGCTCTTAAAAAAACTCGGAGTGAGCGCGTTGGGTGCTCTGCCGGGTATCATAGGCAGCGTACTCAGTTGGATATATAAAACGCGCTGAGTAAGTCCGTATCGTGGTTGGCCGAACACGTGTGGGCTTTGTTTTTGGGTGTGGGAGCCTTGGTGTTTGCGTACCTGCAAAAACGATGGTAGTAATAGTTGTAATCAAGTTTAAACAAAAAAAAATAAGCCTTACCAACTTTGCGCTGGTAAGGCTTATTTTTTTTGTGTTGTGAGATTAGAGTGTGACTTATCGCGTTGCCTCGTAAGCCAAAATACCCATACCAACGATAGCCAACATTCCTACCGTCAACGATAATTTTTCGTCTTCGTGAGTTTGTAGTTTCGTGGGTTCTTGGGTTAAAACTGTAGGTGTTGGTGCTGCTGTTGGCGCTGGTGTTGGTGAGGGTGTAGGTGCAGGTGCAGGTGTTGGTGATACAACATCGTTCTTCATAGGCTCTGGGGGTGTTGGTGGCGCGACGCCATCGGTGTCATCAAAAGAGTCGTCCGGTTGAGGTTGTGAGTTTAAATCTGGCACCAACCAGTGTTCATACTCTGGGTAGCGATTTGAAGATTGTTGTTATAGCCGTCGTGCGTTCCAACCCTCAAGTTCATATCCGATGGAATTAAATACAACCCCGGTTTCACGACAAAATTTAAAGGCGTTCTGGCATACTACAAAGAGTCTTGAAATTGATCGATACTCGTTTCCATGTCGTCTGCTGCATTGATGATATCTTCAACGATGACGTTAAATTGTCTCTGAGCATCTAATCCGGTGCCCGGTGATAATACGCTCGTTTTTGTTTGAGCCTGCGCACCGAGTAAAGCGTACACGTAAGATCTGATTGATTCGTTGATCTTTATGATTCCCACGGAGGTAAACGAACTCGTGTCGGGTATAAAATCTAACCAAGCCTTTTGTACCGATTCGTTTTGTTCAATGTAAATAACCGTCCAAGGAACGTAAAGGCTTCCACTCTTTTTAGGACTGTCTAGACCGTGGTAGCCGCCGTAAAGAACATTGGGTTTGTTGGGTAATGCTTTATCATATTCACCAACCGCCGCAAACTTGCCTTTATTAAAGATATATGAGGTACCTAAACCGTTAGATTTTGTGTCTCTCGTCTGTTTAAAAGACTTGTTTTGATCTATGCCAAACAACAAGCAGGTATCGGTAAATGCTCTGTGATTATAACTGTTGTCTAGAGCGTTAAATGCGTCATCTCCCGGTAAAGGAGCGGCAATGTCGTACAGGATCTTTCTAACCGTAAAATATAAATGAAAGTTAAAGATGGCCCAAACGTAACGGTTGCTCGCGTTTAAAAGATCGAATCCAATACCGCAGCCCGTAGTAGCGCAGTAGATCGCAAAATTTAACTGATTTTGATAAAACGACAGGGGGTGTGATTTCCAACGATCTACATCCTCGTCCGTCTCAACGTGAGGCAATTTATAGTCCAAGGTTAAGTCGGGAAACATGGTTAGAAACCCGTTGGTATTATTAACTATGACCTCCAGTTCACTGGGTTTAGTGCTGTTTAAAAACTTTGCTTGGGGTGCAGCTTGATGTTTTAGCTCGTTTGCCTTGGCTACATTTTGATTTACTTGTCTCGTTACCTGATCGGCTATCGATTGTATCTGCTTTTTTAACGACTTAAAATCACTCATTATTTTAGTTCCAGTTTTAATATAAAAAGACTTTAAAATAAATGCATTCGTTTCACTTGTTTCAAAATGAGCAGACGTTTAAATTAGAAGACGTCGTAGATAATTTAAATGGTCAAAAATCTATACGTGTAAAAAGGGTGTTGTTTAACGCCGGATATTTTAATATTTCCAGCGCCACGGAGATTGATTGGTTTACGCAAATAGATGGGAGACCCGCGTTTACCACAGATAAACCTCCCCTCATACCCGCGGAGTTTCTTTCAGATGTACACATAACAACGCCGGATAGAGATTTTATAGAGCGATTGTTACCCGATATACCATACCACTATTTATTTAACGATGAAAATGTTTTACAAAAAACTATAAACGATCTTATAAAAGCGTACGAAGACGATAGACTAGAATCCGTTTTAGAATCAAACAAAAGAAAAAGAGCTATTATAGCTGAACGGCGAGGGTTGATTTTAGCCGCCATCAATTCAGAAATACCAAAAACTGAATTAGAACTTAATACGCTTCAATCTTTAGTAAGAATATTATTTGTTAGAGAAAAAAAAATCTTTGAAGGTGAGGAATTGGCTTTAAAGTTTATTGAAGGAGAAATGGGTGCGAGCGAGTTGAGAGATAGTAGAGAAGCAGGGGTGATTATAAGAGGAAGTCTTATCGTGACGGGTGATGATTTCGATTTTATTCCTCCGAGTCATTTAGAGCCGTTGCCACTCGGAGTCACCGGTTCGGTCATCATACCGCCGGGGTGGTACGACGTCGATTGGTTCTATTTTATTTTAAATTCTATACCTGGGGTAAGTTTTCAAATATTTAGAGAATCTAAAAAGGTGACGTTGGTAATTACCGACGTCAATCTCAAATTGCGCTTGAACAGAGAAGTATCTCGATTACTCAATTTACTCAAACTGACATTTTCTATCAGCGGTGAAAAAGGACAGGTATTCAACAATAAGGGTGAAGGTATCATTATCGAGTTGGAGATCTTTTAATTTTAAAATCTTTTTATATTAAAAACATGAGTAATAATGTATTATACCCCGATATTTCTGGAGATGTACTCCGATTAAATAGTAACGAAGAAACAAAAGTGTACAGACTTAAAAAGATTGAAGAGATTCGATCTTTAATCTTGAAAGAGAGAGACCACCGAGAGCGCACTTATAAAAAAATAAGAGAATGATCGACACAATTAATTACGTAGAGATAGGATTAGAAGGATTGAGGGGCTATAGCGGGGGCTGTCAGTATTTCCGCTCTCTTGGGTGTTATATCAGCCCCCGTTGGATTGGTGCTAGAAGGAACCTTTATAGGCGCTTTTGGTGTAGATATTCTGCTTAGAATCGCGTCTAGGCGATTATCCGCCAAGCTGAAAAAGCACGACCAGATTAAAATATTAGCAGGCTCCAAACTTAACACGATTGAAGAATACGTGTCTCAAGCCATCAACGACGGAGATATATCGCACGAAGAGTTCTTACTGAGTACGAGAGAGCTCGCAAAATTTAACGAGCTTAAGCAAAAAATTAGAACAAAGACCAGCACAAAGCTTCAAAAAATTTAAAACGATACAGACTTTTTTATTTATCGGTAAATAAACATTATGAAAGCGATCCGCCGAGTTATACCTCTATTTCACCTCTTAGGGCAACACCCTTGGCCCCGCCTTTATTGTAGTGGTCATCGTATCTTTTTAGTGCCTTATTAAATTGATTTTGTGTCACTTTAAATACATCTCTAACTCGTTCTTTGTTCCATCCAACGACGTGATGGTAACACGCCGCTATTAACGACCGTTCAACGCAACCATTTCTCCTCAATGTTTTGTAATTAACAAGCTCGTTATATTTGTTGATTGTTTTTTGGACATCTTCTACGTCTTGCTCTGGACAAACAGAAAAAACAAGTTTCTCCACAGTTTTTCTTTTGTTTCTTTTTAAAGTTGACCAATTGATACGATCTTCTTGCGCATTTTCTGCCGAAAAATCAAAGTAACGTGAGACTATTTCACCGCACGTTTCACAAACTAAAAAACCATTCTCGATGATTATATGGTGATCGCATTTATCCCCAAGTTGCGGCGTCTCAAAGTATTCCATCAATATAATAAACTTAAATAAAAATGATTGCAATTTTAAATAAAAAAATTAAATAGCTCCCTCTGTTTTTAATTGAAATCCCTCACACCCATAAATGGCGCCCTCTATAGGATAAACAATACTCAGACACAACTGACAAAAAACCTTAAAGAAAAAAATTATATTTACAACCATTTATTTTTACAAATTTTACAAGATTTACAAACAATGATAAACTTTAAAACAACAATATCAAAGTCTTTTTAAAAAGCATTTACGTTGCTAGGCACCACACTTAATAAATCATACACAAATAGACTCTGATTGTTAATGGTCATAGTCGGACCAAATACAATAAAAATCAGTTGTCATATAAAAACTTTGATGATTCATTTAACGATCAGCTTGTACCAAATACAATAAAACCACACTCCATTAATAAATGGTCATAGTCGGGCCAAATACAATAAAAATCGCTTGTCATAAACTACTTTGATGATTCATTTAACGATCAGCTTTTACAAAATACAATAAAACCACAGTCCATTATTAAATGGTCATGGTCGGACCAAATACAATAAAAATCACTTGTCATAAATTACTTTGATGATTCATTTAACGATCAGCTTGTACAAAATACAATAAAACCACAGTCCATTATTAAATGGTCATGGCCGGACCAAATACAATAAAAATCACTTGTCATGTAAACTACTGTGATGAATCATTTAACGATCAGCTTGTACCAAATACAATAAAACCACAGTCCATTATTAAATGGTCATGGCCGGACCAAATACAATAAAAATCACTTGTCATGTAAACTATTTTGATGAATCATTTAACGATCAGCCTTATCGTGACAAGCAGTGCCTTTGTACACATTTTGTACCCGATGGGTTATATACAAAACCATATCGACTATCGTCATGATAAAACAATGTATAATCAGGTAGTCCTATATGTACTTTGTTTCCAAATATTGGCGATATGTGAGACTTGCAACATAAGTTTAATTTCTTTTCTAAGGCTGTAAAGTTTGTAAAATGGTAGTCCTAATAGCCTAATTCTGTAGTCCTCTCTGCCAGAATTCCTCTTGTCAGAGTTCTTCTTCAGTTCTGCAAAATATATTTAAAAAATAATGAGTTTAAGAGTAAAAACCTACTGTAGAGTTTATCACTCTCTTACTTTAAACTAAAAATATACTCAAATCAGTTTACCTTTCAACAGTGAAGTAACTTAATTTCTTTGGTCTGCTTCACAAGCTTG